>WHYT01016284.1:196673-304062 GCA_009806455.1 Tetrax tetrax
GCACGGGCGGGTGCGGGCACGGCAGCGGCGGGGCTTGAGGCGGCCCGGCTCTCAGCTCGGGGGCGAAGTGCTGCCCGCCAGGCCCAGCGCCGTTCCTGCGCCTGCCTGGGGCTGGCTTTCTGGTTTGGGTTGGGGTTTTTTTTAATTTTATTTGGGAAACTGAGAAGTATTTCTAGGTGAGGGAGAGCTGCTGGAGCGGGCCGGCCGGCCCTGGCGAGCTAATAGGGTACCCCGGGATGTGGCACTAAACCTTGAGGGCCAAAGTTGCCGTGTTGGGTGAAACCGGCGGCAGAGCGGAGAGAGCCGCTGAGACCTCGCCAGGCTGCCGGCGCCGGCTCTGGGTCATGGAAAAGGGGCAGGAAATGGTGGAGATTTCCCTTGGTTTGGTTTTCTTCTGGCAGTCGGTAGCAGTGAGACTTTTGAGGTGGTGAAACTTCTTTGGGATGCTGCAAGGACTCTGCAGTTCCAGGGATAACTTATCTAAATACCGGCTTTAAAAGTTTCTGAGAATTTCCAAGGAGAGCGCTGGGGATGTGCGTGGTGTTAGTAAGAACGAGGGCCCTGCAGAAATGAAAGCCGGTCAGTGATCCCAGCTGTAGTCCTCGCGTCTCCCTGCCCACCCCGGGTCCCACCATCCAAATGGGATGAAGGCCGAGGACACAGCGGCACTGGAAGATTGTTTAAGCCAACATGTCACTGGATACACTTCATAAAGGGCTTATCCCCTTTTATAAGGCTAAATACACGATTAACAGCTGTAACAGTCACGAGCGATGCCTGAGGGATGGCTGCGCCTACCCCAGTACGGAGGGCAGGCATTTGCTGGCTGTTTTTACAGTAGAGTGGGGAAATGCTCCATTATCCCCCAGGGACCCCCTCTAGGCAGAGCTTTCTAGCCCAAAAACCTGGAAAATCATTGCAAAAACTGCCAGCAGCAAACCCACCAGCGGGTAAGACAGCAAGTTCTGAAAAAGGAGCACCCCTGCCACAGCAGAGCAGCAGGCAGAGGCTCTCCAAGAGGCTTGAAGGTGGGACTGGGCGCGTTGGAGGAGGATCTCTCCTGGAAGCCCAGCAGCTCAGCTTGTTTCAACGCTAGCTGCAGCACGATCAGGCCTAAAATTGCAGGATGAAACTTTTATTTTTTAACACTTGTCGTAGGCCTGCTTCTGCTCCCACTCCTTCCGCAGGGCTGAACTGGCAGCGGGCTCGGCGTGTGACGATCGCTGCTCGTGGGCACGCGCTGCCTGGAACTTAGATCTGCCCTCAGAGCCACCTGCGGGACATCACCGGGTTTGGTGATCACCTACCGCTGGGACCGTAGCCCCCGCACGCCTGCCACAGGCGGTTGGCTATCTCGCCCTCTTCCCAGACAGCCCTGGCCTTGGGACGCCCGGTTCTGTCTCCGAAATCACACTGGGGGGAAGGAATCGCTTCCAAGGAGCTCCACAGAATGCCTTGACGATAAGTATTTATTAATATGTTACATTTAAACATAAATAACTGAGCAATAAAGAGAGTAGTCTGCTCCCAACAAAAATAAATAAGTCCATACACAATATTCATAAAATACAATTAGACAGAGTGTTCTAACAAACAAATACAACAAAGTTCGCAGAGGTTTGGGTGTTTTGTGGTGTTTTGTTTTTTCTTTTTGAGTTGTATAGTACATTCCAAACATAGCAAAGAAAAATAGTGCAGTTTTATTTTTTACATCATTCCTCAGACTCTGCGAGTTGGAGGGTTTTCTCACTCTTGTCAATTTTAAAAAAGACCAGCATTTCACTTCAAGTGCACAAACCGAGGTGCTTGTGAGACCTTCCAGCGGCCGTGCCCTGGCCACGACGCAGCGGGGTGCAGCCGTGAATGCTGCTGAGCTCCGGCTGGAGCACGCGGGCAGGACGGTTCCTTGGCTCCTATCGCAAGCAGCACCCCAGACCCGCGAGGCGCAGGGGCGGGCAGCAGAGCTCAGCAAACTCTTCCCTCTGAAACTCCCACGGCTCCCACGTGAGCACGTCAGCGCAGAAACGGGCTTTCCTTCCCCGCAGCTGCCTCTGCAGCACCTTGCTCAGAACTGAGTGGGCCGAGATGGTCTTTCAAGAACCAAATCCACCTTTTTCTTGTACAAGCAATACTCAGGCCTGCGAGGACCCCAAGGCTCGCGAGGACACCCACCTGGTGCAAAGAGCAAGAGTGCCCACTGCCTGGGTAATGACAAGGAAAAAAAAATCCAAAAAGAAGGAGAAACACAAAAATTCAGATTTTTTTTTTTTTTTTTTATGTCACTGAGGTTCTAATGGCAAAGGGTGGAATGCTTTGGAATACTTGAAGTGCTTAAACTAAGTCCCTAGGTTTTCTAGGAGCACAGGTCACGAGGATCGGTGCAATCTGCAGCTAATCCCCTTTGCAAAAACCTGCTCCCTCCGTCTCACTGACACAGAGACACGGTTACGTGGAACAACGCGCACGCTGGGCGCGTGGGTAGCGTACATGTGGTCATTTCGTACAGCGTGGGGACGGCCCGACAGCAGCAGGAGCCCGGCTGCCCATCAGCGCCCTCTGCGCTATGCAGGACGGGGTGGAAGGAATGCTGCTACTGAACGGGTGCGGCCAAGCAGGGAAAGAAGTGGCACAGAACTTCACGGGGCGCAGGGACGGCTCTACGAACCAGCGCTGTGCTGCAGCAAGGTGGGTCAGATCCCACGCAACAACTTCGGCTGCTTCACCTGGCAAGTGCCCACACCTGCCCGAGCAGACCAACGCCTGGTTTGTGCTTGGGGGTCTCCCAGACAGCTCTGCGGAGCAGGAGGCGGCGGCTGGTGGTGCGCAGTGAGGAGTCTGGCGGAGGCGAGGCTCTGCTGCATCTGAACTTCGTGGCGCTCCGCACAGACACAGCGTGGGAGCTGCCAAAACGAGCACGGAGCCTGTGGCTGAGCGCTGAACTCGCGGTAACCTGGTCTGCATGAGGCAGATCGTGCCATCTGGAGTACTTGCAGAGTAAGCTTGCAAAGGAAAAGGCAGGCAGGTTGCGGCGTGTGCAGGCCATGAAGACTCAGCCGCACGAGCTACGCAGCAAAGGCCAGCGGAGGGGTTCAGCTAATACTGCCAGATGTCACCGCTCGCTTTCACCACGTCACTGAGTGCAAGGCCGCTCTCCCCGCTGGTAACCGTATTTACTTTAATTGCTGCTAAATACTCTGCTAAATACAAATGCACATGTTTTAGCAACAGGAGCTCAGATGCATTCTCTTCCATGGTGAAGGCACAGACACCGAGTCCGCAGACGCGCTCCTCAGGGGCCCAGGTCACCGCTCGCAGCACGTGAGTGAGTTGGATCTGGCCGTACCTCCACGGAAGTTCTGGCAGAGCACACACTGTGCGTCCAGGCTGTAAAGGTGCAGGAAGTCGAAACAGAAATGTTCGCGTACATCAGATCCCCCTTCTCGTATCTCAAATACAGAGACAGATGGTCTTCAAGAGAGGGAAGTAAGAGAATGCAAAAAGATTTTGTCTAGAAATACAAAGTGAGTGTAACAAGGTCTATCAAACACAAACCTCATCTGGTGACGGAAAAGTTCTGTTTTTAAAAGGCTGTTACAAATCTCGTAGATATTTATTACATTACATGGAAGATGCAATTAAAACACCATTTTGAAGTTACAGTGCAAGAAATGCTCCATCCGACAGCTCACAACAAGGCCCACAACGACGCTCTGCTCGTTATCACTTATTTTCAATCAGTGTCTGCACTTTGTACACAAGGTCTCTTGCTATCCTCAGAATTTCCTCGGCATCATGATGCTCTGCCATTTCTAAAAGACACAGACAAACATTCTTAACTGTCAGCAGCTGGAACTTGTCTGCCCTAGCTGATATTACTGTAGCATTAGCATTAATTAATTAGCGTAACAGCAGCAATCCAAAGGCATTGCAGGGGTTTAGGTCTGTAGAAATACAGACAGAAGAAGTGGTGAACCCCTTAGTGCTGTAGGTCCTGGCACCAAGCTCTACTCCTCCTGGTGTCCCTTCTCTTGGAGAAATCCCAGTGCCCTGCGACCCCAGACCAGGAACGGGAGGTCTGTGCCCACACGTGCCTGCGCACAGCCCTCCTGGGATCTCACAAATGTGAAGCTCAGCTCAACTTACCGTTAAAAAACTTGATGATATCAGTGAAGTCCATGTTGTTATCACGGATAATCTCTCGATAAACTTCCACAAGTGCTAAGGCAATGAAAAGGACAAAATGTTCTGAAGAGATGTGCTTTGCTGCCCAAATAACTTCCCACACTGTAAATACATCCTCGTACAACAATTCTGAATGGGAATAAACATTACAAGAGCATCTGATTATTCAAGTTGACCATTTCCCCCCCAACTACCGTCTTACAGCCTTATGCAGCCACAACTAGTGCTCGATGAGTCCACCTTCTCCTCTCCCCCTCTCCTCCAGCCACCTCCTGCCACTTACTTGTGCAAGTATAGCAACAGAACTGGGATTAAAGGAAAATGAAGAAAGAACGTAGGCGTGGTGGTGCAGACTGAACCCCCGGGAAGACGCCTAAACTGCAGTAACCACGTGACAGCAGCACAGGTAGGCCCAGTCCTAGGCAGGGCTACAAGTCAGGCTGCAAATCTGAATGTGTCCAGGGCCACCTCCTTGGCTGCATGACCCTAGCACAGCAAAAGCTCTGCTGTTTTTAATTGGCAACAATTAATTGTATAGCAGATGTGGGTAAGTTAGGTCTACACGTGCCACAATTCAGCTACGACCCACAGAGCTTTGCCTTCTTGAACCATCCTGGCTGGAACTACCCAGTAGGCAGAGGGTTTACTTAGTTAAGAGTCCCAGTTCCTCCCCCTCACTGCCAGGCAGCTGCTCATAATCAATGGCTGAGGGATGCGTATCGTCTCCCTCTGTCACCTTTGTGCTCTGGGGTATCTGGGAGGGATGGCGTCTTTCGATTCCTGCAGATCAGTCTGTAACCCCAGGAGCTACGGACCTGCCTGGCAGCAAGAGGAGTCTCATCAGCAACGCTGTACCCAGCCAGTACGGCCAGCTGCTGCTGTCAGAGGGGGCGTGTGGGGCGTGGTGGGGCGCGGGCGCAGGGGGGTGCTCCCGCACCGTGTACAGTAACACAGTCAGCTCCACGGGATCAGGAAACCACAACACTCCTTTCTAAGCTTTCCTGTCATTCCAGTGCTAGTTCGTCTCTCAGAGTGGCATGAGCTTTCCTAGCTGCAAACTCTCTTGGGAGCCTAGCTCACATCCAGACATTTAGACCAAAACACAGAGCTGTTCTCGTTTGCACAACCCTAAACTGCAGGCAGAGAACATCATTACCTCTTTTAAAGTCAAGCAGGAACCAGCGGTAGCAGAAGTAAAAGTGAGTGTAATCTCCATTCTGGTGCATCAGTTCAAAAAGCTCGGAGTCTAGAATCTGAAAGGCAGAACGCCAGCTGTCAGTATCGTGTCCCAAAGCAGCGCAGACCAAAGGTGCTGGGGGCTGGGGGAGGCTCCCGTGCTGCTCTTCACCCCCTCGTGCGGTGGTGGCTGCTCGGCACAGAGCTGCCTTTTTGCTGTGTTTGCAGAGTCTGGTGGGGAGCCCTGACACAGACTGCTGAGGTGAGGAGTTCCTGCTGCACGGGTGCGAGGTGACAGCAGTCAGTCTGCACCGCCAGTTTAAGGGTCCCGGCAGGAAGTTACAGACTGACTGACAACAGGTAGCAAATTTTCATCTTCCCACCGACTCTGCTCTCAGATTGTCACTCAGGACTGGGGTGCAAAGAATGAAATCCTTTCCCTGGGGAACAGAAGGAAGAGACCTGTGCATTTTAAGCGAGGCGCAGTGGCAGAGTTCCACACTGCAGCATCTCGGCTCTTTGCTTGCCAAACCTGGTGTCTGGACTCTCCAGTCCATCTCTAGGCATTCCTCACAGCTGCCGTCCTGAGGGCGGCTGGCTAAGAGGTGGCATCCTCTGACAGCCTTGCTGCTCAGCAGAAACACTGCACCACGTGTTCGCGTCCTGCCTGCACTTGCCGTGCTGGCCGACACCTTTGTTCTCACTATGCTGATCTTGCTCAGGTGCCTGCTGCTTTCCGGACTGGGATGTCTGGGCCTTAAATCCATCCAAAAAACCCCCGTTCAGCAGGCGTCCTGTGTGAATACAGCTATACCATGGTCTATTTAAACCTCTAAGAAATTAAGGTCATGCCATGAGTACCAGTGTTTTCGCTTCCAAAAAGCCGTGAAGACGGACCTTACTGCTGTTTCTCATTGTTCAGCTGGAGCTGGGCTGAGCCGTAAATGGGAGGCTCGGGGGATTTGTTTTGTTTGTCAAGTTAAGACCAACTGACCTGCTCTAATACACATGCTTCATTGTGACAGCAGATGCTGTCCCCTGAAAAGCAGGAAATCAGTTTGGGGCTGCAGAAAACAATTCTTATCCTCCCCAGCTCTGAAGTAGCAGATGACAAGGAGCCCCAGTCATTGGAGCTCCCGCCCTCCACCGTGGCATCAAGCTAGTTCTGAGCCTCTACCACCACAGTCTCATCGTCTTTCAAATAAGACTCAGAAAGACTCACTTGGATTAGGGACCGCATGTTGGCAAAGTGTGTGTCCATGGCACCTCCGTTGGGGAAGTTCTGGCTCATCCTCTTCATCAGGTGGCTGAAGCAGCTGTAAGCCAGCTGATCTGCAGACAGAATGCAGAGTGCTCAGCGTTGCTAGTTGTGTGACTTCCCTGAACCAAAAAAACATACTGCAGGACAACGGGAAAAACAGGGTTTCCCCTTTGCTATTCCCAGATCCCATCACCAGTATTTAGAGGAAACGCAAGACAGTATCTGACTCTGGACCATTTTTACTAGTTGTGTTTCAAAAGAACCCAGCTTGCAGTTGAGTTTTCAGTTTCAGCAACTGCAGGAACACAGCTGCTTTGAAAATTTAGTAACAGTTAACCTGGAAGTCAGCGAGTGAACAGGGAATCCCGAGATACTAGCGTTAGCCACTTCAACAACAGCCACACAGAGAGAAAACACCAGTCGAGAGCCGCGGGTTTGGTTTTCCTGGTGAGCTAGCCCTGGTTAGCACACACAACGTCTGATACAGCATTTCTACAGAAAGGCCTCCCTAAAGATACCAACGTGTTCCGAAAGAAAACCCTTCCTACCATTGTCAAGTATAACCATCAAAGGAGCCAGGAGGTCACACATGCCTTGAACATAACCAACTTCTAGGTGCTCCCAAACATAACTGCAGAAAGAAGGAAACACAAGAGATAATAGGATTAAAAATCCTCTTCCTGCATAGTGGCCACAAAAATGTGTCTTACACCTAAAATACAACTCCTTGTGGAAGCTTTTAAGGGTCTTGTTCTAGAGTGCTGTAAAAGATAAAGCTAGAAGTCCACAGAACTACAACAATAATTCAACTCTGCCAACACACTGGTACAAAATGACCAATATTTCTACTGTTTTTTTCAGGAAAATTCCTAAAAGCTTTCTAAACAATCCACAATGAGGCCAGAGCAGCATGTGAGACAGGAGTATCTCTTGTAGTACGACTCTTGCTGTAGGCTCTTCATGTGTTGTGAAGAGTAAAAGAATGTGACCAATTGTCTACTTACAGGATGAACGAACTAACACCAAACTTTCCTCTTCCGGTTCCTCAAAAGCTAAAAATTATACTGAAGTCTAATTCGGTTAGGTGGGACCAAATCTTAAGCAGCTGTGGAATGTGTGTGTCTCAGACATTTCGCGTTCCAGAGGGTTTTCACAGCCCTGTATTATTTTCTACTTGGAGAGAGAGGACCATACGTGACTTGCTATCAATAGTTTGTGAAAAAACAGCTAACCAAACATAATGGTCTACGGAAAAAAAGCCCAGATTTTTATGTTACCTGGGTTTTTTGGCTTTCATTTTTGTTTTTCCCCTAGGTGGAATGTTGGTATCTTTTCCGAGCGTTGAAGTCTGTGACACCTTCTGCTTTAAGTGTGTTTAGCTGAATAGCCGTCATGGCAATCTGCATTCCTAGAAATGAAAACTAGCTTTCTGTTGGTCCCAGCCAGTCTCAGTGGCCAGAGATGCCGCTCTGATTTTGTTTTGATTTGAAGATGTAGTCTTTTTGCCTTCTTAGTAGCTGTCCCTCAACAGCTCACAATTACTGTCACCGACTAGAGCACGGACGTGTTATCCTCGCACGGAGGGAACCAAAGTGGACAGCAGCTGCCGAGAACAGCTCAAGGTGAGTGGTCGGCTCTGTCTCTTGAGGTGGAATCTTCTGAAGCCTGCACTCCAAACTTGCATCACCTGTCGTACCCACGCTCTCTAACTTACCATCCTACCTGTTCCTCCTTCTTGCAAGTTTTAAGTTAATTAGTGAGAATTTTTATGCAGATTATTATTTCCATGTTATTATAGTTTATGAATTATGACAGAAGTGTGAAAAGTAGTTCAGCTTACAAGCTGTATTACCTGCACATGACGTTTCGGAGTTTCTCCAGGTTATCAGCAGTGAAGTACCAGTAATTCCGATCGCATCTCTGCACATCTTTATCAATTCTGTGCAAATTTAAGGCAACAGTGTCCAATAACTCTATCTAGAAGAGAAAAGTTTTAGTTAGATCTGCTGAGTTTAGAGCATTCCCAGGACTTTGTGCAGATTCACTCTGAGAATCAACAAACCAGAAATAGTAGAATTATACTTTGTGCATATGACAGCATTAAAATACGTGATTCCCATCAAAATCCCAGATGAAATGCGTACACTTTCTCTGGTAAACGTTCCAGGCCTGTCCTATTTCCAAGTGGTTGTTTCCAGTGGAACAACTTCAGCAGAGAGGCACAAACTCAACTACTGATCTGTTGACAGCAACGCTAAGAGAGATGGACTCAGGTTGTGGTTCAGTTTGATGAGATGTGGGTTTAGCTTGAACTAAATGACACTGAACTCTTACCAGTGGTGTCTCGTCCACGCCCTCCCATCTTCCCCCCAGCCCAGAAATTTTTAGCTGCTAGAACTGTACCACATTCTTTTTCTTGCCCTCCCACTCAAAAAAAACCCAAACAAAACACCAACCCACATTTATTTGCTGTCTTATTACCAATCTAGCTCAACATCCAGATGAAAAGATTGGGATGCAAAAACAGTTGTCGTCCCACCCCCTGTAGTTCTAGTTTGGGACTGTCTCTCCTTAAATCCTATCTGAAAAAGTACAAGTCTCTGCTAGAAAAGCGATGCTGTGCGGAGAGATGATGACACATATGTTTGACCTACTGTGTAGGATGCAGCGCAGACAGAGGCAACATCCATTAAATAATCGACCTGGGAACACAGCTGCTCTTCTGACGCAGAATCCTGAGACTGCAGCACTGCTGACTTGGCTTTCTGCACACGTGGAATGTCTGGGTCAGTCCGTTCCAAGTCCGTGCTAGTTTCTTCTTCAGCCCCGTCTTCAAAGGAGACACTCTGCCCGTCATCGATGCTGGACAGGATGCCTGAGGCCACAGAGTAGTTCCTCGAGGACGGCAGCCCAGAGTCAGGGGAGTCAAACTCCACAGACTGTTGCTCTACGGCAGCTACTGCTGCCGGCGTGTCGGTAGACACCACGGTGAAAGTGGGGTCGTCCTGACCCTTTGAGTCCCGCTCTGCTGAGTCCGTTTCATCTACAGATATAAAGACCTGGGGGTGGGCAAGGGAGAGAAGATTCGGATAAAGCAGGGGAGAATAGAGAAGCAGGAGACATTAACATAGCAAACAGACCTCCAACCACGAGAGAGAAATAAGGACGCTACTTCAGTGAACAAGATCACTGGCTAACAGAGCTTCCCTGCATGCAAATAGCTGAGAGCTCCTCACTCAGTCCTTATACTGAAACTGTCAGGCTAAGAATAACACCAGTTTATGATCTCATATCTGTCTGCTATGATGATGTCTCCCCCTTTCGTAATCCTCAGTTAGAAATACCTTGGAAAGCAGTGAAGCTTCCCTTCCTGGAACACCAACACTAACAACATCCGGTTATTGCAACGGATCTTTGAAGATGACCAACATACCTCAGGCCTCCAGCAATCCAGTTCAGTTTCTGGTGTTTGAAGTCAAGACTGGCCTTCAAATTCTTTTCACCAAGCAACCACTTTACCTCTTCCCTTGTTAAAAAACTCTTTGTTGAACTATGTCAAGTTCTCTTCTCTCTTGTGTTACTGAAATCAGTTAGCTAACTTTGAAGGCTGCATAAGTGTCTGGATGCCCAGAGACACTTTTGGCACACACACGCCACCTCTCCTGTCCAGCAATGTGAAAAGAAACCCCTTTCTTGGTTATTCATGTTACAAAGGGGTGAATTCAGTCTGCCTTTCTGCTGCTTAGCATCTGACCTCAGCTTGACAAAGATCCCCTCTCGCTGTCAAACAACAACCTGTCAAACAGGGACGTGACAGAATCACAAATACGCTTTAACAGTAGCGATCTTTTGCTCTGTGCTGGGTTTGAATAAAGGACCTACAAGTCAGAGATCTAGAAAGCTATTCCTCTGCTGAGAGAAGGATCTTTAGAGTAGGTGAACCTTAACGCCCCTCAGGCAGGTCCTGCTGCAGGACAGCTGCAGACTACCCCAAATACAGACCTGCTCTTAGCCCTGTTGGGGAGGCTCCACAGCTTCACATTCTGTACCGGGCTCAAGTAGCTCCAGAGCGACGGAGCTGCGCTCACCTACGTCTCTGCTTCCCTGGGCTGTGCCTTGGCGAACGCGAAGCCTCCCGCCCCGCCAGCGCCAGGTGGGTGAGTGGGAAGGGAGTACCTACATCGTTGCTGATGGTGGAGTCCCTGTGGATCAGTCGCTGGACGTGGCTGTCAATGCTGCTGCCCGACGAAAACTTGGCCAGTGTGGCAGAATGCGATTCTTTCTCTCGCTGCTTCACAATGACCTCACAGGCTTTCCACTCAGCCATGACCTTCTGATACCGGAGAGCGATGTCTTCATCCACCTGCAAACAGACAGACAGACCCTGAAATGGTGGTCCTCCTTGAAAGCTAGCACTAAAAACGAAGGGAGGGAGGGAGAGGTCTGAAGCGAGTGTAATGTTCAGACAGGCCTGCAGGATCCTGAAGCCCTCTGAAGAGCACATCACGGTGACTGGAAAGCGTGATTACTGGAGCAGTAAGATGCTGCCCATTTTCTGCAGGGAATAAACTATCACTGTAGACGCCAGAAAAGATTCATATAAGCATACGTGTACGCTATCAACAGCACCTCAACACTCTGGTTCCCATAGTAATAAAACAGATTTTTCCCACTGCTGCCTTCCTCTGTTGAAAGACAGACACAACCTCCCCCCCCCGAGCTATTAAGGGACATGTAGTAATTTTACTATTCTGTCACTTGTCAAGAGCTGAAGAGAAACCACAATTGTGAGTTGGCTTCAGGCTCTGGACTCTGCTGGCTGGAGTTGCTACCAGAGCGTTCATGCTAAGAGCTGCAGGCTGTTTGTCTCTTGAGGTAGCTGCCGAGTCATAAATCATAAAATACAACAGTTAGTGGAAGGCTGGAGGACAGCCGTGGTTGGGACTGCCCCACATACTGATGGATGACTGCAAAAATATCATCAGAAGGCAAAGATGATAAATCACCTGTCAGGACTTCAGTTAAGGATGCGGTAAGTTTCATCTACCTGCAAATGTAATGACTGTTTTCATTCATTCATTCATTCAATAGGCTCTTACACCAAATGGTACGCTTCAGACTCCAGCAGCACATTGCTCTGAGGAGCTGGATATTACTGTAACTTACTCCTGGTGTTGAGTAGCTCATCAGAATTCCAGGTGAGGCCTGCAGCACCCCTGTGTTAGTATGGTACAAACTCAGGGAGAAACATTTCCTGTCAGAGCTTGCATTCTGCAGATCCCTTATACCTTGCAACACATCTTTATGAATTTACTGTAATTGCTGTCATGCAAAGGGACTCAGTATTTATCTCTTCTTGCCAAATCTCTTACGTTCTAGCCGTATACATGTGTGTAACCTTTAAAACTGGGGCTAGAATCCATGAGTTGTGGCTCCAGATCTCCCACTCTGAAAACTATCTGCGCCCTTTTCCAGCTCCAGACATACCTTCTCTTTCTACACATGGATCATAAATCTGATGGTTCATACACCTGTGGAGAACAGAGACAGCAAAATGCAATCTATGCAAGAAGCCTCCAATAGCCTGTATTTCTTGAAAATTTGAGTTTAAAAAAAAAGAATCATTATTGGAGCACCAACTGCAAATGTAATATATTCACACTGCATCTGG
The DNA here is from genome assembly GCA_009806455.1 of Tetrax tetrax. Lineage (NCBI taxonomy): Eukaryota > Metazoa > Chordata > Aves > Otidiformes > Otididae > Tetrax > Tetrax tetrax. Next base: position 208,964 of record WHYT01016284.1, read on the forward strand.
AAGTGCTGCAAGTTATCCAGATCACGGCTGCTGCAGCTCAGAACCAGACCTGCAGAAGGGGTGGGAAGGGCCCTCCCTTTCTCACCAAGACAGCAAGAGTTAAGGAACCAGTCCGCACGGTGCCCTGGAAGGACTTCAACTTGTGCTGTATGCAAGAAAGGGGTGATTGAACAAGCCCCCGTGTAGAACAGACGTGCTTTCCCGCAGGATCACAGCGTGTATTGGCCTGGCTGGATGTCTGGATTTGCTCCTCTTCTGAGGCAGTTTGCCCGGCCTTCAGGAGATAAGGCAACCTCAGTGGTTTCTGAGGCACTCTGTCTTCTTCCGATGCTGATGTCATGGGAGAGCAGGAATTTGCCTCAGCAGTGCTCAGTGGAACATTCCTGACGTACACACTGTAGCTGGAAAATCTAAATCCCTACTGAGATAGCTGGAGTCAAGGTGAAGAATCCGGATTGTGACCCAGTCGGAACAGTTCAGGGGTACACTTCTCCCTCAGTGTTCAGAACTGCTTTATAACCATCAGTGTGAGGAAAAACAAGTCAAAGTGCTGTAGCAATTTTTAGTAAGAAGAATGCTGCTTATAAAGTGCCCACTGTTTGCAAGATAGCTAATTTCTCCTTCGGCAGGCTCTAGGTCAGGCCGCGCTCCTGATCTGCAGGTGCTGGCAGAGATATGAACTGTCCCTTGGAATATAAAATAATTGGGAGCTGGCAAATGCCAGAAGTTTTCATATATAAACCACTCTTTACCCTACCTCCCTTTTAAGAACACTAACAGAAAAGCTGATTAATGTGTTAATTATATTCCATGGCAAACCTCATTACTGTTCTAGACAGTTCAGCAAACATTTGGGTGATTCTTAACGTCGGTTAAAAGCAATGTTTTACAGATGTACATATCCAGACCTCACCCCAGAGCAGCGTCCCGCTACGCTCCTGCGGCTCTGCGACGGAGAACAGCCCTTTCCTCTGCGGTCAAGGGGTACGGGCAGCGGCAGCGCGGGGGTTTGTAACGGCAGACCGGCGCTGCCGCTGCACGTGAGCCCAAGGACTGCAGGAGACCTTTCCGCTGCTGGCACTACCCGTCGGCTCACCGCAACCGGCCTGCGGTTCAGTTCCTGCTCTGCACGTGATCAGCTCTGCAGCTGCAGCGCGGGGTGAACCTGGGCTGCCATGCATCACCTGAGGGCAGTGTGTTAGCTTTGGCTCGGTCCCGCAATAAACGTGCCACACAGCACTCCCAACAGCAGCCACGCTGGGTCAGATAAAGCCTGGCGTAGCCCAGCACTCACGGAAAGCATGTAGGAGTAAGGACCTGGAGTACTGGTGTATTTTTCTCAGCGCTCTGGCTTGGGACCACTTCCAGTTTGTGTTCAGTAAGCGCAGCTGAGCGAAGGCATGACTCTGCCATTGTGCCCTCTCTCTGTTCCCAGCCTGGTTTATTGTCAAGGCACTTGCCCAGTAGTCACAGCAAATTAAAGCACTCAGCAAGGTAAAAAGTTGGTGTTGCTATAAACAGCATTAGCAAAGGGAGATGTAACCTAGAGCTGGGCAAATTGTGGTTTTGTGAATGGAAGGGATATAAACACCAGGTTTCAGCGCGCGGAGTAAGGCTGTGACACAGCAGAGGCAGTTACTCACTCATCAATGCCGGCAGCAGCGTGGGAGATATTAAGAGGAACAACGTCTCATCTGAAATCGCACCTTGTGTTTTACAGAGGCATGTCTTATTTAAGTCTAGCAAAAGTATAACGAGCGTACAAATCAAAGCTTCCTCTGGGTATTTTTAGCCTCCAGTGACTCCCAGAGCGGTTCGGAGGGCAGACCTGGGCTGTTCACAGCCCCAACAGAATTCCACACTGCAGTTGCAGTATCAGGTAGATAAAGCGGTTATTTCAAAGAGCATTTTGAAGTATAACTCAGCCAACACACCATATAAAGGAGGGATGACTCAAATTACTACCCAAATATCCACGTCTCCCCATTTTACAAGTGACAAATGTGTGAGAGCAGGATTAGCTCAGGGCAAGTGCCTGTCACAGGCAGAGGCTGACTGCAGGTTTTCTGACTGCAACAAAGAACTCCCGTTAGTGATTTTCAGACGTGGTAACGTGATAATCCCTCCACTAACACGTCACTCCTGTTTTCAGTAGCATTTCTCCCTTAGGAGTATTAAACAATAATAAAGACTAACACTTGCTATTCAGAAGACAAATCCTATTCTGCAAACGTAGTTCAGATCCCCGGGAAGCTGTGCTTACCTGGTCCATTTCCTTTTTGGCCATGCCAAATTTGTAGTGACCTAACAAGAACGGCCATACTTCCTTTCGAATCTCATGCTGTACTCCACCGTAGTAAACTCTTCGTAGTAATTCCAGTTCCTTGTAATTCTACAGCAGTCAGGAGAAAGAGGCATCAAGGTAACACAACTTTATTTTCTCGGGCACGCTCATATACACTTAACACCAAGTACAAAGACGGTGAAATGCACGCACGGCACTAAATATACTTTGCAACTTGATGTGTGCCTTCAGGGCCGTAGTTCAAATCCACTCTAATTTAAGTTGCTGTGCCTCCCATGAAAATAATTAACTTTTAAAAGACTAGAGGAGTCATGAGATCAGTTGTTTTGATGTTAATTGATATCTTTGCCATCGTCAGAGATGCAGAAGATAAAAGAGATTTTAAGAATCGCCTCGCTCTCACTGGAAGAGAAGTGATCCTGTGCGGACCAGGAAAAACCTTTCATACTTCCTGGGGCCAGTCCTGAGGGATATCACGCTCAAGGCAGCGGCGCGTGCGAGCCAGTGTAATTAATGATCATAGGGGTGTTCTGCTACTTACCTTCTTGTCCTTCTGATACTTGCTCCAGACCTCTTTAGTCAGGCCTCCTGCGGCACTGGAGGGTTTGTCAGGTGGGATGATGGTGTGGTTCACGAGGGCGGACAGATGTGTCCGCACTGTTGACAAGTGGCGGCAGTAGGCAAGCCCTGCGGTTGGGGCAGGAGGCAGACTGCTGTGAATGAGCAACCTACCTCATATCAGCAGCCCCTTTTTGAAGATGACGCTGTGACATTTTAAAGATGCCACTAATAATCCTATCTGAATTAAACTTGCACTGTGCTGTATGAGAATGAGGAATTGCAACAGAGGCAGAGTTTAAATAAATCTGACAGACTAGCAGAATCCAAGTAGAGTATTGCACTGCAAGGTAAAACTCCATTCTGTCCCACTAAGCATCACTTCTCCAATTGCTAGATGCAAACCCCACAAATAATGGAATTATGAAGCTGTGATACTTGCGTCACATCCACCTACTGTCCTGAAGCGATCTGACTCACAACAATAAATTTGGGGTTGGACTGCTTTCTAAAACAAACATCATGTTTTTTAGGTAAGCATACAGATACAAGGACTGGCAGTCAGAAGCTCCACTTACATCCATAAAAGGCTCTGGAAACGATTTGCCTCTTCATGCTTTCACACAGCATCTTTAAGGGAGTTCTGTGGAGACACACGGACAGGAACACGGTAGGTCATGGGGACAGAGATCAGCACGAATTTTATGCTGATCTTTGTGACCTACACGTAGCAATTCTTTCTCTGCACCAAGGTTTATTTAGCTAGAGGACAGCAATAACAAGAAATTACACTTCTGAAAGCATCTGCCCCACCAGCATTTTGCCCCAAACCAGATCCAACCTGGCGCAGTTAGGTACAGCTGCTGCAGGTGCACTGTAGAGGTCCTCGTCCGATGAGATGAAGTGTTGCCCTTTGTTGTCATTGGTAATGCCTTGTTAAAGAACACGTTTCCAGAGCTGACTTATATTCATCTAGACAGAAGAACTAGATGCACTTTTTCTATCAAAATGTGACTTGAGTAGTTTTAATAAACTAAATTTCTTGCTGTGTAACTCCATCTTTTTGTGTTGAAAATTGTTGCTCTTTGTCTCTGGTGTTGCACCCAATAAAACCTCCCTGCTTCGAACTGTGGCACGCACGACGTCTCCCAGCTAAGCCCTCTGCACAGCTGGCTTACCTGTCATGGATGCAGCTGCAGCAGCTGGGTAGGTCGTAGGGAGAGCTGCCCGTTGAACAAGAGACACACGAGGAGCCTTGGCTGCAGTGCTCCAGCTGCCACGAGAGCAAGTTTGCCCCAAAGCCTTGCATCTCTATCATGTCACTGGTGTCTAGAAAAAAAAACGAAACAAAACAGGAGGCCATCAGCCTTTTTTCTTCTTTCCCTCTCTTCTGTGCATCCTGATGGCTTCAAGCTTTACTTCTCAGCAGGCTCTGAACCTTGATTCCAGAAAGGGGAGAGCGCCATCCTAGCGACCTCAGAAACACTGCTCTTGGCACATCTAAACCAGCTGCATGCTATGCACGATCACTTCCCGTGGAGTCAAATCCCTTTGCTATTTCCCCCTTCCTTGCCCACGCACATCTGGCTTTGTGTTTCAAGAGAACAGAGAAAAGGGTGCTGCTGGAACAACTGAAACTGCTGCTTGTGTAATGCTATGGTAATGTTAGTTATGGCCAGAAGAGATCATCTAACCTGACCTATTTAATTCAGGTCTCACAATTTCATTTTGCAATTCCTGGAATCGGTCATGTAGCTGCTAGTCCAGCTAGAGTGAAAGTTTGAGCATAAAAGAAATAAAGACACTGATACACTTAATTTCAGAAGATACTTCTTTCCCCCTTAGAATCAGATCCTAAAATACTGAGTGCAGAAAGACAGTTCAGGTCCTGCTAATGTCAACACTATGATTATAAAAGCAGGATACTCTGCAGGAAGATGGGATCCAGCAGTGCAGTGCAGCTTCTTGAGGTACCCCTGCTCCACCAAATCTATCTGCCTTTTTAACCAGCTTCAGGAAGGCCAAGAAAATCACCAGCTGCCTTCACCAAGCTTGGCTTCAGCTCTTCCCTTCCCAGCCGGCATTTGGGTGTGTGGGTTTTTTGGTTTATAATAAATAACTGGCCTTTCAGCTCACCCATGATTAAAATTAAGGCAAATTCCATAATATTGTATGTCACTACGTTAACATTTGTAAGCAAAATCCAGTCCCCTGGGCCGTGCTTTTAAAACATACATCGGTTGGGTGGTGGTAGGGGCAATTCCAAACCATCTCATGCATTTTAAATCAAGGCAGCATAAAGCATTTTAATAGTGCCTATGAGAAAGTGGGCAGAGGTGAGGAAGGAGTGGAGTAAAAACAGTTGTTAACAGAAAAAGCACAGGCTCATGCGGAAGCAGTCACGTGTATTTCATTTCACAAAACAAAGTGTGATGCAAAAATGCTCTTCACCTTAATTCTTCAGGAAGGAGCTGAATGACCCAGTATTTATTGCAGCTTCTTATTGGGTTCAAATAAAAACCACTGGACAAACATTTTAGATCATTACTTTTTGCCTCCCCTCTACAGAAAAGGAAAGTGGGTTTTTCAGTTTAATTTTTTTAGTTTATTTTTTAGAGAAACAAGGAAAGAACCCCACAGAACCTAAAGATTCAGATGAAAGGTACCTGAATTAGTGAAGAATTAGAGTGAACAGCATCTTTTATTTAACTGTAGCGGTGGTATCTGTAACTTCAGCTACATGCAAAAGTCGAGCATGTTGCACAATGTAAAAGCAAATGGCTAGCAGACCTGCTACAACAGTGTTGTCATTATTTAAGGGGATGCTGCTGGAGCGACAACAGCCAACCCAAGCTAGTTCAGCAAGAGTCACTGCTCAAACAACGGACATATTTCTAACCGCACCATTACCTGCAAGATGAAATAAGCAAAAGCAGACATTTGACAGCTGTTCTAGGGGGATAACTTAAATTTCCGTCACCTGACTAAAGCCTAAATTCTGTTTCCTATGCTTTAGATCACAGCGTTAGCCTCCTAACACGTACGTGGCTGGGTTAGACCTTCTTCCTTTCCGTTACCACCCATATCCAGACCTGTTCAGTTAAGACACACAGAACCTTCTGAAACAGTACCTTTTTTCAAAGGGAACACTGTATTTTGGAGTTTCTTTCCATCCATACCTTCCAAGAACTCTCTGTTAACTTGGGCTGGGCTTTATTAGAGGCTACTACCTTGGGATAAGCGTGTGGGCCTACAAGAAGTGAGGAGGATCTCCCTGGACACGTTCACATGGACTAGTGGAAAGGCCTGGACAACACCTGCCTGTCTCCTGAAGCACTGCAAGCCTTAGAACCCAGGCTGTGCAGGAGGGGTTTGGCCAGGGGAACGGATTATTTTGTACACCTTCAGCTTCCTCCTTTGAGAAAGCAGGTACTTCTCTGTCTTCAGAACTAGGCTACTGGGTCCTGAATGCTGGTAATACATACACTTACTTGAGAATTCCAACTTAATACACGTTATTAATTGCTTTAGGGAAAGAATTAGATGACAGCTTTTTGGAAGGTGGAGAGCCTGAAGCCCACGTAGGCTCTGAATGCAAGAAGCGGAACGAAAGCACCCGACCACAGAAAGGCACTGCATCTGCGCTCTTCTCTGCATGCTTCTGCTACCTTACAGAGGACTCCAGAGCGTGGGAGCGTGCATACGTGCACCATCCGGGGGCTGAAACTGTAACTCCCTACGCCTCTGCCCTGCTCTCCCTCCACAGACACGCTCCATTTCTGACATGCCCAGCACATCGCTGCTGTTGCTGCAGTGGTTCACCTCTGATGCTTCCTACACAAGGCTGCCCTCCCCAGTCTGTTGCGCTCTACACGACTAACTCACAGAGGGAGAATGCAAAGACCCATTATACTCCCCACTTCCGTAAGAACATGCTCTAGCACCCAGCTTTTATGAAGGCAGGGCAGGAAGGCTCTGGGAGGAGAGGTTTGTCTGTTCAGCAGCACACACGCTCAAAGGAGAGGGAAGGTGCTGCTGTTTCCACTTCCCACAGGTTGTGAGCGTATTCCCAGCCTCTCTGCACGGTCACCTTAATCTCGAGATGCCATGGTGTGAATTAATGGGTTTTCCCTGTAATAATGCCAACACTGTTGTATGCATCAGTGGAACGAGCTGCAATAGAGCTCTGGGACACAGGGGGAGGAGGATAAAAACCTTTCATCCTATTAGGAGCTGTGAGGTTCCGAGAGCAGATCATTGATAGCATTGCGTGTAGCTTATCTTCCTCCTCCTCATCATCGTCAACAGAGGCAGAGCGGCTGGCAGCTAAGTGGTGGTAGTTAATAGTTACTGCTCAAAGAAAATAGTGAAAGAGGAGGATAAGAAGAGAGAACCGACTCTGCGGGAAAGCTCAGAAGGACATATTCAGCAAAGACAAAGGACTTGAATCTTGCCCTCTTCTTGAAGGCACAAGCTCCTGTAAATGGGTATGAAGAATGAGTTTCTTAAGAAAAAAAGCATGCTCCACCAAACCAGGCCAGCTTTTGATTGTGCACAGGCTGTGTCCCAGAGCACACGTCACATCACGGCAATGGAGAAAGGCCCCAGTGCCAGCCTGCAGTAGGCAAGTATGCTTTTAGCAAAACTCCATGGAATTCTAGGCTCCAGCTAGCCTCTCTCCTTCACCATGCCCTTATCAATGCTGTGGCCTCTCTTCCACTTTGAAACTTGTGCCAGATGCACCTGGACAGCAAACGTTCTGCTCCCCAGCTCTGGCACTGCAAACATGCAAGGCACAGGCGTCCTTTACGCCAGGAGTCAGCTCGCCCTGTCTCAGGCAGGCCTGTGCCGAATGCGCCCCAGAATCTGCGCTCCCCTTGACTCAGGGAAAGGCAGAACATGCTTTTGCTGTGTGTGCATGAACTTACCTGCGCTAATCCCAAAGCCCTAATAAAGCGCGGCCCCCACTGCGGTTCACTCCCCTGGGGTAAGGAGGGTTCAGCTGAGATCCTGCTTTTTCAGCTGCATAAGTCCCAGTATGAACAGTAAATCCAAATCCCCTGGGAACTCTAGGGAAATTCTTGCTTCTTTGCCAAGGGGAATAAAACCGAACATGCTGTTTGAGAACTAGCTCAAATGCCTTCTTGCACGTAAGGAATTTGTATTCACTGATGACATGAGGTGGTTTGGTGCTTGGGAATTCATATAGTTTCCTTGGAAGGGCCTTTATTTACCCATTGTTAAGTTCTTGCTTCCAAGCCAGGAAAACCTAGCCCAGGGAGTTCTTGGGGTACTTTAAGAGTTGAGTTTATGGCTGGTTGGTTGTTTTTTTTCCCCCCTAATAACAACATTATGAGCAAGCAGTGTGGCCAATAAAAATATCCTCACTTTGGAGCAGAACTGCTCTTGGGTAGTCAAGCAATCTTTTTGCTTTTAGTCTCAGCTTGCAAGCCCAGGGGAGTATTTTGAAAACTTCCTCTGCAAAACACAGAGTAAATATAAATAAGATTCCCCACCTCAACTCCACTTCCACCAAGATTACAAGTTTCACTGCATTAAGGAAATCTACAGTAAGCTGTACCTGTTGATCACAATTATCACACAATGAAATTTTGTGATAGGTTCCCCCCCAGAAAAAAAAAAACCCTGGCTCACCTGTTACCTTCGGTTACTTCCCAGGATGCTACTTCAAGGTTTTCTTAGGTTTTTGTTTTGGTTTGATTTTTTGTTTGTTTTGTGGTGGTTGTTGTTTTTGTTTTTGTTTTTTTTTTAAACGAAGCAGAACAAAGGCACTTACTGTTATCGTGCTTGTGTCCTGGATAGATAATTCTGAACACATAGTCTGTAGAAGTGTCTTCAGCTGGCATTTCCTCTAGGTCCACTGATTTGTTGCTGTTCCGTTTTCGAAGCTTTGGGAATACCTTACCCTAGAGAAAATAATGATTCCATACATTCAGCTACAATGACTAACAGAGCACAACAAACTACTTCAGACCTTTGGCATCTTAAATCTTAAAATTAAACTTTCAATGCTGGGAGAAGGTGAGGTAGAAAACAACAGAATCATACATAGCAGGTGGTTTAGGGGTACTTAACACAGCTTTTTGTGTACTTAAAACACAGCTTTTTCTGGTAATCCATGGGAGGTGGGCACCAGCTTCTTCAATAATGCAAGCCTCTGACGGCAAGTGCGTCCCAGGCCATTTGAGCCTCGGTCCCTATTTTGACACAGTAGCAGATTCCAGTTCATTTCTCAGTGGGTCAATGAACATATGAACAATTTTTATAGATTATCTCTATAAGAATCAAATGGTATTGAGTTATTTTGCCTCTCACTTTGCTTTGCAGCTGGGTTACAGTAGTGCCCAGACTCCATGGAGCAGAACGCTGTTGCACAAAGCCATTAAGATGAGCCCTGCTGCAAGCAGCTCATCGGCAAAGGCAGTACCTTGCCCTGTTGGGACCAAAGTGGTGGTTCCAGCTGACCGCGAGGCAGAAGACCATTTTCCAGGCAGGAGAGAAACGCAAGGAGGTGACCTCCCTGAGGGAAGTGCAGCGGAGGTCTCTGAGTTCCATCCTGACTCACCAAGACTAACGTCCATCTGCTTTCTGCTGCAAAGGAGGACATGGGAAGTCCACACTGTTACATCAGAACCTCTATTTGTTGCTCTTACCTTCTAAATAAATTTTATTTATGATCATCTCTAAGTAGATAAATAAACCTCTAAGCCACAATGCAACCTAGGGATTATCTCAGTCCTTTAGTCCTAAAGAAGATCAAGATACACACAAACTACAATAGGCCTCATGCAGAAACACTGAAAGTGACCGTGAACGCTAATTTAACAAATAATAAAGGAATAACTAAAGTAAGTCTCTGGTGTATGAAGTAACTTGTCAAAGGACAGACGATTTGGAATGAAAATGAACCTAGCAGATAGAACCAGAGGCTGTCAGCTTTATTCTTGTGAGAATTAGCAAGTCACATTCCCTGTTGTAAATTTTTCTCATCTATCTTCACTCTCACTAGAAATTTAACACAAATAAGGAAAACCACTCTGGGCTCTGGATACTGTCTTAAGCATAATAATCTGCATCTTGTACAATTTTCAAAAGCATATAAGTGAATTAGGTTCTTAAATTCCTTTTCCAAAACTGAATGGATGAGGCATCTAGAGCCACCTGGGTAAAGGGGGATCTCTAAGAGCAGGATGTGTTCCACAGCACGGCTGTGCAAGGTGCCAACTGTCTGCCATCTTGTGCAAACACCAAAAATCATGTTCCGTATACGCCTGGCACCTGTTATGAAACAGCTTTCTCAGTGAAGAACAACAAGGGCTGTCACGTTTCACATCTATCATTTAATTCCCCTTTTCCTACGGAACTGCCACAAAGCAGAGCGGTGAGGCATCTGACCAGTCAGTGAACACTGGCCAGGCACAAAGCGTCCTGGGGAAGCTGAGCGAAGTGGGGCAGACAGACCTGAACTAACCCTACAGTTCTCATCCTCTCCCAGCGAGGATTCTAGATTTTAACACCCATCCCCATGTGACCATAACTAGTTAGAAGTGGTAACGACACTAAGGGTGGAAAAGTGACCATTCAGGTGGCTCTCCTGCTTATGTATTTTAAAGCAATATACATAAACTTAAGGCTTGTTAAGTCAAAATTCCAGATTACTCTGGAATACTCCAGATTCCTCTTCCTAACTGAGCAGAACGGGCTGAGAAGCGCATGGTCAGAGGGTGATGGGGTGGCTGTGGTTACGTGCACTCCCTTTCTACAGATTGATGGTCCCGCTAGAGATGTGGCTGACAGACCTGCTTTCCCCCCTCCTTTCTTGTGACAGTCAATGGATGGAGGATCACGCTTCACAGAGCCAAACCTCCTATGTTTAATACCTCCCGCTGACCGTTTCCCGCAAGTGCTGTTCTGCACAGATGACTCAGAAAATACAAAGCACACAGAAAAAAAAAAAAAAAAAAAAAAAAAAAAAAAAACCTCCAGAAAATAGAAAGCAATTGACAGCTGGAGTGGTGTTAGGCAGAGGAATTCTTACCAGGCCTTTCAGTGAAGAGATCTGAAGAAGAAAAATGGTCTGCATCCTGTTGCAATAAACCCCTAACAGGCACCACATAAAATGGCAGCAGCACCGGCAGCACTAACATTCACCTGGCAGAACGCGGCTTTGGGAGCGCGCCCACGAGAAGAAGGGTTATGCTTACGTTGCTGATGGCAGTGAATGCAGACGATCTGGCTGAGTGGCACTATCAACGCGTAGTCCCAGTAAACACTAACAGGGAAGGAAAAAGTGCAGGAAACATTTTTTTTTCCCCCTATTCACAAGTGCTTGCAGTTCCAAGCACCCGATAAAAAGACTCTGCTAAGTTAACAACTGCTTATTAAATTGGGTCTACTAAACTAAATTTATAGTTAAGTAAAAGGACTTACTTAACTATAAAGACTCTGCTAAGTTAACAACTGCTTATTAAATTGGGTCTACTAAGCTAAATTTATAGTTAAGTAAAAGGCAAAGGAACTGGTTCTCCACAGTGTATGTATCTGGCAGCAGCCCTCCCACCATCTCCCCTTCCTCCCACCAGCCCACGCCAGGTTCCAACAACGCCCTGGCTCAGATTAAAATGCCTGGGGCACAGACCTCGTGATGGTCTTGTAGCTGGGTTTCAGAACAGCCCGGTTCAGTTCTGCCTTGCACATGTGATTTATGGGCAGCAGCATGTCAATCCATTGGGGCTCAAGCTTACAGATTAAACACTGTTAGCAATAACAGCAAGGGTAGAGGGCTTCATTAATGTTCTATTAAAAAATACATATGGAGTTTTAGAAAAAGAATGGAGTGGATTAAGCATTTGAGAGCACCGCTATGGGGTTGAAGGAAGTGTTCCCTGAGGAGACATACCTGCCTGGTTCAAGACTAGCTGTCTCTCCACTGAAGCAGAATGCCAAATTAGATGAATAAGTGATCTAATGAAAGACAATAACATTGCAAGTCTCTTTTTTGAGGCTGAAATTAGCCATGCTTGCCAAGTGACATGACCCTCTGAAGGGAGGTACTAGAATTGTAATGACGGAAGGTAGTGTTGAGCCTTCTCTCCCAAACACCTGGAGAAGTGGGCTTTTGCTTTCCTTTTGAAAAGGCCTTATATCCAAGTGCATTACAGGCCCTTTGGAAAGTAGCTTAATCTGTGGCAAAACAGGAACAGAACCCGAGCTGCCTGACACCTCAAGATATGCAATATGCAGAAGCCCTTCAGGTAAATCAGCCTTGTTACACTTACGTTATACTGCCAAACATACAAGAAATAAACACTGTGAATGTTTCTGATCTTTGCCTGAATGCAAAGACTACCTTTTCTCCAGCTCTGAATCTCCGAGGGTTCCATTCATCAGCTGATTTGGAGTCCATTTTAAAGTCAAACTGTCTGCTGACTGGTGAAGGGAGAGATACCCAGGAATTGCCTCCAAGTCATCTTTCTGTTCACAGAAGCAAGAAACAGACAGTCCAGGTGACTCAAGCACACAACTATAATTGTCACGTTCCAGTCTTCCTACACCCTACAAGTTCCAGAACAGTGCATTATCTAGCAACTGCCGAGGGAAACCTTAACACCAGAAGCACTGGTATTTAATATTGCTCTTAGAAAGGGGGAAAAACATAGTACAGTCACTAGGTTTCTGAAATACAGTCCAGTATGTCTGTTCCTACCTACGTGCCCAGTTCACACTGGTCAGGCAGTGAAAGCATTCATCACGTCTTAATCTACCTCAGCATAACAGAGTCAAGTGGGACGGCAGCACTGTCCCGAGGACAAGGCGTTCCGTGAGCGCTCCACAAGCCTAGGCTGTATTCCCACCTGCGCTATGACTTCTCAAGTCACAGCCAGGCAGCAGCCGCGTGTATTGGCCCAAAACTCCAGGTACTCACCGGCTGGACTAAGACGTTGTTTTTCCCATACAAGAGGTGTGTTCGGGAATTCTGGTGCAAAGACTCCACATACTCTCTTGCCGAAGCAGCAAAGCGATCTTCTGACGTGCTCCCACTGGAATGTCGTTTCCGGATCTAGCACACACACACACACAGTCAAGGCAGATCAGGTAGGACGGGAATGGCTGTACTGGCAGGCCAGTAAAACAGGAACAGTTCCATTTAGAACCATCTCTGTAGAGCGGAACTTCTTTCTGGAGCCAGAAGACTGCAGAGAAATGACCTGGGCCCTTACTCATCCCTGACCAATGCAGCTCATAATTTCTTGTGCACTGGTCTGATCACAAGTGTCAAAGACACAGAATTTAGTCCTGAATCTCAGATGTTTCTACGTACAAATAAAGAGGCCATTTGGCCTTCTAATCTGTGATAAAGGCTCCATTACAGAAGAGAAAAGAAAGGCTGTTCTAAATTCAGATCTCTCCCTCCTGGGGTTTATTTTATTTTCAATAAAATCTTTTATTGTCAACCTGTGCCTTAACTCAGAAATAGCTACACCGTAAATACCTACTCCCAGGGCTGGGCGCTTCGAAGGAGAGTCTTGGCGGCCATGTACTCCGTGAATCCGGTGTCGCTGAACAAGCTCATCTGCCGAAGGGTCTGTCCAATAGTGATCAGCTGTTTTTAGCTTGGTGTACTCCAGAGCACATGGTCCAACTAAGGAAAGAGCCCAACAGAGAAATCTTCTGAGTCTGTTCAGAAACATACTTAGGCTTATCCTGCTGGCCAGGTACTGAAAGTGAGATTTCCTTCTCAAGCCAAGGGAGTGTTAATGATCCTACAGGGTCAGCCCAGAATACAGCCAACACTTATCATGTCCTATTATCTAAGGCTGTATGAAAATATTCCCGTGGGACACAATACCCTGCCATAGCAGCATCAGTAGTTACAATCTGCTAGCAAGCATTCAGTAAAAAGCCATTCCCCTTCTGTTCTCTGATCCAACAAATAATTAATAATAAAACTAGATTACTGGTCTCTACGGGTCTCATAAGTAACAAAACATCATCTTCTATGTTGCTCTATTATAAACAGTTACACTACATGCTAGAGAGAATCACAGAATCACCTTTTGTAACACTATCATAATACAAAATGTTTTAAGAAACAATTTCTTTTCTTTAGCGTAAGAAGTAACTTCACAAGAACTTACCTAGGAGAGAAGCCAGTATTGGGCCACAAACAGGATCTGCCAGTAAAGCTTCTTTTTCATAGTATTTACTAGGAGTGAAGGATCAAGGTCCAGTTAAAAACACTGGCTGTTATTTTTAAAAGCTCTTATGCCTTCTAGCATGAGTCCATTGACTTTAAAAATATCACACGTTGCTGCTTACCAGAAAGCACGCCAAAGGAAGCCAAAGAGATGAGGGCAGGGAAGCCACGCGGGCTGCTATTAACCTGACCGTTCCTCCAGCATTTCCCGTGGGCCCCCAGCAGTCCACTGGCAGCCCACTGAGGGTGCAGGGGGAAGCGTGACTACTGAAGTCATGTTCCAGGTCACACTTCATACTCAATAAAAACTGAGCCCAAACACTCATTTCAAGAGCAGATTCAGGCAACTACATTACCTATGTGAAAGGGAAGATTTAAGAGTTTAGAGTTCTAAGAGCGTTACCCAGGCTGAAAACAGGATCTAGGCCGTACATCTGGAGTGCTGCGCACGCAGGGAAGCAGAACACATTTTCAAAGACATCTGCTTTAGAATTAGATAATTTTCTAAACTATATAAATGACATTAACTACATCTCCACAGAGCACAAAGGGAGCCTACAACACCCAGTTCAATAAATCTGCACTCCAGACTCCTATATTTAACAAGACGACCACCACCCTTACTTTGGATCCACACTGTGCCCCGATCAGCTGTGTAATCTCAGGCAAATCACTTCCTTTCAGTACGCTCATTCTGCCTCATCCGTTCCTGAACTGAGCTCTTGCGAGGCAGGAGCTCGCCTTCTGCTAAATGTGTGTTTACCCAGTATATTTGATGTGGGGCTTTGGGCACTAATGCAATATGGAGACAAACAATAACTCTGCAAGCAATTTTGTCAGTTTTCCACAGAGACCAAGAGATCCACGCATTCTGAAACATCTCTTCCATCTGTGAAGAATAATCTTGAAACACTGTCAAGATACAAACAGTAGCTCTTGCAGTGACCCCAAAGCCTTCCCATCATGGCAGGCAAAGCTGACTCATAAAACCACATAGTCAAAAAGTCAAAACACCAAAATTTCTTGAACTGTCATGATCCTCTGCTGTCTCTTCCACTAGATGGGGCTCAAACTCTAACCCATCTTCTCCTCTTCCTTAAGAACAGAAGAGCTGACTGAAGGACTTAAACATGGACTACTTGAGCTGTAATGTCACAAAATGCAGGAGAACAAGCCTTACGAAAAGGTTCATTTTATTCACTAGGTCTGCTTCTCAAAATCAGACACCTGCAGCTAAGGACCCAATCCTAGCTCATTTGAATGGATGGAGAAGGCAGTAAGATGAACATCTACAACACATAGTAATGGAACGATGGAGACCAAACTCTCTTGTCATGTCTCCAGGTGAATTATGCGGAAAAAGAAATTAAAATTCCCTAAATTTCCAAAGGATTGTTCTTAATTAGTGTAAGAAGTGAATTATGCACTCCTGGCCTCTTAGAAGACATTTCTATTCCACCAAGTCACTGAGGTCTAGGTCCCATTAGAATCTGGGAACCTAGTATCTACTGAGACCTAAGGTGTCTAAGTGAGCAGCAAGGATCAGGGCTTCACATGCTTCTGAAGGCATTACTCTTTACGGTAGCACTGTTCAACATTGCCAACCTTAGAAAAAACTGAAGTCCTTAAGGAATTTTAAGTTAGTTTTTTAGTTAGTTAGCTTCTGGAAAACTCTATGGCTGTTAACATTTTTTGTAAGTCTGAAATATGTCAATGATTCAAGACAAAAGTACAATTTCTTCTAAATATCCGTGTATCTGGTTTTCTTCCTACCAGAACTTTGCAGCACAGAAGTCTGCCGAACACTTTTGATGAAATCCCTTGTTGCAGATACCCAAACATCAGTTCAGCAAATCCACGTGCTTCTGCCTCTTTCCTTACCTGCAGTTATCAACAATATATTGCACAATTTTGTCAAGCACTTTCTCAATCAACGCTGTCCGAACCCATATGTGTTTGATGGCCTGAGGTGTCAGGACAGGTGTTTTGCTTGTGATTGATCCCTGCTTCTTGAGGGGTTCCTGCCCATTTGGCTGATTTTTCCTGCAAAAGGAGATAAAGTAGAAGTAGTCAGAATTCACTCTTCTTCTCATAGAAAGCTCTGCAGTGACAGACTGCGTGGAGAGGGGTCAGAACATGCAGCACGTGTCTGACAAAAGCGTACCTGTACGCTGGCTGCCTACAGTACTGCATTGGCACCCACTGCCACAGGGGTGTGGAGTTTTAGTCAGTCCACCAGCAGGGATTTCCTGAAAATCGTGGCTCTAATGATTTATGATGCCTCAATTCAGAGTTACAAATAGGAGAAGTCTGTAAAGATTATCTTGTTTCTTATCAAAGAAAGCTTACACTTGGGAAAGCCACAGGGAGGGTGGGAAAAAGCAGATTCTTGTCTCCCAGCTCTGTCTGGTACCTTCAGGCTGAAGCTAGCTGTGGCCTCAAGAAGGCAGACAGCTGTTTCAGCATGACATATTCCCACTGAGACCAGAAGCACTGAGCAGGATTTGAGACGACACAGGCAGAGCTTTTCCCAGGACCTCCTGCCATACCATCATGGGGCAATCCTCGGGCACAGGCCCGTCCTTTCATTCTCTCTGCACAGCACCAGATACAGCTATAGCACAGCCTGTGCTAGTGTCTTGGCAGTGAGATCCTGGCTCCTGCCACCTACAGAACACAACAAGACAACTAAGAGATAAGCAACATCAAACTGAGAAACTAGAAGTACAGCAAAAGAGCATTCAAAGCCAGCTGGGAGCTTGCTCACAGCCAAGACCCCCTGCTTGTTCCCACAGCACAAGCCAGCCCAGCAACAGGTCCAGCCCAGCAACAGGAGCTTTCTGCTGCCTTTCAGGGCCGGGATGCAAGCTGGCTACACAGAACAGCATCACTTCCCAAGCACGGCTGTCAACAGGAACGCGGGGGCTGCTCAGCACGGTGGCTCTGAACCAACGGGAAGCTGCCATTCCTGCCTGTGGAGTCACCTGCTGCCCAGAAAATCTACTTGACCCCAGTCCAGCACAGGACAGTGGCACGTGGTGCCCCAGACAGGCTGTGGGAAAGCACTATGCCGCACAAGCAGGATGGTACTTTTCTCTGTAGATCCCAGGACGCTATGCTTCCCACCACGCCACTGCACGGCTTCACGTGGTGGGAGCTGAAATCTGCGCCGTGCCAAGGAGCAGTTTTGTGCCTTTGGAGCACAACACACGTGCTCTCTTATCCATGCCGGTGTCCTGCCACCGCGAGCATCCACCTCTCATCCATTGAGTACTGGTGTCCAAAATACATTTTCATACTGACAACAACGCTCCCTGCACTTCTTTGGTGGCACTGACACAAATTATCACTCGTCACTGTTGAGATAACTAATGGCCTGAACAGATTTGGAACCAGACTGATTTTGAAGCTGAATGTGCTGCCTAGAGCTTTCCAGTTTCTAAAAGGTGACCCAAAAAAAAAGGAAAATGGGTTTGTTCTCTCCTTTTCTCTTTCCTGCTGCCTAGCAAAGCAGCTGAAATGTGAATTTGTTTCCCTTCCTCCCTCCCCGCTAGCTTTGCCTGCAGCATTAGTTATGTAAGACAAGATGACAACACTGCTCCAAACTGAATGCCTAACACGCAGCAACAAGTCACGCTGCATAATTTTACGGGGTGGTACCAGCCACACAGAGTCTCCCGTGACAGCACGGCGGGATGCTGCCCGGCGTCCTCGCCTCCCAGAGTACATAATGCAACTACGCCACGTCCACAGCGTAGCCGGCGGTGAAGCCGTGCCAGCCCTGCTGCAGCGTGTGATGACATCTTGTGAGGGGCCCGTGCTCCTGCGTCAGGTCATGCAAAGCAGTTGCAGGAGAAAGGTGGACAGCAGAGCCGAGCACTGGGAGAGCTTCCTGCTCCTGCACAGTACTGCGGTTTGCCCCGGCCCTCCGTACCTTCATAGGGCTGAAAGGGGAAGACTCTTAATCTCTTTCCCAGAAAATGTTCCCCTTAAAATAGCAGAAAAAAAGAAGGTTTAATTTTGTCCTAACGAGGAGAGAAACCCTGATGTCTTCAAAGACCTGCAGCAGAAAATCCAAATCTGTGACAGCACTCAGGCCCCCTTTCAGGAAGGTGTTCAATTACAAAGCCCAAATACAACAGTTGGGCACTGTCTGGAGTGAGATCCGAAATTCTTCTCCGCATTTACAGGGTCCCTAGTCCTCCATCAGGCCTCAGCAGAACCTCTGCAAGCCAACACCCACGCAGTGACAATCCCAAGTCAAGACATACACACGACATCACTGACACCAGGGGAATTCAGATGCGTTTGCCTCCGAAACAGGGGCTTTCTTAAGCCACGGCCTCAGGAGCAATGAGGCTGCTACAGCACTTCTGTCTCATTTTACACACGCAACGAGGCGAGCCCACCACCTGCAGTATTTCCTAATAGAGTCTCTTTGCTGTGCATATTTTCTACAGCACTTAAAATCTGTGGCTGTTAATAGCTGAAAAATCACACAAAATCTTTCCAAGAGAAACCACAGATTTTCCGTTTAGTTGGTCCTTTCTGTTGGAGGACACAGCCAAAGGTCTCTGGTGGTCAGAGCAGGGTTCATGTGGTCTCTTAACTGAGGAGTAAGGCTGGTGAATTTTCAGTAGAAAGCATCCTTCTTCCCAACATTTAGAAAACTAAAATTAATAAAATCCCAATCTGTATCACTAGACACACAATTTTTAAAATATATCAAATATAGGCACACACCTGTCAAAAACTACAGAATGACGCCTGATAATTAAAGTCTAATAAAGATAAATGCCAGAAAAATCACACAGAAATCTAAGTGCTGATTTAAACAGCTGTCAATAATTGAAGAACTCAATGCAACGTGAATTGAAGTCAAGCTCTCTTGACAACGCCCTTCATACAGCAAGTTGATGAAGAGGTTGAAAGTCCCTACAACGTACAAAGACCTCGAGGCTTAGCAGTGCCACTGCACTACTGCCTACAAACAACACAAAATGCTCCTGTCCTGAGTTTACAGGACAAGATGTGCATCCCACAGGCTCAGGCACTGGGGTTCCATCAGCAGAGTCACACGGAAAATTTTAACAGCACTACCCACCACTAGCAAGAAGTTCAGGACTTTCAGCAATCTCAAGTCCTTGACTGCAGCACAAATTCAGTTGTGCTCAAGTCTTGCTTTCCTGTAATCAGTCTCTCACTGCCAACCACCTTTTCTTGAGTTCAGCCTTCCTCCTATCATTCTTTGTATCCATTACCTTAACTATTTCTACGGTAATACCCACACATCTTTTGTTATTAGCTTGGCAAGGTGCATGCCAAAACAGCTTTTCAGTAAGTCTGTTCTTCACTTGCTCTTGCCACTCACATCCCTTCCCACCAACAGTCCAAACTGGGCCACCACACCCTGACTGCAAGCACTCTCTAAAATCACCAGTTATTATTCACTTTTGTTTCTTTGTGTGGGCTGAATGCCCTGATCCACTACACTGACAAGTAAACAAAACACCAAAGACCCAGTTCCCAACCTCTGTCCCTTTGCTAGCTGCCAGCTTGATCAAACAAAAACATTCATCTTGCAGTTACAGACACTAAAGAGACACAGCTTTAACAAACGTGGCCGAGAAAGACCCTTTGCATTTACCAAGCAGTCTTTGTATCCTCGCCGTGCTGCACACACGTTGTAGGAATTTTGCTGACAAAGAGACCTCAGCCTCACCTGCTCTCTACCTGCTGCTGCAGCTCCTGCACTTTCTTGCAGATATCTCCAGCTACCGTGTACGTCTTGCCAACCTTGGTGAACAACGCAGCCACTTTGTCAGTCCGCAGGAAGCCGGCAGCCCTGCGCTTCAGCATGTGCAGGAGACACGCTTCCACCACGCCTGCAAGAAAAGGAAGGAGAGAAAGTGATTGGCACTGCTGTCCTTCAGCCTCCTCTGTGGCGAACAGCGTCTGCCAACGCCCACTGGTCAGGCGTGGTCAACAGAACGGGGATGGGGGGAGACAGCCAGAAAGACAGACTGGATCTCAAAATCAGATGATGCCAGCATGTGCCTCATCTGCAACAATAAATACCTTGTACGTTACAGGTAATGTCAGTACACAAACGAACCAAAAGACTCAAATATCTCCCAGTATTTCCACCCCATTTTACACAGGTCACAGTGTGAAAGAATTCCCAGTTCTACTGAAAATGAAGCCGAAGGCGAAACCTTGTCTTGACTCCTCATGGCAGAACCAGGTCCCCTAACTCAAGATACAATCAGCTGGAAATCTGCTTTTCCTGATGATCTCCGTTCTGAGCAGGGGCTCCTATTTATCTTTGGGAGCTGCTGCATCCATTTCTCCCACTTGTATTTCTCCATATGGTCTGGTGTTTGCGATGAAAAGAACTAACTGGAGGTCACGCTCTCCTGTTATTGGCTACTCATGCTCACATCATGTTCTAGCCATTTTAGCACTGGCCTGTGAAGAATGACACTGGCAAGAAGGCACCTCAGGTAAGTTACAGAGAGTTCAGGTTCAAACTGGAACCAGTTTCTTTCTGAAGGCAGGATGTGAGAAATTGCCGTATGCAGCCAACTTCTGGCATGCAGCTGATGGCTGCGTACCATTTAACCTGTCGAGTGACCACACAGCTTTTGCTGCCACTGGATCTTGGTTTGTAGAAACAGGGTAGAACAGATCATCCTTTTATTTCTGATCATTAAAATATTAACTCTTCATGTCCCAAATGGAAGCAAGATAGTTGCATTGTGCCACCTCTCATTAGAAATAGGTATGAAAATAACAAAAAAAAAAAGTCTACCAAGCCCCTCCTCATCAACTGCTTTATGTATTCCATTCTGCTCTGGTAAAGGGAAGACTATGCAAAAAGCACAAGACACGCAAGCATTACCGTCACACGGGTTAACACAGCTGGGAAGGAACTCAGACGCAATGAGACTACAGCATGCACTGAACCCCACGGGATGGGCAAGGCTACGCAGCAGGAGAGAGAAGCTGCTTTTGTTCTGCATTTCACTGTATAAAATGGCCTACTCAAGACAAAACCACAAACTGCTCCTAGAGTACTGCTGCTCACAGATCTCTCATTATGTGGTGACTAATACAAAACTTAGAGAAACCAGGAGGGTGGGTGAAGAGAAAGAGATGTATGAGAAACAAAGACAGCTGCATTTTCTTAAGAATACATATAACCCACAAGCATCTGACACTGGCTAGGCCATAGCTGAGCTGGTTTTTGTTAGGTGGTTTTTTTGGGGGGGGGGGGTGTTTTGTTTTCTTTTTAATACTCTTGAATTCCAAAACAAGTCTCATTGAGGGAGGTGGACTGTTTTTTTTTAGTTGGCTGCGTGGAGAAGAGAAGCTTGGCTGTTTTACCGTGTTAACAGAAGGGAACACGTATCAAACACAGCAGCGTGATGCCTGGCTGGAAACAGACTCCGCTGGGAAGCGGTGCAGCGATGATGCCTTCCACTTGCCTAGATTACAGGAAAGACATTTTCTTTCTGGTGAAAACCGGGAAGATAGGAGACCTTTAACATCAGCCCACTCAGTCCTCCCTCTTTTCCTTCACATTAGGAATAAATGGATTAAAACCAGTCAAGTTAAACATTACCACTGGACATTTCTGTTCTCTCTCCACTGATGAGTGGTTCACAGCTCGCAGCTGCTTCAGGCTCTCTGCGTATTCACACCCTGTTCAGTTACACTGAGTTTGTCACCTCAAAGACAATTAGAAATAGCTAGGCCTGTAACGAGCTTCCTGCCCCACTCAGATAGGTCCTTTGATTTGAAATGCTTAAAACACCTTCGTCGAGTTATGTTATGGACATCCACGCTCCAGCCCAGAAAACTCTCCAAGTTCTAGAGCAAGCTCCTAGAACAACGACTTTTTCAAGTCTTTGCATCAGTAACGAAGATCTCCAGGGTAAGATGCACATGTACCGAGTGTCCACGGATCTTGACGTGGTAGGATGTACAGCCTGGAGAAGCAGCAGTCATCAACTACTGGGTCTTTTAAGGAATCAACTGCAACTCAGACATCACTTGGTTAGGAGCCAGAGAACAAAGTGACAGACCTCAGATCACCTGTGACCGGTATGGAGTTACTCTGCAGTCACTTATGAGTGCTGGAGATGAACCAGGTGTTGGGTCACTTGCTGGACTAAAATCACAGGAGCTACTGGAAAACAAATAGGAAACTGAACAATTATGCCAATGGAAGATAGTCCCCTCCCACAGCACTGGAGATCACTACAAGATAATAAAGTAATAAAACCTGGTAAGACAGGCTCACCTTCCCACAAAGCCCATCATCCATCCAGCTTTGGACAGAAAGATTAAAAGGCCTACGAAGTGAGAAGAAAATGTAATACTACTACAGCCTGAGAGGGAACAGAGAGGCAGCCAGACCTACAGCTACACAGCTCCACCTGTGAGGTTCATTTTGCAGAACTTACTGTAACGTGCTCTGATCGCCACCAGTAAAAGACTGCATTGCACTATTTCAGCCTCGCAAGACTCTGCATCAGGAATCTAACCAGCTCTCATTTAAACTGCTGCAGGAAAAAGATACAAGATAAATACAAATTAAAAAAAAAACACAACCAAAAAACAAGCCTTCCCTGTCTACCAGCTTTTACACTGAGACCGCAGATGACTCATCCAGTCAACACTGTCCATAAAAAGGTACGAAGGAAAACAGATCAATTCATTCACAGGGAAGGGAAAAAACCCAACGTTATCTGCAAGGTGTGCGCTCCCTGAACCCACGCAGGCATGCCGGCCCTTACAGAAGTTCAGCATCTGAGCGATGCTCTCCTGTGTTTAATGACAGCAGGCACTCCCGTGGTAAATCGCAGTTAGAACTGCCGCATTAAATTCTTGTTACGAGTAACAAATGGTATTCCATCTGCTCCGATACACTTTGCATCTCTCCCAAGCTTCAGCAGCCACCTTTGGCAGCAGGCAGTACTGTGATGCACTGATGCGGCCAGGTGCTGAGCACTTCCTGAACACTGCCCCTGCTTATTGTACTCAGTGGCCTCCAAACCCCGTAACACCCGAAAGCCCGCATCTCAGAAAGCCCCATCCTCGCTGCCCAGTCCCTGAAGACTAATCTCAGTCCCAGCAAGACCGGACAGCACGCAGAAACTGCTGCGTTCAGCTGGCCTAGAAGCCACGGCAGTCGAGGGATCCCAGGAGGTGTCTGTACTGACCGCGTTAGCAGAAACGTCCCCTTCATCTCCAGCACTGCTACCCTAGCACTTCGCTTTGCAAGACTGAAGAACGACCTGCTGAATGAATAAAAAAAAATTAAGAGAAGCATTTATGAGGTATTAATAACTACACATTTTGTGTCTTATCACTCTGGCAAAAAGAACCTCTAATTGGCTTCCTGCTATCACATCCTTCCTACACAAATTAACCTAATGCGTGTTCAGAAAGCACAACCATTTGCTCTTAGAGTGCAGAAAACAGCACTAGAAAAACAAATTGGAAATGCCCTGTGGGATAACCATGCCACTGTTTGCTTTCAACTGTGAAGGCAGATATGTTTTTAAACCAAGCAACATTGGATAAAATCTGACAGAGATAAAATTTCCATGGAAAGCCCTAATTTCCCTATGAGACAGCCACTTGACTTAAATATTGATGGCTTGGGAACTTGGGAATGTTCACTTTTAACGATTTTTAGTGAGATACAACTAACCTGAGTTAGCAAACCCAAGTCTTCTAATTGCATACCCTGAATTCATTCTCTGTAAAGCACAGCATTCTCTCTTCTCCTCCTTCCTAGTCCTAGGTTTATTTAGACTTTAAGTGCTTCAGAATAAACTTGATATACTCCCTTATTGCACAACCTATACGAGAACCACCACAACCAAAACGCCAATTTCATCTTAAAATGAAACAAGAGATGTGTACTATCTTAATAGTCTCTCCTCAAGCTGCCTATTCCGAAACAAGTTACGGAAATGCTGCTGGCAAGCATGCCAAAAGCACCGGATCGTGATGCACTGTGCTGTGACCAGCTTCTTCCAACGCTTGAACAACAGGAACAATTCAAATAAACACAGGAAAACCCTACACACACAGAGCCATCCTCCAGTAAATGAGTAACTCAGGAGATGGCAAGGCCAATGGAAACCAGTACAGCTGGTATAAACGAAACAGCCTGGTTCATCTCCTTATTGATAATGAAGGACTTGGTTTTTTCTTTTGTTTTGTTGCTGAGTTATCTTTTTCATTTTCTTTTCTTTTTTTTTTAATAAAAGCATTTGAACATTCACAGCACTCAATTGATGTCTTCAGCACAGATGCTTGTGCCATGCAAACCCACGCTCCCTCCTGCGTCCAGGGCCAAAGTTGCTGTTGTGTTAGAAGTGAACAACAGAAACACTGGCACATCCAGGTACGTCCACGTCGCTGTAACCCACAGAAAGCCTCACTGGGTGGTACACAAGGTGTGCACACACTTTTACACCCATTACCTCACTTCGCTTCACCTTCCAGTTTCACTTCACACAGCATTGCCAAATTGCTGTTCGGATGGAAAACAGAGTAAATCGTACAGAACTGGTGATTACCTTCCGTATTAGGCTGAGGTCCCATCGCACGGAGCACTGTATAAACACATGCTGGGTGACACAGTCACACGACTGTGAGTCGGACAGTAAGCCACTGTGTCTCCTCTCCATCACACCCCCAAGCAGAGAACACCAACAACCCCTCCGCTGGGGCTGCGGCAGCCGGCCCCGGGCTACGCCGCAATAACTCACTGCTCTCTGCAAGAGAGCCCTGCCTGCGCCGAATGCAGAGGAGCCCCGGCCTGGGAGCAGCAGAAACCAAAGACCCACTGAGGCGCTGTGTGGGAACAGCGCCGGGGGGCTCAGCTTTTGCACATTCACTTCACGCATCTCTTGGGATGTGACACTGACGGCATCCAACAAGGCTACCAAGGATCAAGTCCGGCACTGCCCAGCCAGCGCTACTGCCTCAGAGGACAGCCCCCCGGCTTTCTCACCCACCCTGTGCACAAAAGCCTACGCGCGGCCCTGCTCCCTGAAAGGAGGACCAGGACACGGGCACACCCCCGCTTGGCCCCCCTCAGCAATCGGCTGACACCAGGAAACCCCTGACGCGACCGGGGGACACGTGTAGGTGGCAAAGGCAACGCCCGCGGCTCTGCATGAGTGGGAGCCCGGCGCTGACGACATCTCTGCAAGCACGGCTGCTTCTGCTGAAAGGGAGAGGGAGCATCTGTGCGTCTCACCCCGAAGCAGCAGCGGGGGCGAGCACCGCCTGGTTGCCCGTGGGGTTTTGCAAGGCCAGGTAGAGTGGCATGAGAAGAACAAAGAGTGATGACAGCACGGGGACGTTCTTCACATCACAGTCATAGATCCTGTCCAGCAACCATCACAACAACTCTTAACCCAGCTACTGTTTTGCTCTGCCTTTCAATTAGAAATAAAGAAAATGAAAAAAGAAAAGCAGCTTTCTGGATGCCTGCAGCAATGCAGCAGTAATTGGTTCCAAATCTTAAATGAAGCAACCTGCCTTTAAAAATAACTGCAAAGACGTGCATCGCTGTTGCTTAGGAAACAGGCTCTCTTCCCACCCTCACTGTTGATTTTTTTTTTCTTTCTTTAAAACAATAAAATATTAATGAAACGTATTTAGTGAAAAGCACAGCAGGCACAGCTTTAATTATTAATAAATGCTGCAGCTGCCACAGAGGGCAATTTCCACAGCGACTGTCCCTAAAGCCCCGATATTTAATTATTGCACTGTAACATTTCTCATCACAAGGACTTGGCGTGACAGCAGTACCCAACACTGTAACACAGCGTCAGGGTTATTTGCAAGGGGAGAGACACTGGAACGAGCTGCTGGACTGCCTCAAAATATCTGTTCCACGGGATGAGGGATTACTGCACCATGTCCAGTTCCTCGTGTGAGGCACGCTGAGAGCTGGGTTCAGTTTCAGTCCCAGCCTGTGCCATCAAGGCACTTCATCCTCCTCTACCTCACCCACAGACTGAGGCTAACTACTGTCTGTCTCCAGCTTTTCTCACCAGGCTCCTTTACACAAGAGAATTATTCCAGAACAGCTCACTGGCTGGTCACTCACGTCGGACCCAACCTGAAGCAGCTTTCAGACACACCGTGCCTTTTATCCAGCCCAACTAGGAAACGTTTGAGCATGGCGGTACATCTTGCAACAGAGATGTCCTCCCGTTCCAAGCCAGGGGACCGCACAGATGTCACCTCTGCAGCGCAGGACAGCAGGAAGGCACCCCTCCAACGCGGTGAGCGGCACAGCGCGGTGGTTACCGCGGCCAGGGAGGGCTTTTGGTTTACACGTGTCCAAAGGCAGGCGCTGATCTCCCTGCACCTTGTCAACATCACCCACAGCCACATTCTATGCACGCGCGCACGCAGCCATGCTCAGTCACAAAGGGAACTTTAACATCTCCTGAACAAACCTGCAGAAGAGTCACCGCAAGCGGCAGAATCGTTCAAACGACGAGAGGACCTGGACAGTGGTGCCGTAACGGCTCCACAGAGAGGAAATACAAGGTACTTGAGGACATCTCCTTAGCTCCTTACCTTTTCTCTTTTTGTTCTCTTCTGTCTTAAACTAAACACAAAAATTATATTTCTGTTGTCTAAGGATTGGATTGAAACAGGAAAAGCACACTTTTTACAGTGAAATAAATCAGCATTTACAAACTCTTCTTCCTGAAAACCTCCACATCTCCCCAGGAAAGTCTCTCCTTTCCCGCGCAGAAAGGCCTCCACAAACCCAGCGCTCCGCAGGCAGGCTGCTGCACCGCCGCGTCCCGGCCATCTGCGGGGCATTACCACCGTTTGTCAGCCAGCTCTTGGCTTTACATCAACCCTCCACGGCAGGCTCCCGGCATTCACCTTGTGGGAATGGGTGAAATCAAACCGAACTAATTCACCCTGAGTATGATGTACTCTCTCTTATTGTTCAGCTGGACGATGTCAGAAACAACAAGAAATCTTAACTTAGCACACGAAATTCCCATTTCCACAGTGCACCAGCACAGGTTTTCAGTCACCTGAAATCAATACAGGTTACGTATCACAGCCACGCTCAGGGACACGCATACGCCCGGCCAGCTCGCGATGAGACAACACAAGAACACATGGTGGAGATGGGGCATGGGAAAAAATACTATTGACAGGAAACTATTCTGGGGGAAGAGAGCTGCAGGGTTAGGTAAATTGGGTTTCTGCAAACCCATTTTCCTTTATTTTTAAGAAACCAAAAATAGGTAATCCCCTTGGAGTTGCAAACTGCAGAACCCAGAGCTCAGACTGCTGCCTAAAAAGACAGCGCACCGAGCATTTTAGGAGTTACAGTCAGAAGGACCTTTGGGACAGAAAAATGAAGTTATTTACCTATTTTAAAGAAAACGAACCATATTTCCCCATTTTAGAATCTGACACTCTTAAAAGACATAAAAAGAGATGAAGATCTAGCTGTTTTGGAGGAACTGGTAACACCAGAAAGCCATCCACAAGTAGTTTTGTGTACGAGCAGGTACTTTGTACGCACCTACACATGCTGTTATCTGTCTGCATGCATGCACACCGACAAATAACTACGGCAAGCTCTCTGAGCACAATGCGATCCTGAGCCTGCCTACTGTTGCTATACCTACAACAATAAATACATACAAAAACTGGCTACAGAAAAAAGCAGATATTCATCAGGCGCAGACTAGAAGAGCAGCACTGCATTTGGAATAAATCGACACAGCCCGGTCCTCCCCTCGTATCGTTCAGCTGGCAGCAGCCATCTAAAATTCATTAACTCCAGCCAGTTTTGAGGAACAGCCCTGCAGTATCCACCGCTGAATTTAATTAAGTGCAGACATGTTATTGATTTACAGTCCAAATAATTACGGTCCCCAATAAGCTTTGAAAAATGTCACTTTTTAAAGACTTCAACAATGCTACTTCTTACAGGGTCAGGTGAACAATTTCAGTTTTCTCCTTTTTGCCTTTATGAAAATCGTGATGTGACTTAATGGAGCGTGAAATAAGAGAGCTCCTGGGATGGGGCTGGACGGGTGGCAAGCAGAGAGAAAGAAGGCCTGCAGAATGATTATTTATGGGGTTTATTTAGCAGATGTAATTTTCCTTAGACAGGAAGAAACACCGCAGCTAAATACCTTGTTTTCATGGAAACTGTGCACAGGGAATACAATTCATGAGGCTGAAGAAAATAAGAACAAGTGAAAAGAGGAGGATGATAAAGAAGCAATCAGATGCTCACGATCTTCAGCTTTACCTAGCTACTCACAGACCTGCCCAGTTTGAAACCAATATTGTTACCAAGTTCTAGCATTCTGTCCCTGAGAAATGCCTGCCAAGTAGATGAGATCGAGAGTACGCAGGTACAGCTGGGTATAAGCAAATGACTGCAGAGGAGATACCCAAATTTGCTCCTTTCTCTGAAGGATACTGCTTTGTGAATTTCATGGAAGAGGGAAAAACTGAATATCAAGCCTGTGCTTAAGTCTCAATCCCCATTTGACAATCCGTCTTCAAATGCCAAGGATCGTATGCTCTCCAGATACAGCTGCACTGCAAACAAGGGACTTCACGTGACAACTCCAAGTGCACTCGAGGGACACTAGGCAAGGATGACAAGGAGAGCGCTGTGCTACAGCCAGGCTCTCACTCCCACCCGCCTCACCTGGGCTTCACGACATCATTCACCCAACCCTCATCTCCAACAACCACTGCAACCGAGGTGGAAGGATTCCCTCACGTACCAGAACAAAAAGCACTAAAACAAGTGGTTCATTTTGAAATAGTATCTTACTCAGACCTCTGGTGCTGTGATTTAAGTATCACAGCGTGGGGTATGAACGATATAAAGGTATCCAAAATCACTTCTTATTTTTCAGGGTTGCAGACACCTTCACTTGCAATTCATGCAAAGAAAATACCAAGGTGATAGGTGCTAGAAGAACACGAGTATTTTTATTTTCCAACAGCACAAAGATGCTATCTGTGATCAGGACTGCGCAGAACTAGGTCCAGTGCAGCTGTCTAAGGGGAGACAGTCTCTGCCTCGAAGAGTCCATCAGAAAAACCGCACTTGGTAACTACCAGAAAAAAACGTTTCCGTTTCACTCTTGGAGGTTTCATGTGAAACGAGATTCACTGTTAAAGAAATGTTGAAAACACACTATAAAAGAATGATTTAATTTGAAAACTCTACTTACAGTTAACGGAATGGTTTGAACCCCTATCAGGAGAAAGCACTTTTTCCCCCAGAAGCAAGGTAAAACCAGCAGTTACTGGGAGCTCGACATGCAAGGCTGTGTGGTTTAATGGTTAAATTCACCTGGATGCAAGCTACTTGTGTTTTGCTCTGCCACACAGACAAGATACAGACATATTTTAAGTAAATCCCTTGGGAAAAAAAGGTATCTAAATGGACAGTCCTCAGTTCTAAACATAGCTCTGGCTGGGAAACATCAGGGCTGGAGGCTGGTGATTGCTCCTCTTTAAAATCTTGAACATTAAGCTTCAAGGATCTCAATACCCTTCAGAAAACCGAAGTGTTTCCATTAAACACTATGAAGAGTAAATAAAAATTACTGAAGTTTCTCTAAATAATTGAACATGATCTAACTTGATGGTCCAGGACTAAAGTAAAATGTTTAGCAGAGTGCTCTAAAAAGCATGAGAGATTATATTTCACTTCTCAAACTAAAAACACGTGCAGTTCAAAAAGTGTTTGATTTCACATCAGAGCTAATATTCACTGTCTTATTTTTTTGTCCTCTCCTCTATAGCACACCACTCATTACTTCGAAGCAGTCATCTTCAGAGCACAATCAAAACCCTTTTAAATTTGTGCAAAAAAATATTTGCCTCCCTCCAATTATGATCATCTCTGGTACTCTCTGTGGCCTAATGTGTTTATGACGTGAGGTAGAATCTCTGTAAACTATTTTATAAGCATTATTCATCACTGAAAACGTTCTGTTTGTTTTCCAAATAGGAGTAGGAATATAGGGAGGCTCATATTTTGTTCATGAGACACCTGCATTTCCACAGCAGATTAACTACATTTTAAAAAATATAAATGTCAAGGGTAGAAAGTCAAGATAATTAAAATAATAAAGGCTCTGGGGAGATCCTATAGCAGCCTTCCAGTACCTAACGGGGGCTACAGGAAAGCTGCAGAGGGACTTCTGCCAAGGGCATATGGTAACAGTACAAAGGGTAATGGCGTTAAACCGGCAGAGGGTGGGTTTAGAGGGGGCGTAAGGAAGAAACCCTTCCCTGTGAGGGCGGGGGGACCTGGCCCAGGCTGCCCAGAGGAGCTGCGGGTGCCCCATCCTGGCAGTGCCCAAGGCCGGGCTGGCCGGGGCTGTGAGCGCCCTGGGCTGGTGGGAGGGTCCCTGCCCGGGGCAGGGGGTGGGACTGGGTGAGCTTTAGGGTCCCTTCCCACCCAAACTGGTCCCTAAACTGGGTGAGCTTTAGGGTCCCTAAACAACCCAAACAATTCTGTGGATCTATGAAACAGGAGGCAGAGAAAGGGCTTCTATCAGGAACTTATTTCTCACCTTAAAAACAAAGTTTCCCACATTGCCACCTTCCATAATTTTACTGCAAGTCTGTGGATATTCAACAGTCTTCTGAAAGCTTTACCATCTTGAAACATGTCGCGGGATTAGAACCTCTGGATAAGAAATACGTTTCTCTTCCTCAGCTGATTTTATTTGCCTGTCATGAACTTTAATCAAATCTTGTAGTTTAGGGCCATGAAGCGAAAGATTTTTGACTCATGATTTTTCATTGCTTGGGGCTGGCAATTGTGATGTTTGGTGACTCTGATAATTGCTTGGATTTCAGGTCCTGAATGAGAAAAAACAGAACACAAGCTCCAGCATCATGCAGTCATTGGTTCCTAATTAGATCTTATCTTTCAAACACAATTAACTTTGTGCAAAAGGGGAATAACAAGTCATTGTAAGACCAATGAAGAAAACAGTACCACAACTAACCACATTTTTGCGGTTAAACCTAATGCATGTTAGCAGCTTAGATTCCTAACCAGCCCTACCAGGCACTCCTGCAACTCAGACACACCATCAGTCCCTGAAATACCCCGATATCTGGTCTTGAGGGGTCACCAGTGGTATTCACATTCACAGATGTCCTGGTTTTCCACTGCCAGCTCTTACAGAGACATAGCCATAATTTCAGTGGAAGCTATTTGATTGTATTCCCATAAACATTTACAGACCTTGAAACTTAAGATCTTAACTGATCTCAGACTAAGCATGTGGCTGCAGAAAATCCAGCCACCCTACTGCTTTCCCATTGTCTGCCACCTCCAAAATGAACGGAGACCTCATCTTCTTTAGGAAGCTGGGAACCTAATTAAAGCTGGGAAGTAACTGTTAAATTGTTTGACAGAAAGCCAAATCTTAATAAGTGTTTTGCAGACTAACTGCTATCATGTTACATACTGAATAGGTTCTAAAATACTAACAGGACCCAAGAACCATTCTGTTTCTCAGAATTTGCCAGTGCTTTCACTGTGAATAGATATTGACTGATACAGAGCTGTTCTAACTGAAATTTCCCTCTTCTTATTTTCCAAAAAGGAAGCATCTTACACTGATGATTATCCATGCCTAGGTGCCCCAGGGCTGCGTGAAAGGAAGCTGCAACGGATGGATACAGTACCTCCACCTTAGGTCTCCTCTGGAGTGTGGAATTAAAGCCTAAAGCACGGGTGCCTCAGAAGCACTTGTGTGCCATAGTTTTCCTCCACTTTGCTCTGGAGAACAATAAGTGCCTGTGCGGTCCTGATGTACGCGGACACTTTTGGAACCTGAAAGCAAATCACTCAACATGAGATACATCCCCAGAACACAAATGGGGCATAAACAGTTCAAAGATACTTATTGCACCAGATCAGTAACTCCTCTGAATGAGATTTAAAAACCTCACGCTCTTTAAAAAGTCTCTGAAGTAAAAGTGACAGGACTTGCAGGCTCACATCCTCAAAACCAGCACACAAGCTAGTGTCGCTGCCCTCAAGTCCACAGAGTACGTGAGTATCCCGTCGGGGACACTGGCAGACTGCACACAATATGCAGAGACAAACCAGTGTGTTCACTTTGCTCTCCCTGACGAGAAATACCAATGCTAGCTAAGGAGTGTCTCACAGAAGCAGTAATTTTAATCCTCAGCCTGGAGTCCAGCTCTGACGTACAACCTGTCCCGAGTCAGGAACGTATTCCAGTCTTGCTGCACTGAAGGAAATGCAGGGAAGCTGAAGGAGCTACTTCCCATCTTGGAGGAGCATGAGGGAAACTAGACTGAGAACAAGCAGTATGGCAAGATTCACCTACCACCTGCCCCATCACGCCCAGAGCACTCAACGGCACCCAGAAAGGCAGGCAGCACGGTACAGCCGCCGCACAGACCTCCTCGCCCTCCGCCTCCTCGCTCGCCCTCCTCTGCCGCCGCGCCCAGCGACTGCCAAAGGCTGTGCAAGCAGCTGCTTCCAGAGAAGACTGAACTGGGAGCCGGGCAAGTCAGCACTTGGCTCGTGTGCAGGCAAGCTCTGTTCGCTCTGGGACAGCAGATGTCAGCTGAGAGGGCTTAGGCCGTTTCTCCAGGGTGTTATTCACACAGAGAGAGCACTGCCTCAAGGACTGCCTAGTAACGTGAGTTCATTATATCAAGTTATATTAATAACTGGAAATGGGAAGCACACATCAAGTATCCGAAGTATACCAAAAAAGATAGGAAAAAGTGTCAAGAAAACATAAAGAAGATAGGAGTTTCATTGTTTTCTTTGAGGGAAGAGCTTAAATGCCTTACAGAATTTGAGTTCGGTTTCTTTGCTTTCTAGTTTACAAGTGGTCACACTTGCGTCAACACCTCGGCATCAGCAGGAACACAC
Source organism: Tetrax tetrax (assembly GCA_009806455.1). Classification (NCBI taxonomy): domain Eukaryota; kingdom Metazoa; phylum Chordata; class Aves; order Otidiformes; family Otididae; genus Tetrax; species Tetrax tetrax. The sequence goes on from WHYT01016284.1 coordinate 242,033, forward strand.
GATGCAAATCAGAGAGGCACTCAGATCTACAGGTGTTCCCTTCCTCGACAGCAACAACCAGTAGTACGAGAAAGCCAGGGAAACCTGCCTGAAACACCGAACCCAAAGCTAGGGCCCACTCCCGGTTGACTCGAGTTCAAGTTCAGACACTGGAGCAGATGGTCTCTGCCGCTGGCAGGCAGCCAGTTATGGAGGCCACGCGTCCCGAGAGGGCTGAGGAACGGCCCCTGCCGCTGCGAGGCTCCCGACCAAATGAAAGCCTCTCGCTGCCGTGCGCTGAACCGAGCTTCCTCTGGGCAACTCACCCCAGCAAAAGAGAAGAAATTTGGCTGCCACAACAATATATATATAGAGATATTTTAGACATAATGCCCATAACGCTCGAAGGAGGATTATCCCCACAAGGATGGAGGGCCTCTCTTTGAAGCCATCCAGTGGTATCACCCCGATGGGTTTGGCTCTGAGGTTCACCACACGCGCACGGAGCACAGCTACGAGGAGCATAACTGCGGCAGCTATCCCCCCTTTCCTCCAACGAGAGGGGCTCCTAAGAAAAATGGACCCCAGGCGCTGATGCGAGGGGAAACGAGCGAACGGCGATGCCCCTGCGATAAACTCATCCACCTCCCCACACAGCTCCTGTGCGCACCCAGATGCCGTCCCCAGGGAGGGCCAGCGGCACAGCTCCCCGGGACAGTGACGGAGACCCCCAACTCTCTTGTCCCCACACTCCCATCCCAAGGAACACAACGCTGCAATCCTTCAAGAAGGTTTAAAGGAAGCCTCAAGCACCACACGGAATACCGTCCTACAGCTCAAAATCAGAACTGGCCTTTTCATTTCAGCCACAAAGGGACTCTGCACATTCTCGTTAACGGGTTTCATTACTGGGAGCAGATTTACCATTCAGGCCAAAAAAAGCTTTTTGTGCAGTTCATCCTTTCCCTAATTTGAATAAGAATCTCATTGAAAAGCCAAGTTCTGCGCGTTTGCCGGTGCCCAAGCTACTATTTTTACTCATGTTTACTGCTAACCTTCATCCAAAATGCAGTAACTACATTCGCTCTGACAAGGCGGCATGCTGCATTTACATCTAAACAACATACGTTTTGATTCTGGCACATTCCAGCTCTCAGCAATCCACCTGACGTCTATGGCAATTATTTTACAGTATGAGAATTCAGAATTATTTAATTTAATGCACTCAAAATATTTATTCAAAGAGAACAAACCACTGAGACTCATTTCAAACAATATAAAAATACCTTTAAATTATAAACCAGGCCAGGCACAGCCAACTCCTATGAACAATAATTCAATTACGAGTCAATTTAAAGTTCACATTTCCTTTAAAACAAACATGCAGTGAATGTTGAACATTCCGTACAATCCCAGTTTTCACTTGTCAGCGCCCTTGCTATACTTAAGTAATAATTACACCAATCGGAGCAATGCGCTGTTAACTTCACCGAGGGAGAGACTGTCTGGACAAAGTTAGTTATCAAGTTACCCTTAAAAGCAAGACATTAAAAATACATTCTACATTTAACTACTGTTCTTACAGGAGCAGTGTCCTTCTGGCAACATAACGCACCCCCCAAGCACATCGCGCCTACGGCTTGCTTTCAGTGCCCTGCCAGGAGGAGGCTCCCCTCACCCTCCCTTCTCTTTCCTCTCCCCAGGAATAACACATACAAATGGAACAGACGGTTTGAGCAGTCAGGGGCAGTTTTTACAGCTCTGCACAAGAGCTGTAAACAAGCAAAACATGAAGTGCATCAAACAAACGTCCTGGTGACCCATGCCGTTGCAATGAAGAGAATCCGGCCACCCGCTCTACCACGGATGCTGTAATTTGGACGAATGACAGAGAAGAAAGGCAAGTCTGCAGAAGACTTTCCCGAAGTTCCTCTTTTCTGATGTTGCTGGAGGCACGTGGACCTTGCAAACTGGGCAGAGGCCCCTGCCTGTGTCCTGCTGAAGGCACCAGCTCTGTGAAGTGTTCTTGGCTGGCCCAGTTCCTCAGACCTTGCTGGCAGACAGGACAACACAGCTCGTCACACTTGCATTAAACGCATCCACCGGAAATGAGTCTGCTCTTTGAAAAACATCAAAACGCTGGTTTCAAAGATGAGACTGAAAGTGTCTGACTCTGCATCTGGAGCAAAGATATCCTAATCACATACTTTTCTAGCTTCTGTGAAACCTCCTGTACAATTTTTAAAATTTTTTCAGATGGAAGCGGGAAAAGAGAAGAAATGTTAAAAAGTGAGTTAATGAAAGATCTTTACTGGATAGATAAGAGACCACTTGGAGAAAATCAGTCCTGTGAGATTCATGAGTGAGCTACGAGCCCTTGAAGACATAAAGAACAACATTCAAGTAACCTTGTCTTGAATCCATTCATGAATAAGGCATGTTTCATTAGGTTTGCCGGGTGAAGCTGATTTAAACAAGTTTTTAATTCTTTGCTTATAGCAGCACATTGCTGTCAGATCTGAAGATGGGCCACCACACAGAAAAAGGCTTAGTAAAGCCACAGGGGGTTTTCAGACAAACACAGTAGGTGTAACGCACTGAAATGGAAAACTTTGCCTGCTGATTACTGGTAAATAGACATTAGGTCACGGCAGAGCCAGACAGAAGAAAAGCTTCATTTTTCTTCCCCCTTTCCCTCAAAAGTGTAAAAGCCGGGAAGGGCTAATTCTTCTGGAGAGAACACGACCAGCCATGACAATTTCAGGGGAGCTGGTGAAAGGAAGGATGCAGGAGGAGAGTGACAGCGTTCTCCCCGGCCCGCAGAGATGGCACTCAGCCGAACGAGCAAGGCACGGGCCCTACCTCGTGCGATGTCAGCTACCGTTACTAAGGCAACAGCACCGGATAACCCAGGCTGAAAACATCCACATCCAGTTTCTAACAGAAACGCCTGTCCACTAAAGATGCTGCCAACATCCCCAGAGCTTGCACCATTTCATTATGCTCTGATTGACCACACAATACTGGTGAAATTGACTCAACAGCAACCCGTAGCCCGAAGAAATGTGGAATTTTTGTCCCAACATGGCACACGTTAGCCACACTGCACACAGTCCAAACTGAACTGCTACAGCTCTGAATGACAGAGCTAGGTCTGTTGTAAATCAGACAGGATAAAGAGTAACTGGGACGTAACTAGGATATAAACTGGGTTGAGACCAAATGGAAACACATCTGTATTCACTGCTTCTCCACAAGGATGGAAATGTCAGCACTGTTTTCATTCTCTCAGATGACAAAGGCGAAGGCTACAGATCGTAAGCAGAGTCACTGTGGTTACCACAAATCTCTCCCACTGGATGAGTAGAACTGACCAGCATGGAGGCATTATTCCTCCAGGGGCCAGCAACGGAGCTCCATGGAGCTGCCCTGGGTCCAGAGAATGGCATTTCCTTCAGGAGCTTGCAAAGGTGAGCTCACTGCTTCATGCTCTGTGCTCAACAGGTTGGACAGGTACTGCTGAGCCTGCGCCTCCTACTCTAATGCACCTGTTTTCTGTCCTCTCATTAGGGTGCCCCCAGGGCAGGAAAGGGGCCCTCCTCCCCATGGGATGCTGACATATATCCATGGAGTTCCCATATACGCTCCTCCAGACTTGCAAACGAACCCTGCACTACAGGAGCTGCTCTTCTGTCCACCTGCACCCTACGGACCACATCCAGGACCATGGGGACACATTTCAAGGGCTGGCCAGACCGTCAGGAAATCCACTCAGGCTCAACGCTCTGCAGGAACCTTACATGAAAACCTTCCTTCTGCTTAACACACGACACACCTAAGCTCTGCTCAGAGATGCTGCAGTCCAGCACGGGGCCGAACAGCGAACGGTGAGTCTGCCATCTCAGCCTTGGAGCTGCTTGTGCTCACAAACCCCACATAACCGTAACAAAGAGGCACCACAGAAGGGGTGGGGAGAGTGGCATGCACCATTTAGTTGGCACCCTCAGCCACTGAGGGCCGAGGAGAGCTAGGGAATTTTCAGTTACTGATGCAGACAGGCCCTGAAAATCAACTACCATGTATTTAAAAGACTCTTGCTAAACTCAGCCTTGCAGGAGAGTAAAATGAATCACAAGAATTCTATATTTATAACGAAGATTCGCTGAAAATGACTCATGTACTGAGCCAATCTAATTTTAAACAGAAGGGAAAATCTCTTGAAGAGGCACATGAAACTGGAGCGAGGAGGGGAAGAGAACTGCACACGCAGGAGAGCCCCAGCCAGGAGCTGTTAGCCAAGTCTACTGGAAATGGTTTCTCCATTCAATTAGCTGAAGTGACAGCAGAATGTTCAGCTGCACCTACTTCTGGTTTCGAGTTAATTAAGCCCTACATTCAAAGCAGCTCAGGTTGGAATTCTTCCTTAGGAGAGGAAGGATTGCTGGGCAATAATAAGGCAGCTCCTGGAGAGTTATTAATTCTTCAGACCCTACAGAATTCAGAACACAAAACCAACTGGAATCACAGCAGGAGGGAGGGAGAAATATTAATAAGATTTTACAGTATTGCTAATTTTGGCCACGCAGGTTCTAACAGAAATAGCTGCTGCCCCACCACCCCTTACATCAACACTACAGCACATCTTACAGAATATGATCTCGAAGACAGAGAGCAGACACACAACACATGGAGCTCTCCAGATCAAACACGTAGCCCACAGCAAGGGCACAGGCTCAGGGTTCCTTCCCCTGCTCCTATCCCGGGATCACTTTCCTCAGTTACTTTTTCTCCTCTGCATAGTACAAAGATACAGTAGAGAAAAGGGGAATAGTTAACGCAACCACAGCCCAAAGGAGGAAACAGCTACAGTCTGTATCAATAGGAATAAATCATTAGCCAGAGAACATGGCCAGCTCTTGCACTCCTGCACTGAATATACAGGGATGAATCAATTATCCTAAGCTGTAAGTACAAGGTGACGGGGAAACAGCAAGCAGGGTAGCTCAGGATTAGCCTCGCACACATAATAACCACTCACAGCAGAGCAGACTGGAATTTCAATGTTGCCATCGGAAAATGTTACTTTTCTCTGAATTTTGCTTTCAGTAAGGGTCCTCTTATCTCCAAAGCCAAACCTGACTTCCACTCTTCTTAACCTCTCCACTGCCATCAGCACATTACAGGTATGCTTGGCTACAAATGCTCCATGCTGTGAAATCCAGAAGTGGTGAAGATGGCTGTTCTCCAATCATTCTCAGCATCTCTCCCAGTTAAATTTTCAATTTGAAGCATGAAGAGAAAGTAGCCAAGAATTCACAGGCCAATAAACATACTTACAATTGCCTGTAGCTTTATTTCTCAGCAGTATCTTGCTGTGATGTTTCTCCACACACCAAAGTCTGATGAAGAGTGTTAATTTTTTATTGGCCCTAGGAAATTATAGGCTAGATTACAGAACCGTTGGACCAGCATTCAACAGTTCCTCTTCAGGCTAAGTCTCCAAAGGAGTACTTGGTACGAGCGCTCGGGAGCTGACCTCTACTGAGAATCCAGCACTGGACCATCCTTTATCCACCCACCCACCCAGGGTCCCCTTCACTCCATCATCACACACACACATCAAGGTCTGCAGGGATCACCAAATTTTAGAATTTATTCAGACTTTGAGTGATTCAGAGTTCTGAAACACCAGCCGCCCTTGGTATACATGATGTTATCTCCACAGAAATGTTATTTTCTTGCTAATTCTTGGCAATGCAACTTCCAAAATACAGTCACGAGGAAAAACCACCAACATAATGGCTCGTTGATGATATTTAAAAATATACAAGAATGCCCTCAATGTCAAAGCCTAGACCTGAACCTCTCAAGCGCACCATTTCTGTAACACAGCATGCGGTGCCCAGCGGAGAGCAGGCAAGCGCTGTGAAGACCTGAAACGCAGCCATTAGCTGGTGGTATGCTGCTGGCTAGAAAAGCCACTGAGATTTCCACTGTTTCTCTTTTAAAGAAGGCAACAGCTCTTTCAATGACGTGTTGGGCTGAATTCTGTCACCTCTGCTCCTGTACTGACACCTTATTCTTCAAAGACACTGAGCCAACTTACAGAACAAAGTACTTCCAGCTGGAAGGTAGCTGCGAGATTTTAACGCACGACGGTGAAAACCTCATTCTTTGGCGGTTATTCTCTGGGCTGTACCTTATCTCCAAACACGTTTTATTTAACCTACTAGTGCTTCCCAGTAAATCACCTTGTTGTTTTGGCTTGGCACTTACTTTGGACAATGCCATTTTAAGAAGAGTTACTTTCTTATTTGTAATTTACACACAGACATAGCAAAAGTAAAGAAAAGGTGATGGGCCTGAACTCCATGATTTCTAAAATTTAAGTGCCTGCATTTACCAGCAGAAAAAACACATTTCTATAGGACAAGTCAGATTATGTAGTGCTAGCTCTTTTGTGTGTCATTTACCACATAAGGCGATGATGTGACTGCTGTCTTCATGTACAAATTTCCGCGTGACAGCTTCTTCCATGATCTGCTTTACCTAAAATAAAGAAACAAAACAGAATTTATTATAAGATCCCAGCCCAAACCAGCACAGCATTTGGGAGTTTCAGTTTCAACCTCTGCTTGCCCTTTCCCCGTCACCAAAAGACTAACAACTCGCGCGAGTTACTCTTGGCAGGGAAGGAAGGATAAAAGCTTTTAGGAAGGGACAGGAAGGACAAAAGCGAGCAGCTTTTCACAGAATGAGCGAACCTCTGGTAGAACAAGGACAGGTCTATTTGGGGCATGCCCCTATAACAGGCTGAATTATTTCAGAGAGCCCAGTGCACCCTTTGGAGAACTTATTCAGCAGAAGTTGCAAAGGGCTGTGCAAAACTTTTACATAATTTATCCCTGGCCTTCCTGCACAGAGTTACTTCTGCTCATGAAACAACATTATGCACTGCCATGTGCTCTTTCCAGTGGTGGCACTTCCTCCAGAATCCCTCAGCTACACAGGTGTACACCCCAAGAGAGGTTTACAGCAACTCTTCTCCCATTTGGGCACTTCACACACAGCAATTATGAACAATGCTCTCAAAGCCCTGCTGCACCAGACTTTACACAAAAATAATACAGTACCTACAGAGAAGACAGTGGCTCCAGTTTTTGCCTCTAAACACAAGTTAATAATTACAGCAAATACAATGACATTTATCACACTTCTTACTGATTTACAACTAAGTTCCTCTCCAGTTTAAGGCCGATATGGCAAGCTCCAGAGGGAATTCATTGCAGATTACTGACTTTCAAAAATTAAGGAAAAAAACAGACAAATCCTACAATTGGACTCTTGAAGAGAGCTGCAGCTACCCGCCGTTCATCTGCTAGCTTATTCCTCCCCCAACGGCTTCCTCAGCCCGGTCACAGATTCAACCTATTTGTGTCAACCAGCTCATTTATCAGACACTCATTCATTCCTTCCTGGCCACAGAGCACTTGCTTTCCAGGTACAAATCCACAAGAGTTTTTAGCTTCTCTAATTTGTGAACTCTAATTACGGGGTTAGGACACTCTGCCTAAATAAATGCCACATCACTTTCAATATAGGAAAGTAAGCGCTACTATGGCAGAAGATGTAACAAGATATTTGCTTCTTCCAACTTTTTTTTACTTGAAAACAATTTTCCCAGCAGTCCTGGAATCCAACAAATAGTGACTATTCTGGCAGGCAGTCCCCCTGCCCTTACCAACGAGCCCGGCAGCACGGCCTGCGTGCCAGCCCAGCCTGACCCGAGTGCCAGTGCAAGCCGCGCAGCATCGGTCACCGTGAGCCCGCCGCCGGGGCCAGTGCTGCGTACCGCACAGACCTCGGTCCGTGCCCCGCTCAGGACCTCCTGCGCTCAGCTCTCTGCATCTGGTACCTGAGATGACCAGCTTAAAGCTAGCTGGGTTACCGCTTCCCTGTAGCGCTGCCCGGCCCAAAGGCTTCAAGCCTTCCCAGTCAGCGCTGGAAGCAGGAGAAGCTGCAGGTGCAATGCTTGACCAACAGCTGGGCTCTGTGCTCACACTGCCGTGATGGTGAGGTGGCAGCTCAGTGCCTTCTCCAGTTTGCAGGGCTTCCTCCTCCAGGGAGATCGCTTGCGAAGCCAGTTCTGGATGCTGCAATGAAGCATGCCGTCCCCCGGCTAATCATCTTGAGGCCTCCACGCCCACTCCTACACCCCCAGCCCGGCTGGTCGCCGTCTGCAGCTCCAGCTCCGGCACTTCTGCACGAGTCTCTCAACACGCGGCCCCAAATTCTGGACTGAGTTGATCCTACATAATTTGGACTTCTCAAACAGGAGCCCTCTGGGTTGCAAAGAAAACATTGCAGAGGGGAAGCAAACATGTAAGAAGCTTTGAAAGCAGAACATGTTTTATACCCAAGGACTTCAAAGAAAAGTGTTTTGCCCTTTATAAAACCTAGCTCACTGTTCACATAGTGAGGCTTGACAATATAAACTCCTAACAAGGCAATTTGTTTCTTCTCTGTGGCATTCCTGACATGGCTAGAAGAATTTTGGACCTTACAGTAAAGCAGTGGGAGGTGGAGGAGTAAGAGGATATCAAGAAAGAAGCAAAGGTGTGAGAAGGTCTCGTGGATGGGAAGTCACATGGGAAGAATCTGGATTGCCCTGTTGATCCAGCAATACCCTTCCCACGTTTTCATTCGCATCATTGTGGATTTACAAGCTTGACGTCTGTTTGTCTTGGCAGGAACCCAACAAAACTTGTTCCAAACCTCACCTAGAGGTTTGAAATCATCTAGGTAATAGCACCTAGGCACACACAGCTCAGCAAAGGGAAGGGGACAGGACAGCTGCGCAGCTCTGCCTCCTCAAACTCCAGCTCAGCCCCTGACCTGCATTTCCCCAGGTGGGAGGCAGCACGTCCCCCCAAACCCAGCTCGCAGGGAAGCACAGAGCCAGTGCCATCCACTGCCTCCAAGCCAACACATCGCTGTGCCTCAGCCAGCCCATCTGTGAAACAAGGACGACGACCCAACCTTGGCAAGCTGTTCTGATTTCACTGGATGAAAACTACATTTCATCTCCCAAAGGAAAGGCCTGGGTTAGTAATGGGAAAGAGCCTCTCCAAGTGCCACCGGCATCGAGGTGGACAGAAGAGGAAGCTCGAGGGAGCTGCAGCAGAGTAAGTCACGCACACACGACTCAAGCTCATGAGTTCAGGCACCCAGGGCTGCAGACTGTGATTTCAGCCTCAGCTCCCCAGAGAACAGTAACTGGAACTCAATTCCTGACAAGAGGGAGGAAGGAGAGTCGTTTACCAGGAGCAAGAGCTCTGGAGCTCAGAGGCCAATTCCCCGCTGTCACACACTTCCCAACCAGTAGTCTTTATTAGCTCAGTGTGTTACTTGCATCCCAGTTTGCAGTTCCAGGAACAAAAAAATTAAAGTGTATAAAAAATCAGAAAGAAAAAGGTTTCAGATGTAATAATCAACCCCACTTTCATACAGCAGCACCATCTGGCCAGCATATCTGCAGATTTTGAAGCAGGACCTCCAGAGCCAAGCAGGACAGACCAGGCAGGCAGTGTCTGTTCCCAACTGCCATCGAACACAGAGCAACCCTTGCATGTTTTCTGGGGAGTTAGTGAATGTCATTAGAAAACGTTTTCAAGGTGCAGACAGTAGATATGAAGATGCAAAAGCTGGAATGCAGTGTTCTTCACTCCCACTTATTCCTTACTGCCACGTAATTCAGGAATGCCCCAGGCAAGAAGCTAAATCAAATGTTTCTGATCAAATGGAACACAAACCTTTTTTTTTTTTTCCCTTCTCTTCCCCTTGCAATTTTGTGCAGCTCTCTTTGTAGAGAATTATGCTGTTGTGTGTCTGTGTTCGGGGCAGGCACTTGTCAATGGAGCTTTCTGAGCATAAGTCTACGCGGACATGCACTTGCAGGATGGAGAGCTGCCTCCTCAGCTGGAGCCAGGGCTGCTACAGAGACAAACCTGCTCAGGCGGGAGGGAGGCGGCCGAGGTCGGGCTGTGGTGTGCCACAGGCTCCCTCCATCCCCTCGGTCTCTGTGCAATCAACGCAGCATCTACTCATCGTAACCAGGCTGTGCATCTGCACCGGCCTGTGGCACAAGCATGCAGAGAAGCAGCAAGTGCATCAACTTCCGTGCCGTCCCGTCTCTCCGTCCATGGACCAGAGGCAGCACTGCATCAAGGGAACCGCAGAGAGCTCTGCCAGGCCTCAGCGACGGGCTCAGACACCCTGCCCTCCCTGGAAAAGGCAGCAGCTCCGTGTGCACCAAGTTTACCGAGCACTGGAGAGCAAGGACGGGAAAGCTCTGTCTACTCGAGTAAAGACCTTTGTGCGTGAGGAGCGAAGAATATCCTGGTGGTAGCATTATCCGGGTAGAGCAAAGCAAGCTCCTCAAATAAAAGTTGCTACGCATTTGCACGACGTTACAATGGATCACTGCTCTGACCTTCTCCTACGTGCAACAATGCCCAAAACTTTCAGCAGCAACACCAAACACAGGCCATAATTATTTTGGATTATTTAATAAGTTTCACCAAAGAAAAACACGAGAGAAATATATTTATCTTTAATGTTTCAATTTTAATTGTAAGAAAGCTTTAAAAATGGAAATGAACTCAAATTTTGCAGCATTCTGCTGATATAAGAGACTAAGAAAATGAAGACTACTAAGACACGACATGCACCGACTATATACCAATCTGTTCACAAGCACAGGGCTGGAGGAGACCCACAGGTGCTGCTGTTTCCCTCCCTCTGTTGAGTTCTTGGTCTGCTCTGATGAGAGCAGACAGCTTGGACTTGCCTTACCGCAGTTTTGCTAAACTTTTTCTGACCAGGGCTGACCCAGCACATCTCAATGTATCTGCAACCTTCAGGGTCAGGAACAACCTTTCAAACCAGCACCACTCCAGCAGAATACAGGTTGCAGGGCTTTCTCCACCCCTGCCCCATGATGGGATGCTGGAGAAGCACCACGGGGACAACGCAGCGTTGGAGACAAAGAACAGTGCTCATAAAATACTGGAATAACCAGGATCACAGTTAAAACCCATAGCATTTTTTTCTCAAAGGAGAAAACCTTATGTCCAGCATCCACGCCTTCTTTACCTTGTGCAGTTACCGTTCATCTCATTTATTGATCACTCCTGCTGCACTGACTCTTACTCTCGATGAAGAACTGGGTGGTGTAAATACAAGCTGTTAAGTAAGGACTGTACTTCTGCTCAGAAGTGGTTGCATTTCAGTTGTAAGATGACCAACTGCTTTTCTGAAGGGCTCTGAATTTTTTCAGGGTGAAACTGCTAAGGTGATTGTTATCCTGTTTGTTTCACAGCCAGAAAGAGTGCTGTGGTTAAATCCAAAAATGGCAAAAAGCCTCAGTTTCAGCAGGCAGAAGGAAATGGCCAGAGCAAAGCCTGTTTATGAGTCTACTTGTCACAACAGATTTTCCTGCAGAGAGAGATAAATGTTTGAGATGTGAACTTATAAGCAGCCTCAGCATGAATCCCAGCAGAGTTAAATTTTCAAACACATTACATGTCCTCCTTTCTATTAGAGCCAACAAAGTACATTCTTTACCGGTGGGAACTGAAAGACCATCTGAGAAAAAGCAAACACCACTAAATTTTCCCAAAGGAAAAATGCAGAAGTTTTTGCTGAGAGGGAGAGACAAAATAAAATAAAATAAACACTGCACCAAGTGATTTTGGAGACAACCATTTTATATTTTGCAAAGACAACTGAATTTTAATAGGCTTGGTGAAAACAACATACAGGAAGAACAGGCTTACTCTTAACTCCATTAGATACTGAGGTTACATGAAAATAATTCCCCAGAAGGAAGAGCCTGGGGTTAACAGACAGGGAAAGGGAATGATGGCTTTGAGAATGGACACGGACTAGTCAAGTTTGCAAAACAAGACCACCAACACACAACATACACGCAGGTATAAGCGGCTGGGTAAAAAGTCACACGGAATAAAAAATGAGGTTGAAAATTATATCGGAAAAAGGCAATTACTGTCATTAAGGGCAGCATAATCCGGTGGTTGGCATACTAGGGGTTTCGAATTCAATTCCTGGCTCCATTGATTGATTGTCTGTTTAAAAGAAAAATAAAATCTCAGTCTCGGTGTCTCTGTCTGCCTCCTGACACCATTTGTCCGAATGTGAGCGGAACAGACAGGGCCCCTACTACACATCGTGCAGCGCACAGGCAAGGGGTGTCACCTTAACGGGCATCCAGCCACCAAAAAGCTCTCATCACTAGTTTAGGATGGAAGGCTCTGGGCAGCCTCCAGAAAGCCAAGCCAATATAAATCCTCTAAAAGAGCATTTGTGAGGATTTGGAGAAGAAAAAAAAAAACAAATCAAAGACCAAATAAAAATGCAGATGACATAGAAGGTATGAATAACACTTTCAAGCATTATTCAAGTAATTTGAAAGCTACAGTCCAATTAAAAACATTTTAGAGATTTAAAAACAAATTAGCCTCAGATTTTTTAATTATATATCACTTTTTCTCCTCCTCTCAAGCTGGCTTGGATCATGAAAACCCATTTCACTTTCAATCTCGTACATTAGCACAAGACCGTAATGTTCAGAGTTGGAAACAATTTCTCAGATTTATTTATATATTTAAACATTAACCCAGGAGAGCAAATGCATACAATTCTAAGTCAAACCTTATACTGCCTTGGCTCAAAGGTTCTAGTTTAAGCTAAAATTTCTAAATGAAGTGGCAGGCTCACGGCTGCGTTAAGCTGCAGCATTTAACATGTGAGCGAGCAACAGGCAACACCTGCTCGGTGCCCTGCAGCCAGCTGCTGCCTGGGTCACGCCAGGACATGGCCCCACAATTTTGGGTACAGATCGTTCTTTATGTGTCTAACACCACTCTGCCACTTCAGTCAACCTACACTGACTAAAACACCTGGTATTTTCTGGTTTCAACACTCACAAATATTAGGACACCAGATTCCAGCTCAGGAACCTTGGCTGTAGCAATAACTCTTCACTTGGGTTTTAATGAATCTTGCTCTCCTACCACTTCTAATTTCCCCAGCTGTGAACTGGGGAGGGGAAGGAGCAGGAGGATAGGCAGCTTTTTAAAAAATCCTTTTTACTGCTGTGAGGGATAGACATTACCATCTGCACTTATCTCCTGTGTAGACCAGGCATCTACACACAGCTGTTACACAGTGAGTGCCACAAAAACACAAAATATGGTACTCGGGTGCAGCGGGGAGAGGTGGCCACTCACTTTGCTGCCATTTCCACCTGGAGCGCGTTCACGAAGATGCTCGTAGACCAAGGCACAGTTACACTACCAGGGACCACCAGCACCCTGGCAGGGACCCCACAGAGTGTCCCTTTGGAGCAGGTCTCAGCACAAACCGCGCGCTGGGGTAAGTGGCCGCTCGCCCAGCGGCAGAGCCCAGGAGGAACTCTGTCCTGCTGAGCACACCCGACGGTCACAGCGCCATTCTTCACCAAGAGCGAAGCGCTACCCGTCTAACCCAAGTGTGATCAAATGCCACCGTCCCCGTTCAGGCACAGGGTGTTTGGTAGTTGGTAGTTTAACCACCAAGGGATCTCAGAGTGCTCCGGCATGTAAACATCACACAGCTGTTTGTAAGAACAGCCACGAAAATTACCCCAGCCTCCTTCCCCCCTTTCTCAGCACACTTCCAAAAGCGCAGGTATTAACACCACAGGAGCAGACGCTTCTGCTACGGCTCTGGCATTTGGGAGCCAATGCCATTAATCCAAGCGTATCTTAGGACTAGCTTTCTTATCACCGATTCCCAGTGAAGAGCCAGTAGTAAGGGAAATTAATCCCAAGGAAAGGGAGCCAGAACCATCAGCTCATTACAGCCTCCTGCCTCACATGAACATAACCACCTCCTTCTGCAGGAGCTGGGAACAGCAAGCCCGCAGAGCAGCAGCTCTCCTGTCCAAGTTCACTTTGGAAAAGCCTAGCAAAACCCCTGACGCGCTTCTGGAGCCGCCTCACAATGTCAGCTTCAACAGCTCGGCTAAGCAGAGCCTTTCTTTATTTCACAGAATGGTTTGGGCAGGAAGGGACCCTAAAGCTCACCCAGTTCCACCCCCTGCCCAGGCACCACATGCCCTCGTCTGAAGTCTCTCCCCACCTTCCCTGCAGCCCCCTTTGGGCACTGGGAGCCGCTCTCAGCTCTCCCCGGAGCCTCCTCTTCTCCAGGCTGAACAGCCCCAGCTCTCCCAGCCTGGCCTCACAGCAGAGCTGCTCCAGCCCTCTCAGCATCTGCGTGGCTCCTCTGGGCCCTCTCCAGCAGCTCCACGGCCTTCTGACGTTGGGGGCTCCAGAGCTGGACACATTACTGAAGCGGGGAGTCTCACAGGAGAAGGCAACTGATGCTCAGGGACATTGAAACACAGGCTTTAACAGCAGAACTGCTCCTCATCAAGGCCTGGGACAACTGCTCTCAACTTCCCTAGGTCCTCAGTGCTCTCACCCAGACTGGCCTTCACTAACACGCTTCCTCTAACACCAGCCCCAGCAGAGAACCGACCACCTGGACTTGACTTCCCAGCAACACCCATCCTCAGCCTTGTCCTCAAAACCATAGTCCTGACCTGCTACCAGCTCTTCAGCCGCCACAGGAGAGGTAGGACCACCTGAGAAGGCAGAGCATGTCCTGTTGCTGAGGGCTGAACTTACACTGATTTCCCAGGTGGAAACACCTGAAGGGTGCCTGAACCACACCCTAGGAGACATTGATTGTCCCTTCTCCATTAACTCACTGGGGACATCTGCGTGCTGGAAGTTTCCTCTACATGTGCATCCAGCCTGTCCATCATTTTTTCTCCGGCACCACGGTATCAGAGAGAAAAAGAGACGTTTCTTGTGTCGCGTGCCATGCAGAGCATGTGACACATCGTGGTTAATGACTGTCGTGCTCTGCTTGTCCCTTCAGCCCTGCCCTGGTGATGGAGGAGTGTGCTGAGGAGTTTCTAGTTTTGTTTTGAATTGTTCTGAAACAAAGCCAAGGAGAGGTGGCTGGAGAGGTGACGGTATTCAGGCTTTCTAAAATGGTTTCCCCAGCGCTGTCTCACGGTCAAGAGAAGCTGGTCCTGCAGAGACACCCAGGACCACAGGAGCAGAAATGTCATCCCTCCAGCGATCACTTGAGCTCCACATCCCAGGTCTCATTTGTGCAGGGGCTGGACGTGATGGCGGATGAGATGGTGGCCTGCTGCTAATGCTAGTGGTAACTGGCTGGAAGAAAGCCACCTGACGAGCTCCTCCATGACCACAATCATCTGCTGCTGAGGTGTGGCCCAAGGAGAGACCTTCTCCCCAAGGAGCCATCGCACATGGACGTCCTCTGCGGGGAAATGAGATAGCTCCATGTCCAAAGGTGGAAGACACCAGTGCAGACACCAGTGCGAGGAGCATCCCTGCGCATGGGGATGAGCTGTTTCCAATGATGGTTGTCCATCCCAGTCTCACTGGTGTGAATTGTTACTTGTACCCATGGGGGCACCACTAAAAAATTAAGAAATACCCAGACTACACCCAAGTGGAGCCACCTCCAGGCTCAGCAGAGGCATCACCAGCACTGAACCCAGGTGACCTGGCCCATCGACGTGCCCTTCCCCAACCCACTCGGCTCACAAGCTCTCTGGGGCTGGGTCGGTCCCTTGCGGAGCGTTGCACGGCACCAGGCGCGACGGGGGCCTGACCCCGGCCGGCTGATCGTGCCAGTTGCTCATCGGAAAATGGGTCGGTACCGACTGCTGAGCACGATCCCAGTCTGGGGAGTGACACAGCATCAGGCCGATCCCAGTGGCCAGAGCAGACCAATGGACTCCAGGGGATCAGGATCTGCACAGACCTATTTTGCCATGAAATCTGGCCATTTGTTATATTTTTTTTTAATCAGTTTTGGCTGTTACTCATGACTTTTCTTACCCTAGCAATAAGGAAAACCGGTGTGCTCAGGAGGAGCAGATGAAGAAGGGTCAGTGCTGCAGCAGAGTGGTTGCCTCAGCGCTGCGTGATCCTGGAGATGCTCTGGGGAGCCCGCAGCTCTCCTAGGGACCACGCTACATTTTGCTTTTCTCCTTCCAGTTACTTACGATTCTCTGAGCATCCAAACCCCGGAGTTTACATTATATGACAGAAGAAAAATGTCCTGTGGGCAGAGGTCTAGGAAATCACACAAATAGCAATCTACTGATTTCATGCTGCCCATCCTGAAGGTCTGGGGATGGGACACAGACCTTTTCTCTTTTGGGACCATTAGTTTCAACTCAGCCTTTCTAATGACTGAAGGTTCTTGCTCGCCTGAAGGCGCTTCAGTGGCCTGCAGGAAAATGGCCAGGGTCTCTGTGGCGCTGAGGTCTCTGGATCACCAAACCTGTCTCTCCAAGTGGGGCTGTCATGGGCCAGCTCACCGGGGTTTTACCCTTTAAGCTGGTGAAAAGATTCATGATAAAGATGGAGCAGGTAGGCAGAAGTATGGAGACGCCTCAACATCCAACATTTTCATGGAAACTGTGGTCCCAAGTGAGACCATAAAGGCTGCTCGTGAGCTTGGCTGCAGTGTCTCTACCAATAATTTTCATCCAGACACAACCAGAACCTACAGCCCATCCAGCAACCACAGCAAGAGCCATTCACCTGGATGAACGAGCAAGTTTCTTCTCTGAGCTGGTGTCCCCAAGCTGCTGAGCCTCCCTCTGAGCAAGTCCTCAGACTGCTCTGCCTGCATGAAGGAGGACCTTGTTGCTTCCCCAGATTACAAGGACAATTTTGCTGAGGAAGGCCAGCAGCAGGAGTCACTGTGCCATTTATTTTGGTCTTATGGAGGTGAAATTCATGGGGCATTGTTTGGAATGCACATTTCCTCTGATGCCAGCGAGGGTTGAACTTGAGCCTGAGCGAAGACATAATGAAGACTCCAGGATCCTCAGAAAATATTTGGAGGCCTTTTCAGGGGTACTCTGACAAACACATGACCGCGGATTTTTGAGCGGACCTGTCTGGGAACCATCCCCGTGTGAGGCTGAGAGCAGACCCTTGGAGAGACAGCTGGGAGGGGTAAGCAGATGCTTCTATGGTGAAAAGATGGGGTGGGATGGGTGAATTTTCCTTCAGTTGACTCAACCCCTCCCTGAGCAGCAGCTCTTGCTCCTTGCCACACAAGTCCCAGCAGAGAAGGTCATTTACTGGGTGTCATTTTAACTGGCACACGAGCGAGAGGCAGTGCCCCAGTACAGGACTTTTCCCTGGGAATAAGGGAGGACACTGTTCCTGTTGCCCTTAACAGTCAAACCTGAGACCTTCCATGATCCATGGCCGAAGTTTCACTGTGCTGGCTCCTCCGGGCATTTTTCCCATGACTTTTGCCAGGGGCACCATCGCGCTACAGGGATGCCCTGGGTGGCCCCGCTCAGCTCCAGCTGCAGAAAGGTGTTCCCGTGCGCTGCTTTCTCCAGGTGTTTGCTACAGCAGCTGTGAAACAAACTCCCCCGCGCTGTCATAGTGTTGTCACCGAGCTGAGGGCAAGAGGGCAGGATCTCACCCACTGATATGTGATTTTTTTCTTCTTTTCTTTGCCTGGGTTGCTAGGAGGCTGAGCCATGCCTTTAGCTAATCTGTTGACCAACATGCTTGTCTGGTTACAGCTGGAAGCATCTTCTCTCCTGGAGCACTTGCCCTGAACAAAGCAGGTTGTTTAAATGAGAAGGGAGGAGAAACACTGTGGTTGTGCCCCATTGCAATGGGACACCACATGGGTTTTGACCCGAAGTCTTCCAAGGGGTCCGTCATTCTAGAAGAGACACAAGCCACGTGGTCTTGGGGTTGGCCATGGCGTGGAGCATCCGGCCAGGCAAGGCTTCTGCCCTCCCCACACCCCCACAGACACAGGGTGTCTGGGCAGACCCCACTGGCTCTGCCTCACCTTCCTCCTCTTCCTCCTCCCCAAAGCCGCTCTGGTTCTGTGAGCTCTACCTCTTGAGAGCTTCACTCATCCCAAGGCAAGAAGAGCCGCCGGTGTGGTACACCGCAGGAAACACAAACCCAGGGCACGTCCTCTGCCCTCAGGGACACTGCCCCATGCCCACACGTGACGGGGAGCTTCTACTGTCCCCCTCCAACCCTGCCTCCCACCATGCACACTCCCGCCGTCCGGGCTCCCCACACTGCCGCTTCCCCCATGGCTGTCAGCGCTGGGACGGCTGATGGACCCTGACAGCGCTGCTCTTTTTCTCACGACCCATCGACTGCCTGAGAGCGGGGGGAACCCAACCCACACAGACACGATGCCACCCCCTGCCCCCCCGCCACCGCACCCCGCGGGAGGTTGCGTTGCACCGAGCAGCTGTTCCACATCACATCGCGTTGCATCGCCCGCGCCGATGGGCTGCAGCACTCGCACTGCCAATGCGGCGCCGGGAGCCGTGGAACCTGGCGGGATGGGGACGTGCCCGGGGAAGGACGGCTGGCACGGCGATGGATCCAGCTGCCGGAGACCTGGGGCATGAAGGTGCTGCAGAAGGGGTGACAGGAGCAGGCGGGTGTCTGCACGGCACGGCAGCCCTCACCCTCGCTGCGTCAGCCCAACACACTGCTCCCAGCTGCCTGCCAACCCTCACCCACACCCGGCAGAACTCTGCCTCCCTCCTCTTCATCCTCCGCCCCCAAAGCCGCATCCAGGCACGCTGTACCTTTTCCTCGCTATTCTTGGCTCACCCAGCCTACGGCCAGTCCTGGCCTGCAGCATCTTGCTGCTGAAGACGGAGGGCGTCCAGCGCTCCTCCACTTCGCATCCAAGCCTACTCCTTTTTTTTTTTCGCACGCTGCCCTCCTCTGCAGCTTTGCAGAGCCGGCAGCGGGTTCACCCCCGACATGGCGGTCCCTCAAGATGGGTGGGACATGAGCTAGTCCTGCTCCCGGAGAAAGGAGCTGGAAGAGGATTTCAGCCGGCGGTGAGCAATGCTCGCGCTGCTTCCCCAGGCACAGGCTTGCTTGTCCTGGCCCTGCTTGGGCAGCAAAGCCTCCGTCCCCGGCGCGCACAGCGGTTCTGCAGCTTCGCTGCACAGCTTATCCATTTTTAAAGAGCACGCCTCATAAATACTTTGCAAAGCACCTTCTAGCCTTTTTTATTATTTTTTTTCTTCCCTGGCTGCTTGGAAGGGATGCTCACGCTCCCGTTCCTCTCCAATCCACGGCTCTCACCGTTATCTTGCACATGTTCGCTGCTTTGAGGTTGCTGGGGCTCTGCCCTCAAGTTGAGCCTTGTGCGGTGCAGCGCGTTGTCCCCGCGGTGCGTCACAGGGAAGGATGACCGCTCTCCCCTTCGCTCCACACACCCTTGCCAGCGCCCTGCAGATGCTGGCGGTGCCTCCATCGGCCCCGCCGGGTGCCCAGAGCAGGCCGGGTGAGCGACTGCCGGTTCCTCCAGAGCCTCCTTGCCCTTCCCTTCCCCAGGGACTGCCTTCCCTGGTGTCCATCCCGAGCACCTGGCAGTACCAGCAGAGCAGGATTGCCGCTGCTCTCACATCTTCACATTTATCTCCAGCTCAGCTGGTTTTCAGTTGATTTCCATGCTCAGATTAAAAAGCAGGTGAGTGGTGGAGCAGGAGAAGATGACAACACAGAGACAGTTCACCACGGCTGACTCCCTGCTTGGGAGATGTTCCCAAGCCAGAGCCTGGCAGGTTATTCTTGTCTTTCCCTGTTTTCTGAATCAATACGCTGCGTGGTACCAGACCAGGCACTTCCAGAGCAGCTTGCCACTGAGCTATTCTCACCATCGGCCAAAATTCACCCTCTCCAACAATGTGTCAGATTAGCTCTCCCCAGATCATCTCAACCGATGTGGACTCTTCTCTAATCCCTCCTTGTCCAGCTCCAGCAACCCTTGACTTTGCCAAGTGCTGATGTCCAATGAGGAACCCACCAGCTCCTGCCAATTCATCCCTGTTCCCCGCTCCCAGCTCCTGCTCATCCACCAGCCCCTCTTCCAGTTTCAAAGTGGTGCTGTGGTTTCAGCTTTTTGCCATAAAGGAGCATGGCTCATGCCAGCTCTCCCAGCCTTCAGCTTCCCAAGTCCTTAGTCCCATTTCAAGAAAATTGGATGAAATCGCCAAAATCTCAAAAGCGGTGACAGGTTTTGTGAAGCTTCTTGGCTTGGTCTGAGAAAAAGACCCAAAGTGCTGCCCTACATTTCCAAGGAAATGCTGCTGCGTGAAGGCACCAGCGTCTCCCAGAACGACTGCCAGGCCAACCAGCTTGTGCACGGCAAGCCAACCAGCACCACCGCCCAGGAGACGCTGCCTCAGGTCCCACGGGCAGAGGGACGGGGATGGGAAGGTCCTGCTGACAACCGGGAAGGTAGGACGAGAGGACGGGAGCGTGTCCCAAGGGACACAGGCTGAGGAGCAAAAGTGAGGTGGGAAGAGAGCAGGGAATGAACCCAAGAATTTTTTCCATCCTTTATAACCACCACTGCTGGGCTCTGAGCCTGGTGGTTCATACCTTGGTGATAAAACCATCCCAGGTAGGTTGTAGGGGCTCTTGCCATTTTTCTGCTTCTGATTTTGGGGGGGGGTTTTGTTATTATTTTTCAGCTGTAAGACTCTCACACTTGTCCAGAGCCTCCCCTCCGCAGGCTTCGGCACCCTCCCAGCCCAGGGAGGGTTTTCCCAGGCACGAAAGGCACAGCTTTGGAGCCTTTTGTTGCTGCTTCCTCTCTGCCTCGGTGTTAATGGCTCTTGAAGGCAGCCCGACTCCATAAGGCAGCACAGAGTAACCTGTGCATCGAGCGGACACCCTCGCCCCCGGGCAGGGCCCGCCTGCGCGCAGGGTCGGCTTTGCCGCTGTCACTGCGAGACATCGCAAGGGTCCGTCCCGGTCACCGAGGCTGATTGTGGCAGCAGGTGAGGTGGGGAGGATGGTGGGCGCACAGGGCTCAGAGCTTTGTTTGTGCCTTGCTGTTGGCCAAGGACCCATCCACTGTGCCTTTAGTTGGGTTGTTGAGTTGAGTTTTGGCTGGAGATCCCGCATGTGGGCTGTGGCAGTCATTCCCAGAAAACTGGGTGTGGGGCAGAGGACAGGAGCAAGGGGAGCAGACTTGAGCCCGCAGCCAATGGGAGATGGTGCAGAGCTTCCTGACGAGGCTGGAGGGAAGCGTCTCTGGAAGGGGACACAGAAGTGCAAGCCTACGTTCTGCTCCTCTTGCAGATTTGGGATTGACAAGGAGATCCTTGGAAGAAGGGGCTGGAAATGAGCACGTGGAATGGATCCCTACTGCATGACTCCGGGATGTTCCCCAGGAAATGGGGTGAGACCCCAGCTTGGTCCCTCATCAGGAAACCAAGCCTCATGAGATCCGTACACTCCGAGAGGGAAGGCAGGGCGAAGAAGCCTGGGTATTTACCAGGGCAGTGAAAAGCACCTTCCCCAAAAACGAGCATGATGAGATCCAGGCATGCCAAGAGAACGGCTGTGCCACCAAACACAGACCAAAGCTCAGTCCCGGGAGGACTTCTGAGGAGAAAGGAAGAGCGAGCAGTTAAAAGACCTGCCAAGAGGAGGGTTGTTGATATGCAAGTCACATGCCCTTGTGAAACCCTGCCAACCAAAGACCTGTGGCAGCCAGGACATCTGTGAAAGCATTTAATAGCGATGAAACAGAAGATCAGACAGGCAAAAATGCCTCAGATTTCTCCGTCCAGCTTCATCTTTTTGAAGATGCGGTACAAGTGATGGTACTTTCTGCGCAAGTACATATTCTCCAGTGGTCTTGGTTGCCCAGATTTTGTTATGAAATAACTCTGGCTACGTGTATTCCATACAGGTACAAGCCAGAGCAGCTTCACACAAACAGAATGAAGACTCCGGCTTTCAATTTTTTATTACTCAGATTTTCATCTGCACCACTTTCGCCCAATTTTTGGTGTCCCAGACATCTTTGCTTAGAGCAGTTCTTACTCTATTGAACTCATGGGCATCCTTTCCTCTTGAACGCTGCGCACTGTCCTCATCTTTCGAGTCTGTTTTTCAGGTTTCCACACCTCAGTTAAGATGCTGCTTGCTGCCAGGTTGGGACTCCTTCAAAGATCTGCCTGTCTACCCCTCGAAACATCTCTGAGAGCCAACCGGCGAGCGGGCAGCATCCTGCTGATCCACTCCAGCCTGGCTCTCCTGTGTTTCGTCCCTAACGCAATCATTTGTACGTGTTCAAAATGAACACAGGATGGGGATGAAGTGTTCTGGCACCTGAATGTCAGCAAGGCAATCAGAGAAGCTGCAATTTTAACGATATGGAAGACATCACTTGTTTAGAGCCTGATCCGTGACGCTCTATTACCCGTGACAGCTTACGCTGGGACTATATTTGCTTCTGCTCTCACCTTCCCACGTTTCCTTGGATAATTTTCCTTCCACAGCTTTCTTCAACTCATCTGCCCTGATTTCCAACTGTCCTTAGCTGGCTAAGAAACACAGAATTAACCCTTCTGTGAGCTGGTTTTGCCGTTTCAATGCTTTTGTCCCCTCTGTTCTTAAGCAGAGACTCAGCTCTGCCAGACAAATGTGGCTTTTGGTTCCGCTCCGTTGCTGATCTTGCTGATTTATCTTCATGTGCAGCTCTCCCTCCAGCCACCCTGGGTGCTGGAAACCAGCTGGGAATTACCTGAGCGTCTTTGCCGTATTTTCCTTGTGGAAACACCTTTCACTAGGTTTGTTGGTTGGCAGGTCCGTGTCTCCTAGACGAGCGATTACCGCTACGTTTGCTGCTTGGTTTGGCGCTAAGCGATGTTATAAATCAGCACTACGAGAGGGACTGTTGTTAAAATCCAACTGGAGGAGGGTTATGTTGCTTATTCTGGCATTTCAATTGAACTGTAACTAGCTGTAATTAGCTCCAATTGCATTGAGTTTTTAGCATCTCGTATGACTGTGCACAAACCGCTGAGATCACCGATCTTCGTCATGGTGGTCCCTGTTCCCAGCTGGTGGGCCCCTCTCCCCGGGCAGCCCGGCACCTTCCTCGCTGCCCGGCCACTGCCCCGCTGGCTGCGCTCCTCCTCCTCTCCCATGAGCATCCCCAGCCCACTGCACAGGGCGGCCAACGTGGAAATGTCACTGCTTGCGCTTTGGGGGCTTCCTCGCCAGTGCCGCGGCAGTGAGGGAGACGTCCAGCTTGTCATACCCAGTGCCAGGGATTTCATGTCTCCTTTGTTGGAAAGTTTTCCTTGAAACTCCAGTGAATTCAGAGGGAAAAGGAGCTTTGGGTCCTTTCCCAGCTCCTGGCATTGAACATTTGAAACGACTGCAGATGGACTAGATGGTCATTGTCGGTCCCTTCCAACTGAACTATTCTATGCCCGTCCCCTCCCATCCCATCCCATCCCATCTCATGCCATCCCGTTCTGTTCTATTCTATACTGGAGAATGGACAAAGTGCTTTATAGTCATTGCGACAGCACTCAGCGCCAGGAAATCCCCCCAAGCTGAGGAAATGCCTGGCCCAAGTCTGGGACCTGGGGTGGGAAACTGGTGTTGTTATCATTACACAGCCCATGGCCTGACGTTGACGAAGTTTCCTTTCTGCAGTGTGTATGGAAAACGTAAGGCTGGAAATTAAATTGTTCCTGTGCTCCCTCCCATGACCAAAACTAACCCAGAGACCATTGTCAACTGAAACTTGGAGTCTGTAGCTGAGACCAGATGTCCTGGTTCTGGCTGGGATAGAGTTAATATTTACCTGAGCTGGGTGGAGAACTGAAGCTGGTAGCCCCTATGGCTGGGATAATTAATTAATTAGCTAACAGCTGGGGTTAATTTACCCAAACTAGCCAAAGTGCTATTCCATCCCATCTGACATCATGCTCAGTGTGTCAGTGAGGAGGGGGCTGAAGGGAGCCTCCTGCTACTTGGAAGAAACTGGGTGTGGGGATTTGTTGTAAGGCATTCTACTGTACTTGTATTCCATCACTGTTCTGTTTTCTTCTGTCATTGCTGTTAAATTTACTTTTTGTTCAATCTCAACCCACGTGTTGGTTTTTTTTTTGTTTCTTTGTTTACCAATTTTTCCCCTGTTCTCTCAGAGGGTGGGGGGAGTGGGAGAGAGACTGCCCCGATCGGGGCTGAATGACGACAACAGAGAAAGACCCACAGCTCGATCTCCTATGCACCCTTCTTCTAATTCTGTCCTCCCACCTCCATCAGAAGGAGGTAAGTCTTCTTCTTCCAAACAGCCCTGAAGGTGCCTACAAATAGTTTTTGTCCAAAAATGAAGACTGGGCTCTCAACTGCAGGAAGACTCAGGTTAGTGCTGATTCTCAAGGCCGAGCTGGTGACGAGACGTGTGTCTCTGCCAGGGTAGCTATGGCTGGTGGCCCAGGGTTTCCAGTTCCTTGGTTTCTGGGATTGCGTGGGGAATACTCCCAGAAGCTTTCCATTAGGAAGACTCCAGTTCATGCCTAATTTATTAGGTAGCTCCCCAAAGTTGGTACAACAATCCCAAGGTTGTTTTGTGCCCACGGTTAAATTTGTGATACAGGATCTCAACAGGTATCATTGGAAAAGCACCAAAAACATGCGCCAAGCGAGATGAACAGACATTCTTAGTGTCATCTAAAGAGCGAGCGAGTGGTCCCCATCCCTGGAAACGTTCAAGGCCAGGCTGGATGGGGCTCTGAGCAACCTGATCTAGTCAGGGAGGTCCCTGCTTCTTGCAGGGGGGTTGGACTAGATGACCTTTGAAGGTCCCTTCCAACTCTAACCATTCTATGATTCTATCAAGTTTCTTTCAGCCCAAGAAATCACCTCTTCAAGCACAATTGAATGGGATGAGTGGAGAAAGTCAAGGGAAGTGGTGACTTCTCTCTGTTAACCATACGGTACCTGCTTCAGAAGAACAGTTCCCATGCCGTTCCCATGGCTGCGGTTTCCCATCAGCACCAAATTCACCCAGGACGAAGAACTCAGTGTGACGGAAATGACGAGATGTGAGAGGAGGAAAGGGGAAGATAATATCCATAGAAGGAGGAGAGGGAAGAGCTACACTGTCTCACCATGTCCTCAATGACCGATTGTTCCTTGGTCCTGAGCGGCAGCGAGCAACTGGGGCAGCATTGGGACCACCACATCCTCTTCCCAGCTCTGCTGCGCCATCAGCGATGGTCTTTCACAAGTCCATCCATCCTCCTGCCTCCACTGTGGCACTGCTACTGACAATGCCACCTTTTGGGACAGCTTTATGGCATTGATAATGTTTATGGAGAGCTTTGAGGTTGTTGGGTTGGGAGGGCAATGTTGCTCAGTGGGCATCTCCGTGGAGCAGCGGAGGTGCCCACCACACAACAGCCCTCTGCCTCTCTTCCAAGAACCTTTGGGACCCTTGGCCTTGCTGAGTTACACGTTGCTGGTCTTCACCCCTGTTGCTGCTGCTTTTTTCCCTCTCTCCCGCTCTCGCTCCCCCTTTCTCTCTCCTCCTCCTCCTCTCCCGGCTCCGTAGCAGTTTCCTCGGGAGTGTTCAGCTAGCTGACACATTTGCCACAGATGGATGGTGCACACGGAGACAGCTGTCACTCCCGATTTGTGGTCCACTGCGTGACAGCGGGACTGATGCCTTCTGAAAGGCCGTCTCGCGGAGCACATGCACTCTGACATTCTTCGAGATGAGCCCTACAGACACCTCTCGGTGGACCTCGGGAGTGGCTGGCGAGCCAACGCTGCCCGCTCCCCCTCCCCGAAGCAGCCTGCAGGCTGGAAGAAAGCAAGCGCTCTGGTGTGCGCTCACACGCCCGCGCGCACGGCCAACCTCCTTGGGTAGTTCTGTGCCACTGCCGGTCTGCCAGGTCCCAGCCCGGCTGTTTGCTCCTGATGCTGGTGTATGAAGTGAGGCGGGCTGAGATTTGTGAGAGGGAAAAGGTCACCAGCGAAGCTGCTCTTTTCCCCTTTTCCGCCTTTTTAATTGCAGGAGGGAGGGATACGGGCTCCCGTTTCGTGCTGCCAGAGCAGCTGCCTCCAGCCCCTTGAGCTCCTGTGTCACAGCAAAAGCTGCCAGACTTTGCAGCTCCAGCCCCTTCGGGCCTCTCTGTCCTCTCCATCACTTCTAGTGGCCTCCATCACTGACGATGGTTTCCATCACCTATAATGGTTCCCATCACCTACGACCCACACGGCGATACGGCAATTCCTCCTCTCGGCAGGAGGCTTCCCCCCACCTCTCCACCCCAGCACTGCAGACCGCAGTGGGGCAGCCTGCCCTTACGGGGCTCTGACATCTCCTATGGAGGTTCCTCTGCCCAGCTTGAGGCAGGGTAAGGCTGACCTAGGCAAGGCTGGCTCCTTTGAGAAGAAAGCCCTCTGCCCTTAGGCAGGCTGAGCCTCGTAGCTTCAGGTCCCAACCACCCATATCCATCCTACACATTGACACATAAACACTTGAGTATTCAACTCTGAGGCCTTCAACAAAACCATTCTGTGGGACTTTTTATTGGACAGACAAAGCAAAAGAGAGGAAGTAGTCTTGAGCTCTGGGCAGAAGAACAAAATCTTCCAGATGCTAGACTCAATGGGAACCGGTCCTGCCTTTGGTCCTCAGAGAAAAAACTTCCTTCCAAAAACCAGGTAAGCGCAGCTGTTAATTGTGCATCTGACTTGTGGAAGGCTGTGGTCAAGAGAATAGGTCTTCCCCAAAAGGGAAACGGAAAGTGTGAACTAGATCTAAAGAATATCATCTGGGCCCCTCTGGAACTGACCCAAGGCTTCCCCATCCGTTCAGTGTCTGAGCCATATCCCACGTTACACAAGAACCCAGTGGCTGCACAAGGTCACACCAGAAGTCCTCTGGGTAAGGTCTCTGGGTGATGTTCAACAGTAGAAACCCAGGGGAAAGGACAAAAGCAGAGCAAACTTGTATGAGAGTTCTCTTGGACACCCTCCAAGCCTCGCACCAGTCACAGCTGAGAGACCTTATGAACCAGGCATGGTGTCTCTGTACTCAGTAACTCCTGGTGGAGTTCCCATTCCAGTAGTGCCCAGCTAGGTCTGCTCACCTATCTCTTCCCAAAGTCTTTATGAGCCGTTCGTAAATACAGGAAGATCTACAGAACTGTGAGGACATCAGTTATGCTGGTTGCTTTGATCCCTTAACTCCTGTTCCCAACTCCTTGGAGCAGGCTTAGTCTGTTGAGCAGGAGCCTACAGAGAAAGTGTGGGTTTGCACCCAGACTCAGCTTTCCCAGGTCCTGCAGCAACAAGGATGCTGTCTCCCATCAAGCTCATCATGAAGACTGTTCAGTGACTCAAAGTGGTCAGCAGGTTACGGGCACAAAGGTGCGTTGCCTTTGAGCTCTGAGGCTGAACGTAGCTCGGTCATCTGGACATGGACACCTCCAGCTTAGCAGGAGGTCACGCCAAGCCAGCACCAGCACGAGACGAAGGTTTCCATTCAGCTAGGATGGTGATCCTGGGAGGGAAGATGGGATACCTCCCCGGTGTGAAAGCTGGCAAAATATCTCCGTGTGTGGCAAAACATTAGGAAAAGTATCCAGTAAGAAACTCCATCAAGAAACTCAGCAAGTCCAAGATTGCTGAGAGGGTCACCAAAAACCTTAAGAAGAGGCTGAAATGGACCCAAGTGCAGTGGAAACCAGGGAGAAAAGAGCAGTGCCATTTGCCTCCTGACGAGAGCACCCCAGAAAGGCAAAGACCTGCTCTGTCCCTGGAATCATTCACCTGTACCTTGCCATCAAGGGAAAGGCAGAGAAGATGGGACCTCCCAGGTCAGAAGCTAGCAGCAGTGGCTGTGAGAAAGGGTCCTGAGAGCAGACTGTGCTCCTCTGCTGGAGAGGAGGAATCACAGCTCTTACAAAGTGTCGGGAGGTTCTGGTCTCAGCTGGTGCCCTCAGCATGGTCTGCCACATGGCAGCGAGTCCCTGGAGACTCGTGGTCCGGGGTCACGTCCTTCACTCTGACACAGCTCTTTTAAATGAGGCTGGGAAGACAGAACATTTTGGCATTGCCGTGGTTCGGCAGGCTCCAGAACATGCAGGAACATGAGAAGCAGTTTTGTTGTGAGAACTTGGCTCTCTGGGGAAATTGTGGTCCATCTGGATGAAGCGCGATTAGACCAGGCACCAGCCTCTCCGAGACTTTCCCTCTGAGATCCTCAGAAAGATGAGAACTGGTGAGGCTGGGCTGCCCAAGGAAGAGCTCTCTGAGCTTTAGCAGGATGGATGGACGAGCTCTGAGGCAGGAGACCTCAACTCAGTCCAGCTCTGATGAACCAAAGGCAGTAGACACAACCCCTGCTAGATGCCTTCTGCCCAGAGAGACCCTTCTCTGCAGACACGTTACCAGGCTGGCCCTTGGCCCTTCAGCTCCTAAGTCAGTTATAAGGAAACCTTTGCTCATAACCTCTCGGAGCTCAGTTCCAGATGCTGCGTAAATCGATGGTCCGTTAGATGCCACCTCAAAGTCAAATTCCCTGTGCTTATGTCAGCTGGAGATGGAGGGTCCCTCTCCCGTGTTCAGCTGTGGGCATACCCAAGGTTCCAGAATTGTCTCAATTAAGTAGTGTAGCACAATGCTACTTTTTTCCCAAATATTTTTGAAGGACGTGGAAGTGCAGGTCAGAAAAAGATACAGGTTTGCAGGCAGGGTCTTGGACTTTGTGAGCGCACTGTCAGCCCAGCCAATCCAGGCTGGGATGTTGTGGGAAGGGAGCAAACCAAGTTTTTAATGAAAAATTCTTCATTTTTGAACCTTAACAAAATACAAATGAAAATAAAAACATTTGAAAAAGGAAACACCATATTCATAAGAAAACCGGGAACCCGTAATTATGGACCGGGAAACGATTCATCTGTGCTGTAGGTGACCAAGTCCACCAGAAGACGGGATGCTCCAAGGAAGACTCTGGATTTGGGAAGAATGTCATCACCTTGGTGTCCCCTTTCCGAGAACGCGCTTGCTCGGCAGGGAGGCCAAGTCACCCGTGTGGCTGCTGGGAGCCCCAAGCCACGGTGCTGGGGCAATGATTCCCACGTTCACCCAGAGACATCTCTTGGGGCGTGCTTCCCCACGGACGTCCCGCTGGGAATGCCCTCCCCAAGATGGGAGACAGATGTGCCCCGCCTGGCTAGCAACCAAGAGGTGAGCAGAGAAGCAGGACGGGTGCTTTGCTGTGGGCAGCTGGTGGGACGGTGGTAGCGGTACCAATGGCTGAGGAGCCACCAGGTAAAATTTGGTGGAGAAGGTGGTGGAACGGGGATTTCCGTCCACAATCTGCAGCCCCTGCTCCACGCAAGCAGGTGTGCACCCCGGCTGCTGGGGAGATGGAGGAAAGGGAGGAACCTTCTCTGCTCCTGCTGGAGAAATGTCCTCAAACCATCAGGGGAGGACAGTAGGTGCCTGTCCTTACTGTCCCCACCGCGGTGGTAGCTGGGACACCCGTGCACCACATGCCAGCAGCTCCCTGCCACCCCCTTTCCCTCAGATGGGTGAAGGGGGCTTCCCCCCCACCAGCGCCTCGCTCCAGGAGGTGCCATCTCAGCAGCTTCGCCCCAGTGCAGCAGCCCTGATGCCCCAGAACATGGTCGGGCAGCCCAGGAGTGCCCCAGCCCACCCCATCCCATCCCATCCTACCCCAGCCCAGCCCATCCCATCCTGGCAGGACCGGAGGCATTCCTGGGGAGGGATAAATAATTTGCACTCCGAGCTGCAGGGGGACGGCGGCGTTCGGCGGGGAAGCCGTAGCCCCTCGCCTGTGAGGCGGCGAGGCGGGTGCGGGATCAAGGCGAAGGCGCCTTCACAGCTCGCCGGCCTTGAACGGCAGATGAAAGGGGGCCGCTGGGAGCCAGGGATAAGAAAAGGAGAGCGGGGAAAGTTCGGGTCAGGCAGGGATTTCTGGCTGGTGGGTTTTCCACCGAGAAATTCTCTCTGCCTCTTTCATGACGATGAAGATCCTTTTAATTTTTTTTTTTCTTCCCCCTTTCTCCTCTCCCTCTTCTTCTCCCCTTTTGCCAGGCTGATAGCTGGGAGCTGCGGAGCATGTGATGCATCTTCCATCTAGGGGCAGGAGCAAAGCAAGACCAACTGATGGACGCCCTAGGGCCAGACTTGCAGACAATATATAACCTACCGCACGATCTCAAACGCTTCCCACTTCCACAGAGCGAGCACCAGGCAGAGCGCAGCCGCGGCCAGGGAAGCGGAGTCCTGCGTGCAGGTGAGTCCTGGCCGTCTCCGTTCCCAGGAGGCTGTCGCGGGGAGGGGGAAGGTGCGAGGGACCGCAGCCCGGCTGTTGGGATGGGGCGGTTATTGGTGTTATTAGTGGGGGTTTGTTTTTTTTAACCGTTTTTGGCGCCTGGGCGAGTCGGAGTTTGGGACGTGCGTGGGAGATAGGGGCCGGCGGAGCCCAGCTCCAGCCCCTCTCCCCGCAAACCCCGACACCATGAGTCGGAGAGCGTCCCGAACCAGCCACGGGTGTTTGCTCCCACCTCTTGCCGTCGACGTCCGTCCGTCCGGGCATCGCGTGGCTCCTGCCTGGCTCTTCCGAGGCATCTCCCACCCGGGCACTGTCCCGTCCCAGCCGACCGCCCTGGGGCTCCCCTTGCCTTTTCCAAAGGAGCGAAAAAAAAATGATCCAACAACTTTAAGGAGCACTTTTGCTCAGCCCGCTGCCGCCAGTGCTTGCCTGGCTGCTCTCGCTCTCCAGCGCTGGAATCTCCTCTGCAAAGGGAACCGTTCCCAGCTGGGGCCGAACGGGGGGACGGGGGCTGGCGGCAACGCGTGGCGAAACGCACAATACAAAGCGCGGGCGAGCGTCCGTCCGTGCGTGTGTCTGTGTACGGGGGGGTCTGGACAGCCCACCTGCCACGGCTTTCCCTGTCCCGTATCCCTTCCTCGCTGCTGGGGAACAGACTTCGCGCCCGGGATAGTTCGTGTCCTGCTGAACGGGAAACCATCCTAGCAACAACTACAGAGTTCAGAGCAGGTTTTTGTTTTTTTTTTTTCCTCTGGTTTTCTTTGGGGTACCTACTGTGTCTGACGGCGATGTGGGGGACTGAGGAGCCCTGGCTGCGTTTGGGGCTGGGAACCTCCGTGACTCCCAGATTTGAGGAAGCCCCTGCAGTTCCAGGCGGAACGGATGGCTGTAATTGTAAATGGGTTAAAGAGGGACAAAAAAAACCCAATCATTAAAATGAATGTTTTCAGGCGTTTCTGCTTATACACCCTCAGCAAGCACAGATGATAAAATTGCTCTGCGGGTGCAAGGGAAAGGCCAGGCTGGGGATGTTCCCTCGTCCCGTGCCTCAGTTTCCCCGCCCGTGCACTCTGCCTTCCCGTGGTCCTGCCCGTCAGCCCCGTGCCGTGGCAGCGGTCCCCCTGCGCGCGCACAAAGGGGTCTGCCCAGGGGAGCAGCGTTTCATCGGGGAATCCAGCGGCGGGTCGTAATTAAGACTGTAATTAACTGAGGGGACTCATCAACACGGGCAGAGGCAGCTCCTTTGCTGCTCCTCTCCTCTCCCCAGCAGAGCCAGCTCGGTGGGATGGCGAAGGTGGGAGAGGGACGGCTGCGTCCCCACCACACCGCACCAGGACGGGGGGGACCCTGCACCCTGACCGTGGGTGCCAGGGCTCTGGGCACGGCCGGGGCTGCTGATCCCGAAGGCAATCGCGTGTGACCAAGTTGGGATGCAGACCCAGGGTCTGATGGCACCACGACACCCGGGGCTGGAGATGTGCCCGGGGCAGCGATGGGCAGGGCGCTGGGGGTCTGGGTTGGGCAGTCGACAATTTGGGCCAAAGTCTCTGCCGCCACGAGCTTTTCCTGGGAAAGGGGTAGAAAATCCGGTTGCTCTCAGCAGCTTGGCATTGTCAGGACCAGGCAGAGCTGGCAGGGGCACAAGGAGCCCCCTGTCCACAGCTTGGACCACAGCCTGGGATGAGGAGAGGACAGCGGCAGCTGTGTCCCCTCGGCTCGGGGAAGGGGACGGCTGATGGACCTTTGAAACCCTGCCTGGTGGCAAACGCTCTCAGCTGTGTCCCACCAAAATTAGGGTGTGCAACCCCTCCAGCTTTTCCAGCCCCCTCCTCTCCCCCAACAGGAGAGGGGAGATGGGATCAGTCCATCCCCTTCTCCTCGTCACTTTTCTCCTCTCCCACCTTCCCAAATTTCAAATCTGGGACAAATTTCAGGGTGCTTTTGGCCAAGCTGAAGCCTGGCCCTGGCCCTTCCCCTTCTCCCAGACCCTCGACTGGTTTTGGCTGAGCTACATTCTGGGACGCAAGCGCTGGGTGCTGCTGTCCGTGTTTGCATCGGGCTCGGGCTTCTTATTATTTGCAATTATTATTATTTCCGATCTGCTGGGGCAGAGTGGTACAGAGGTACGGGGCTGGCGGGGGCTTGGTGGGCACAGAAGGCGGAGGCGTTGTTGTTCCGTAGGTCTTCACCATGGTGCTGCAGAATTTGGGAGAAGCATCCTTCAGATCCGGGAAGCAAAGGGTCCGTCCCCATTTGCGACGTGCCGTATCGCAAGGAGCAAACCTGGCTGGAGGGAAGCCCACGGCCAGGGCCAGGATAGTGGGGCATCCGATGGCTCTCCGGGATGCGGGGCAGTTTCCCGGGCACGACATCAGCCACCCAATCCTGGCACCGGGGTGGGCGCCGAGCCTGGCACCGGGAGGGCCGGGAAGGGCTGGCGGAGGCTGGCACAGCTGTGTGGCTTTCAGAGACGCTTGATCGATAGCTTCTTCCTAACGCTCCCCGCTCCCCCAATCCCCACATGCATTTTTCATGCTCACCCCTCCTGGGCAAAGGCTGTCTACGCAGGAAAAGAAAAAAAAACAACAAAACACAACAAACCGCAACCAAAATCTACTTGTGTTTCTCCAGTCCCCGGAGGTTGCTGTAGTTTAAGGGCCGATCTATAGATTCGGGGCTGGGAATAGCTTTGCTCCATGAAAAAAAGAGGCATGAAAAAGCTCCCCAGGGCTCTTCGTAAGGCTCCTCAGGTTGGCCCAGAGCTGGAAAAGGCTGAGCCCCTTACGTCAGGCCGGGTCTAACCGTACCACACCGTCGGGGCGAGCCGGGGGGGTGGGAACGGGAGCTGGGCTCCTCTGCAAAATCCCCAAATTCCCATCACTTCCCTGTGCCGGGGCTGAAGCTGACTGTGCCGACACCGCGCACGGCTCTCATCGCCCCGCGGCGGCATTCCCGGTCCGTAAGGAGCCCAGCCGGCACGCTGCCCCCTCGCAGCCCAGGGGCCCAGGCGTCAGGGATGCGGCCGCAGCACGACAGCGCGTGCGGGGTCCAGGGGACGGGAGCGCTTCCCCGCTCCCACGGCAAAAGGGCACAGGCCAGAAATAGCAGGGGGAGGAGGACGCCGTGACCTTTCCGGCAGCCGGTGACGAATAAAACTTTCCGGCTACCTGTAGGAAGGCACAGGGCAGGCTCCGTTGTCCTTTCATCAAAGGACAACATCTCCCACGAGTGAGACAGCAAAGGCCACAGTGGGGATTTCGGGAATGAACCGCCGGTGCCCGGCTCCGGTGGCTGTGCGGTGCCGGATGCGCAGCCGTGGCTGGGAGCTTTCGGGATGCTCCCGGAGCTGATCAGGGAGAGAAGGGATGGCGGCTGGGGCTGCTCCCCTTGGGACACCCCTGTGCCAGCCCCGGGATAATCCCAGGCAGGAGGGGTTGGGACCCCCGTGCGCTCGGCCATAGGCACAGCATCCGGATCCGAGAGACCCCTAAGACATGGGCCCCTCTGCCCCCCATCCCCTCCTCTTCCTCCCACTGCGAGCGGCGGTGCCAGCACCCTGGGACGGAGCGAGTCAGCCGTGCCCCCCCCAGCTGTCCCCCTGCTCGCTGACCCGGGCGGGGGGACGGCAGCCGGCTCCCCCCGGCCTCCCCCCCTGGCAGATGGCACGGGCACAGCCAGCACAGGTGGCCCTGCGCCACGGCAGATTGGGGCCGGCTGCCTGCGACGCGCCCGGGAAGGCCCACATCCCCGCCACGGCTCGGGGACAAGAGCGAAGCCAGGGCCCCCCAGATGCCACTGGGGGGGTTGCAGAGCCCGGGGTGGGGGGCACCGGAGAGGGCCTGGGGTCCCCATGCTTCGGCGTTGGCACCAGAGCCCTGCAAAACACTCAACCAAGGGCACAGCCAGGCCACTGGGTGGGTCAGCAGCGAGGGGGGACGTGGGGTCCCCTCGCTTGGCCCCGAAGAGACGGGCCAAAGCACCAGGCGGTTTTGGGGGGGTCTGATTTTAAGGAATTGTGTTAAACACAGGGTCAGCCTGATGCGGATGTCCGGGACGGATCCAGCATCTTCCAAGGGGTTCCCGAGGCTACAGCTGCCCCGGGTCCTGGCCAGGGCCAAAGCTCGGGGGGTGCCAGACACCCAAACTGGGTGGTCTGGGGCTCTCTATTGTAGGAGAAAGGGGCTTGCAACGGGAGAAGGGGGGCACCCACGGTCTGAATCACCCCCGCGGGGGGGCTTCTCTCCACAGGTGACGGTGCTCAGCCCCACGCAGGGATCCCAGGGTGTGTGTGAGATGGGGACAACGGTGGGGACATCCTGGGCGGGGGGCATCTGGCGCTGGAGATGTGGTGCAAGCGCTGTCAGGGCAGGGGTGGCGGCTGGAGCAGGTAAATGATTAATGCCGGAGAAAACCAGGCTGGCATCCTGCCCGCCACGCGTCGATAGCCCAGAGGCTGGGAGGGGGATTTTCAGGTCTAACCTCCCCATCCTACCTCTGCCCCCCGCAACCAGGGGCACAGGGCTGGGGCACGGAGCCAGCCCCGAGCCACGCAGGCGGCCAGCCCCGACCCAGCCTCTGGCCAGCGCGTTCTCCCTCAGCCCAGCCGGTTTCACCCCCGGCCTGCTCCGTCTGCGCGCGTTAAAGCTTTTTCTGGGTCTGAACTGCTTTTGGCGAGCCAGGCTCCCCTGGGCCTGCCCCTCTCCCCACGGCCGGCTCCCCCCGACCCGCTCCCCTCCCCGGTCGAAGCCCTGCCAGGGACACGGCAAATCAACCAGAAACCCGCCGGGCAAATCGGGCCGAACGAGACCAAGCAAGAGGGTGGGGAGGGACGATGAAGGGGGGGAGGACTCCCGGGTTGGCGCTTCTGTTCCCGAGTTTGACGTTTCCTGCAAATGCTCAGGAGCAGCTTTGGCAGCCACCTGCCCCCCGCCTTGGCCGGGTTCGGGGACGCTGAGTCCCAGTCGCGGCGGGACACAGCCCTCGCCCCGCTCCCCCAGCCTCCCCGCAGCCTCCCGGCCCCGAGCAGGGACCCAACTGGGACAGGACAGGGGCCGAGCCGTAAGTCCCAGCATTTCAATCTGTTTTGGGGGCTGGATGGGGCAGGCAGGGAGGGGAAGGCTCTGCGGGCGGCCGAGGGGGACAAAAACCCAACGAGGAGCTGGAGGGGGAAACGTTCCCCCTGTGCAAAGCTTTCTTCTCCCCTTGGTTTTGCGCTCTCCCCCCCAAAATAGCCCAGTCATCCCACGGAAAGCCTGGTGCCGCAGTCGGGGGCTCGGCCGGGGGTCAGGAGCCGGTACCTGGACAGGGGACGTGCAAAATGCGGGAACGGGCAGGGAAACGGCCGGGTGCAGGGATGCGGTCATTTCCAAGCGATGCTCTTTGCTCCAACGCACCGGTCCCTCCGCAAACCCCGTAATTCGTTCTTACGAACAGCACTCAGCGCCGGGGGGGTCATATGGGGCCTTTCTCCTTGGGCTCCCCTCCTCACGACACGGCCAACGGCCTTCCCGGGAATTCGCTCTCTGACAATCGAAAGTTCCTGGTGGATTTTGGATGGTTTCCCTGGGTGGCAGAGGTCTGACTTCTCTTCCCAGTGAAAAATGAAGCAATGCGTTGGGGAACTGGCCCGGTTGGGCACGGAGCGCAGATTAATTTTAACGTATTTACCTCTCCGTGCTTGTATAAAAATCAAGAAGAGCAACGGTTTTCTGCAGGCTCGGAGCCGTGATGAATATCTGCAATTGTGAAAAAGAAATTCAAATGCAGGGGAAGGGTGACATTTAGCAGCAAGACAATATTATCCATATTATCCGTGGTTTTTTCCCCTAAATCCTTCTTAATGGAAGTGAAAACTAAACGGGGCTGCTGAATTGTTGGAGGTTAGCTACTGAAATGCTGAACAGTATCAACAGGGAATACAGCTCTTCGCACCAGAGAGCTGTGTGTACAGTAATTTTGGCAAATAAAGCAAGAGGTCTCGTAACAAGGAACAGCTCACAGCACTCAGGGTCCCTGAAAAAAAAAAAAATCAGGTCAGTCAGGTCCAGATGTGCACCGTGGTGGTGTCCATCCCTGGGATCGGGACGGGGAGAGGCTGGGGGCATCTGCAGGGTGCATGGGGTCACCCCTCTCTCACCCCGTCCCGCTCCGCAGCGAGGACTTGGCTGCAAAAATCCGGGATGGGAGGTTGTGGATGTGTCACCCCCCACCCCCTTGGGTCTCCTCTCCTCACCCTTTCCTGGAGCCCCCCAGGCATCTCAGAGCCCTGCCCAACCCAGAGGCAGTTTGGGGGGCAGCCAGGTTTGAAGCGGGGGAGGCAGAAGGTCATCATCCTTCCTTCATGGGCATCTCGGGGACCGTCACAGCGGCTGCTCCCGCTATTCCCAGCGCCGCCGACGCACGATGCTGGGCAGCTCGGGACTTGCAGAAACGCGGCTGCACAGCCGTTCGCAAGGTCCCGCGGCACCGCACCGGTTAATGAGCTGCCCTCCCCGCTTCATGCTCCAGCTAATAACGCTGGCGTGCACGGTCCCGGTGGCTCTGCCGCAGGCCGTTGTCGCTCCTCCTGGTCATTCCCTGGCCAGTACAGACCTGGCCGGGGTGACTCTGTGGCCGAGTGCTACCTGCCCGCTCGGCATCTCAGCGATGTCCCTCCACGCGCCGCAGCCCGTGATGGGGGTCAGGGGCTGAGCCGCTCTGCCCTTTTTTTTTAGGGGAGAAAGAGTTGGAAATGCAGGGAGTAAGGTCAGTGTCACCCTGATTTGCATTAAAAAAAAAAAAAATGCCTCCGTGTGAGAGGGCTTCTGGCTGGTTCAGCTCCCGCGCCTTCGCCGGAGTCACTCCCAACCATCGCTCCCGCGCTGCGGTTTCCCTCGCCATTCCCAGGCTCTCCCAGCCACCAGCAAACCGTTCCCCTTTCGGTTTTCATTCGGCCGGTGGAGCCGCCTGCGCTCACCTAAGGCTGGGGAGGGAGAAGCAGGGGAGGCTCCCAACTGGGGCCGGTTTGGAATGGGGTTTACGACGGGCTGGATTTAACGGACGCGGTCACCACACCGCACCGGCGCCGCAGTCTGTACTGCACGCACTGCTGCCGCATCGCCGCATCAACATCCCCCCCAGTTTAATTTACCAGCTTTTGCCTCCAGTATCTCCAGTCCTCTGCAGGCGGCAGTTCCTCGGTGGCTGGTCAGACCTTGCCGCGATTTAAACATTTCCGTCGCCGGCTGCAGCCTAAAATCACTGGCTGGAGCCAGCTCTGGGAGCTGGCAGGGGGGAGCAGGGACGTAAAATGGGGGCAGCAGCCGGTGTCCCACCTGGGTCTGTGAACCCACAGGACGCCAAGAGGGACATGGGGCTGTTCCGGTGCGCTACCGGGAGTGGAAAAGTTACCGCTGCTGCAGCAGCATCCCGTGCCGCTGCAGTGTGGGAGCAGCAGCCTCCCTTTCCTAGGGGTGGCTGAAATCGCTGCCCCATCTTGGCCATGCGTTGTCGTCGAACTTGGGACAGGGAAGCCCCCAGGGATGCTGACCCACCTCAGAAAGTCCTGAGAGGGGCATCTGTGGGACAGGCAGGCAACCCCCCCGCCCCGAGCACCGCTTGCTCCATCCCGTGCTCCGCTGAGGCGCGTCGAGGTCTCCGTGGGGATGTGATGGCCCAGACCTGTCAGGGAGCGCCCAGGGTGGGCCAGCCCCATGTCAGGTCTGGGAAGGCGGTGAAGCAAGTCCTCCTCAAAGTCCTTTCCAGCCTGATGAACAACGAGAAGGTGCCAGGGGGAATGTAAGAGGAACAAAGCGTGCCGGAGCAGCGTGACCACCTCCTGCGAGGAGACGACTGGCTGCCTGGACAAGGGGAGAGAAAGGGATGTTGCCTATGAGCAGGTCCCCTGAGATGGTCTCCTGCAGCATCGTCAGGGCCAAATTAGAGACACAAGGACAAGGTGGGTCAAACACTGGCTGGACTGCCAGGGTCAGCTGGTTGGGTTGAAGAATGCAAAGTGCAGCTCCTGGCTGGAGAAATGGGCCAGCCGGAACTCAGCAAAGGGAAGTGTGAAGTCCTGCATCTGGGATGGAGTGACCCCATGAGGCAGGACATGTCCAGGGCCAACTGACTAAAAAATAGCTTTGCAGGAAAGGAGACACGTCCATTGCATGAGCAGAGCCAGAACGTTGTCCGCTGGGAGCTGAACCAAGGGAGCAGAGGATGGGAAAGACCCTGAAGAAAGTAGGAAGCATGAAATGGGGACATGAAGACATGGGCGGGGAAGGGTGGGAGAAGTCCTTTGCGATGTCCATGTGAGGACATCCTCCCTTGTAGCAGAGGCAATGAGGTAGGTGAGGATACAGCAATGAACACCTACAGAAGAGAGTCGGATTGCGAGGGAGGTGGTGGGCAGCCACAGGAGGTGGCTCATCCTCAGAGGAAACTGGATGGATTTGAACTGGAATAAAGTGAATTTTCTGCTTGCAAGATGGAGCAGGACACCTGAGCAGCTGGTACAAGCACAGCAGGAACATTGTGGGAAAGAGCCAAGGGTGTGAGAAAGGTTCTACGAAGAGGGAAACTTCCAGCCACCTCTGGGATGTCTTAGGAGACTTAACAGGAGCTGGGCTCTGCTGGGCCAGCAAAAGAAAAGCAGAGAGGAGATCTCTGGTTGCCCGGAGAGGCGGTGGGTGCCCCATCCCTGGAAACATTCCAGGCCAGGTTGGCCGGGGCTCTGAGCAACCTGATCTGGTTGGAGATGTCCCTGCTCCTGGCAGGGGGTTGGACTGGGTGGGCTTTAACGCTCCCTTCCCACCCAAACCCTTCTGTGATTCTATGATCTCCTTCCCTTCTTATCATTCCCATTCCCAGTGCATTTATGGAGCGTGAACTGTCCAAGGATAAATGGAAAGCAAAAAGGAGGAGAACATTTCCAAATTTGGTGGTGAGGAACTGGACTGCAGAGGTTTGGGAAAGTCATGGAGCCTTCTGACGGGACAAGGGGTTACAAAATGTACCCCACCGTGCGACAGAGCTCATTGCTTTGCGGGGTGGATGCCAGGGTACATTGTGTCCATACCCAATCCGGAGACCCATGCTGTGGTCACAGGCTGTGGGACGCCATCCTGGGATGTCAGACCAGCAAGAGAAGGAGAAACCTGTAAGTGGGGAAAGAAACTTCAGGGGTCGTAGAAACTGAAAGAAGTTATGGAAATTTTTCACAGGCATCTTACCACGTCCAGCACAAAGACAACTATCAAGCACCCTTCCAGCCCCTGGGAACAGGAAAGAATCATAGAATCTTAAGGATGGAGAAGACCTCCAAGATCATCAGGTCCAACCATCAACCTAACACCACCATGCCTACTGAACCATGTCCTGTGGTGCCACTTGGACCTCCAGGAGCCCTGCACGTCACAGGCCTGATACAAACTTTACTGCGTAGGAGAGCTGGACCGTACCTTCCTATCCAGCTGCATGCACTCCTCAAGCCTCCCCAGTTCTCTTCCCCTGCTCACCATGCCAGCCTTGGGCACCATCTCCTCTGCCTACCTCTGGCTGCCAGCCATGCTGCTGACCTCCTGGCTTGCACACAGCCACTCTCCCCTCCATCCAGCCGCACATTTTCATTTGGAGGCTGGTGGTGTCTTCAGAGCTTTGGAGGTCTCTTTGCCATCAAGCCATTGACTCCACGGCTGGGAGTCCATGGTCTCCTGGGGCTCCATTAGCTGGTAGAACTGGAGGTGGAGGAAGATGCAGGAAACTCCTGTAGCAGGGCCCAGGCACAAGCTTGTGCGGGTAGTTGACATAACGTGGAGAGACAGTCTTACATCTTCTCACCAGGACTTGACTCTTCCCCTGAAGGGATTGCGGCAGGAAAGGCTGTGGGAGGAAAGCCTTTCATGGTGGAGGTCCCTCGCATCTCTGCAGAGTAGCCTGGAGGCTGTGGCGGCCTGATCTCATCTCTCAAGGAGCCCGTGAGTTGTGTTGTGTGTGCCACCGGCAGAAGACAATGACTCCAACCCATTGTCACTCGGTTGAACGCTTGCCACCATGCGTGCTTTTCATAGGATGTTGGGGTTGCCCCAGGGAGTCTTCAGGGGAATTGAGATTCAGGGGCAGACAGCTGCTTTTGGGGGATGGAGGCCAGAGGCAGAGGAGCTCAGGAGAGATCAGAGCCACAGAAACATCTCTGGAACAAGTGCAGAGAAGGGAGAAGATTTTGACCCAAAATTAGGGAAGACCTTTCGCTGCGAAAGGGAGCAGTGCTCACACTGTCACCTCGTGGTGTTTGAGAAAGCTACAGACTGGCTTTGGACCTGCAAGACCAAAAGCTGTCCATGAAGGAAAAGTGCGCTTTCCCAACCAGAAACGCTGGATCCCTCCAAATGCTGGAAAATGAAAGGTTGAGAACCCAAATGCCATCAGATTTTTAGACCACAACTGTGGCTTTGGCTTGCCCCTGGGATGTGAAGCACATGGTTTGGTGACCTCGCACATGGAGATGTGTGACTGGTGATGAAGAACCCTCCAGATGGCAGAGCCATGCTGAGCTACGGGATGTGGGTCGCAGCCTCTGGGCCTTGCAGGCAAAGATGTGGTGGGTGGGCAGGTCGTAGAATCATAGAATCACAGAATGGTTTGGGTTGGAAGGGACCTTCAAAGGTCATTTAGTCCATCCCCCCTGCAAGGAGCAGGGACATGATGCGGAAGGACGGGCAGTTTGGGGTGGATGGAAGCCTCAGGCCTTTCTGAAAACATTACTTGGCTCTGGGAAGAAAAGAGATCTTGGCGCAACGATTGTGACCAAGCCCAAGGAACACACGTCTTGAGGTGGGAACAGTTTCAAAGCCGCTGAAGTAGGGACCCCCAAGGGCGGAGACGGCAGGATGGCCTCACACGGTCACTTTAGAGGAGCAGTTCAGCACACAGCCACCATATGGGGTGAGGTTCGGGAGGCGCAGACCTCCCAGACCCCACCACCTAGGCCTCCCTCCTCTCGCTTAGCGCCTGCTGCTGTGCCATGGCCAATTGCCCTCATCCCAGTCTCTGATAAATGCTTAAAAGCTCGGATCGCACAACCCCGGGCTATGAAAACAAAAAGACCCGATATCTGCTAATAGCCAAGCAGCCCCTGCGGCAAACGCGTGTAGCGGAGGGAAAGTGGTTTGCATCGACCGGTGGCTCCCCACCACCACCCGCTCCCCTCCCCGCCATGCCTGTCAGGCCGCTCCAGCCTTGGCGCTGGCGAAAAAAGGGATAAAACCCCACGGGAAGCACCAGAACGAGAGGATTCGGGTAACGGCAGGAAAAGGGAGGGTTTGTGGGGTCAGGGAGGGACCCCACAGAAAAGCCACCCCCCCCCTTCCTGGCTAGCACACCCACCGGGGCAGTGAGACCCCCGGGACGACGGCAAGTGCAGCTGACAAACGGCAACGCCGGGACCACACAGGTTGGCATGATGCTGAGCCCTGGGAGCGTGAGGGAGCTGGACAGCCCCGAAGGAAGCAGCTGGGTGGGCGTAGGTGCAGGGAAGCATTGTCGCTCTGCAAATGGGGACTGCAAATGGGTTCCCACCTGTGCGGGGTAGGACCAGCCCTTGAGAGACCACGGGAGGTGCAGCTGCAGGATGAGGTGTGGGGCTGGAGGCTCATCCCGGCATCACCAGGTGGAGAACTCCAGCACCTTTCTTGAGCCCCTTCCTCCATGCCGTGTCCTATGGCCAGCTGGGAAAGGTTGAGGGCAGCCAACTTCCACGGGAGCGTTGTGGCTCCCTGGCAGCCTACACGTGGTGTTGGAGGATGTGGAGAACAGCGGCAAAGAAGGGAGGACGTCAGTTTGAGAGATGGAGTCTTTGTTCCAGCCACAGAAGCTCTTGGGGGTCTGCAAAAGCAGATCAGGACAAATTCAGAGCTTTTCCAATGGACACAGGCATGCTGAAGAAGACCTGACTGCTGCACTTCAGCAGTCTTTTTGTCCCCCCCTCCCCTGAGCGGTGGGCGAGGGTGTGCCTGTGTACGGGTGGAGAGGGCTGCCGGGCTGGTTCGTACGGACAGAGGAAACCCGCCGGCCCGAGGCCCTGCCTGCCGACAGCTGCCGCAGACCGGGAGGAGGCTCAGGGAGGGGGAAGAGATCTGGGTCTGGAAGGGTTTGGCCCTCTGTCCAGCTTCAGCCTGGAAAGGAAATGGTGAAGCAAGGGTGTGACGGTGAACCGTGAGGCCGGAGGGTGGGCAGGGACCTCCTGGGGCGGACCTCCTCCAGCCAAAGAGTTGGGGGGTACCAAAAGAACTTATGGGGGCCAACTTGGGAACCAAAGGAAGGAGCTCTGGGCGGTGTGCTGGGAGCTCCCCGCTGCAGGATGCTGTGGAAGCTGGACAATTCCACAGCTCTCACTGCACGCTGCCGTACCTGGTCTGCTGTAGGGATGTGCTGTGATGGCCAAGGGTTCCGGAGAACTGGAGCAGCACCATAGGTGGTTGCCCCACATCCTGGGCATCTGGTTTTGGCCATTATTGGAGACACGAGCTAGATGGACGTTTGATGCGATGCTGTTCAGCTGCCCCGATGGCTGGATGCACTTCCCTGCATCCCTGCGCCTGGAGCTCAGGCTGGGATTTATTTTAGGTACTGGAGCACCGGGGAGTGCAGATCTCTTTCCTGGGCACCTCTCACTTCTCCCTTCCCTTTGTCTCTCCCTCTCTTTCTCCTCCCCTTGCCACTCCGCTCCCTCCATCTGACCGTGCCCTGCTCCCCTCGGCAGTCCCGGGGAGGAGAGCAGGGATGCAGCAATTCCCAGGCACAGGTGCGCGGTCCCCGCCGCGCGCTGCCCCCGGGCGCGGCCCCCGCCGCCGCAGCTGCCAGCCCACTGGAAATAATGCGTTGTGGCAGAGAGAGACCCAGCAGACCACGAAGATCTGCTGGTGCGGGAACTGCTCAGCAACCAGGAGCTGCAACGCCTGGCTCCCGGCTCCGCAGGGCCCGATCCGGCTCTGGGGACGCCTGCGCTCCGCCACAGCCTGCCTGGCTCACACGCCAAGCGCTTTCCCACCCTCTCCTCTTGGTTTTTCTTTGCTTTTTCCTCTTCTCCTCCCTTGCCGTTTCTTTCTGGGCTCCCTGCCGTCCCCGCATCGCCGGGCCCAGGAGGGGAACGGCTTTCGCAGCAGCGTTGGAGGAGGAGGATCAGGTGTGCAGGAATAGAACAACCAGTTCCAGTCTCCCAGCAAAGATTTAATCTGCCTCTGGCATATAAACAGCAAATGTTTGTTCAACTGACCTGCAAATAGGCGACGTGCATCGCAGCGGGGCCGAGGTGCCCGGCTCCCCGCTCGGCCGCTCTTGCCCTCTAGCAGGGTGGGCGTACGCGGAGACGGGGCAGGGGACCGGGGTACCACAGCATCCAGGATGCTCAGGGCAGCCCAGGGAGCGATGCTCAGAGAGACCTCATCCCACGCGGCTGCTGCTGCATCCCTTCTGCTCCCCCAGCATCACAGTGGGGCTCACAGGCGTGACGCACGCAGGAAGGGACCAAGGGCTCAAGGACAAGCGCGTCCCTCCGGGCAGGCGGTCAGGCTG
Source organism: Tetrax tetrax (assembly GCA_009806455.1). Classification (NCBI taxonomy): domain Eukaryota; kingdom Metazoa; phylum Chordata; class Aves; order Otidiformes; family Otididae; genus Tetrax; species Tetrax tetrax. The sequence goes on from WHYT01016284.1 coordinate 285,890, forward strand.
CCGCTCGCCGCGGTGAACCCGCAGGCAGGAGGCTCTGCCTGCGCATCCCGCTGCGATGGGAGGAATCAGCCCTGGCTGCCGCAGGTCAGCTCTGCACCCCTGGAGCTCCCCCCACAATCCCAGGGGATGCAGGTTCGTTACAACGGACGCTTTTCCCTATTTTTCTGCCAGACCAGATCTCAGTGGCAGGGTCGGCTTCCAGGTCGGCCAGCCCGTGGGCACACAGAGGGCTGTTCCCAAACCCTGCCCGAGCTCCTGCGCCACCACAGCATGGCTTGTTCCCTGTCCCCACGGAGGGAGGAGATGCTTTCCGCTGGCTGATGGCAAACCTCAGGAAGAAGGTGGAAAGGGTCCTACGCAGTTCATTCCCAAAATCTCTCACCAAGCTCCCAGGGGAAGGTGATGCCACTTGGTGCTGATGATGAGGAGGGCGGGTGGCAGAGCACGGAGCATTCTTCTGCCCAGCACAGCCACTGCCTGGGCACAGGGCTGGGGGGACTGTCCCCAGGGCCACCACTTCTGCGGGGCACGTGGTGTTGCAGGCCGCGGCTGGAGCAGCGATGGGTCCCTGGAGTGGGATGCTCAGGGGAGGAAGCACAGGGCCGTGGGGCTGGGGGGTGAGCAGCCAGCCCCGAGGATGCGGACTGAGCGACGGGAGCCATCCCGGAGCATCGCAAGGCCACACGGCCACCTGCCTCCCGGGGTGGTGACGCTGTCACGCAAGCCCCTTCCCTGCCTGTCCGGCTCCAATGGGAGCAGGTTGTTTCCCCAAAGAGCTCCGGCTGCCACGTCTGCAACCACCTGGAGATGCTGCTGCCCCTTCTTCCCAGGCTGCGCGTCCTCACGCCAGCCCGGCTGCGGGGTCTCCTGGGAGAGAGCCCTGCCCCGGGGAGATTTGGCCCTGGGTAATGAGCCCCGTCCGTGCAGAACGAGCCCTCAAATTTGCTGCCTTCCCCAGGAGATGTGCAAGTTTTTGATCTAATGGGGAAGAAGCTGGCAAGTCCCTCCAGGGCAAATCGGTGTCCGGAGGGGTGATGTGCTTGTGTGTTGGCAGGTCCCCAGGGAGGTGGCAGTGGGAAGCGCACGAGGGCCAGCCCTGCGTCGAGGGGCTGCAGGGCCCTTTCCCAGCCGTTTCGATCCCAGGGAAGACCCCTGGAAGCAGGGAAGTGTGCTTTAGCCTTGAACTGGTTTTCCAGGCCAGATTCCCAGCATTGGTGCGTGAGCTTTGGCGCATCTCGGTTGGCACCCAGGAGATGGCAAAGCCACGCGGGTCTGTGCCCAGCACAGCGTTGGGGGCTGCGGGCGGGTTTTTCCCCCCATACCCCACTCTCGGCACGGGAATCGCCCCCGGGCTGGGCTGGGGCTGCCCCAGGAAGGCTCTGTCCGGGTGGGCAGGTCACCTGGGCGCTCCGGTGTCAGCCAGAGGTGGTTTAGCTCCAACGCCTTTAGTTTTCCTTTTCCTCTGGGGCGGTTTGACAGGAGAGGGTTCATACTGGGACCAGCACGTACAGGCACACCAACAGCATTTGGGCAAAAATCCCATCACTGGCCTGGGTTTAAATCCCAAATACGGGAACTCCAGACCAAGGTCCTGGCACCTCTGCTCCCCGGGGCCAGGAGGTGCCCACGGAGCAGAGTCTCCCCAGGGAGCCGCAGGCACAGGTCTCAAGCCCCATGCTGTCCTCCTTCCAGGGCACACCGCGGTTCTGGAGAGGTGCCGGAAGGTTCACGCGCCGTGCCCCTCTGTTCCCACACGGAGCCGTCTCCAGGCACCCGCCACCATGTCCAAGGACGATGCGGGCTGCAAGCTGACCTCGGTCTACAAGCACAAGGAGAGGAAGCCGAAAAAGCCTCACTACATCCCGAGGCCATGGGGCAAGCCGTACAACTACAAATGCTTCCAGTGTCCCTTCACCTGCATGGAGAAGTCCCACCTCTACAACCACATGAAGTACAGCCTCTGCAAGAACTCCCTCTCCCTCCTCATTGAGTCCGACTGGCCCTACAAGAAGGGCAATCTGCTCCACCCAGAGCTGCGGCTCCTTCACGCAACGGAGACCTCCCGCCTGCGCGGGCGGCGGGACGAGCAGGAGACTTGCGACTCCTCGGCCACATCGGGAGGGTCGGTGAGGACGAAGCAGGCCTCCATCAGGGACGACCATGAGGACAAACCGATGTCAGCGGTGGAGATCCTGCCTGCTGAAGGGGCTGGCGAAGAAGCTGGCCCATTCCAAGAGGAGGAAGAGGATGTTGCTGGCCTGTTGAGGGAGATGAATGCGGGGGAGAAGAAAGAGAAGAACGAAGAGGCAGGTTGCCAAGGTGACCCAGCTGAACCAGAAGTGAACGCTTTGGTATTTGGTTTTAAGAACAAGAGGGATAAGCCTTGCAAGGAAGTGGAGCCTGACTTCATCATCACAGATGTCTTCTCCCTCAAGAACCATGTCATGAAGAGCAGGGAAATGGCCTCCCCAGACCTAGATGCCAAGCCAAAGCATTGCAAAGTGCCAAAGAAATGCCTGGCCAGCAGCGGGATCCTCATGGAGCAGTGGAAGCTGGTGGCAAACGGGCAAAGGAGGAACACACCTGAGGTCTCCCCACCTTGTACTGACAGCAACATCATCCCATGCTACCCCCCTCCAGCCTACAGTGACTACCACGAACCTCAGGGCCTCAACCTCTCGCTGCTGGGTATTAACTACCCGCTAAACCCCAGTCTCTTCTCCTACCTGAGCCCTACCATGGCCAACAGTGCTACGACACACCCACACTTGGCTCAGCTGCCCTTCCTGGCCTCCACGGCCCAGCTGATGCACCCGCACGCCTCCCACTTCCAGCCTCTGCAGAGCCCCGAGCGCTCAGCCTTCCTCCCTCGCTTCTACTACCCCTTGCTCTTCGAGCACACCTTCGGCTCCGCTGAAAGCAAAATGTCCTCTGGCAAACCAGAAGCCCAGCAGCTGGTGGGCTCAGTCATGCCCACGCCACCCCAAGCCAAGCCCCCCAGTGAGCCAACCAAACAGGGGCTGCTGAAGGTACCGGTTTTGAAGACAAATTTTCCCTGGTCCAAAGGGGTCCGAGAGGAGCCAGCCCCTGAGCTCAGCCACCCGGCCATGCTGGGGCAGGAGGAAGAGGAGAAATGGCTGTCCCAAGAGAAGGAGAGCAATCCCGCTTTGGGCCTCAACAACCTACGCAAAAAGCCAGCCACTGACATCTACCAAAACATGGTGGGGATGAAGGACAGCACTTTTGCCTCCAGCAGCATCCGGAAGATGGAGCTGCCGGTGGTGACCTGTCTGGAGACCAGCAGCGCTCCAGGCAACTCCCTGAAGAGGAAGTTCACTGCCAACGGGCTGGATCTGATGGGACCTGAAATGCTGGTGCCTGGAAAACTCAGCTACCAGAGCAGGTAAGGTCCCTTTGGTCTCTCTGCCTCTTCCTCACATCAGGCTGGCCCTACACATCCTCTTCATACCCCATCATCTCCCGGATCCACCCGTTCATCTCTAAACCATGAGATGAGTCTCCAAGGGCTGAGCACGCTCCAGGCTAGTGGTTCATTCCCCTAGATGGCCAGTGCCCACCCAGAGCAAGGTCTTCCACCCTCCAGGAACGAAGGACCTGAGTAGCCTTCAGGTGCGTCCACGGGCCGTGTCACCACTTGCTGCCCCTCGCTTTCCCCCGGTTGATACAGAGCCAGAAGCCATGTGGTGTCTGTGCTGTGGGCCTGCGCTCCAGGCCACCAGGGGTCTCCTCTTGGGTATCCCACGGTGGCTGGAACAACCACGGCCTATTTTTAAGCACACACATTTGCATCCCTTTGATTTGCCTTCTGGTTTCGGAGCCCAGAGGGAGGGTCACATTTCCAAACCTTTCCTTTTACCCGGGGCTAGAAATGTGCACAGCTCCTTTTAACAAAATTTCAGTTCCTCCCCTGGTTGTGCAAGTCCAGCTGTGCTCCAAGAAAAATGTCACGGTAAAACCCGCCGCTTTGGGCACCCAGAGGACCTTCCTCTGGAGAAGCTCTCCATGGTTTTCTGTCTCCACCTGCCTCTTCCCTGCTCTCAGCTGGCTGGAGAGGTGCGCTCCAGCTGGGCCTTCAGGACTGTGGGATGGTCATTTCTCCAGGGCTCCAGGAAGGAGAATCCAGGTTTGGCCAGCTGAGAGGGGATCACTCACCAGCACCATCTCCCCAGACTAGACTCGTCTCTCCCTTGGTTGGCTGGTGTTAGAGTGTGTTCGGGTCCATCCGTCTCCTGGAGCAGGTCCAGCCAGGGCTCTGCACGCTCAGACCAAAGCCCTTCCTGGAAGGGCCTCACACTGGCAGCAGACAGTGGTGGAACCCTGGCTCAATCTGGCAATGCCCGAGGACTGTCCTGTCTCTTTCCCTACTGATTTTCTCCATTCCTTCTCTGCAGTAGTTCAAGAGCCAACCCTGGCCACATCCCCAAAGTCCTGGACCACTGGCACACGGAGCTCCTCGCGGGCCGGCCTGAGGACCTGGAGAGGGGCAATGACGCTGAAGTTCCCTCTGCGGGTGCTGGCCTGGACCACGGCCTCTGCAAGCAGAGCAGACCCCAAGAGGCTCCTGCCACCATGACAGACTCTGAGACCACATCCGTGCTTATTGGGGACCTGTCCAAAACCTTAGAGGAGTACCAAGAGGTGGAAAAGAAACTGTCTGATCTTGCCAAGGAGGACACCCCTGGGCAAAAAGAGCTGAGGGACCAGCTAGTCAAAATCCGAAGGGAGCTCTACCACATTCACCAGGCCCTGGAGAAAGCCACCAGATCCCACGAGGGACCTCTGGACCTGTCAGTGAAGAGATCCTCTGAAGGTCTGGAGAAGGTCCAGCAGGCCAAGAAGGAGCCCTGCAACATGAGCCTGGGAAGTGAGAAACTCCACAGCAAAGACCAAGGGTCCCTCAACAAATGTATGGCCACCGGGGACGCTGGTGACACAGAGGGGCTGCCAAACTGCCTCCTCGAGGCTGAGAACAAAACCATCGACCTGCTGATCAAGATGAGCCGCTCGGAAAGCCTCCAGGCATCCTCCTCCGAGCCCCACCTGGGCACTGTGATCAAGGCTGAGGTCCTGCCGCTCACCATGCCCCTGGAGCTGCGGCACGTGATGGAGCCCTACTACAGCCGTACCACCAAGTGCGAGGCAGACTCCAGCGTCCTGCTCTGCTCCGATGGCAGATCCAGCACCACCCAGGGCCCTCAGCTGCCGGTCACCACCGAGGATGGGCCCTTGGGCTGCCGGGCCGTGCCGCGCTCCCTGTCCTGCAGCCTTCCCAGCGAGACGGACACAGTGTGTGTCCACAGCCCTCTGCATGCCGACCCCTAAGCCCACCTTGCTCAAAAGCTCCCGGATCTCACTGACCACCTCATCCTTCACCTTCCTATGTCCCACCTCTCCGCTCCCCCTCTTCCCCACGGATAAAAGCTTAACCACTGCCTGACGGGGACCACGGGGCGTGGGGTCCAGCCAGCTCCCCTGGCTGACTTCACAAGGCGTAAGAAAGCAGTCCCTGTCCCACCCCGCTGTGAGGGACACTGCTCCTGGGCTGCGCATGCTCCACAGCCTCAGCTCCCCAGTCCCGGCGCTCCCTTTGAACGGGAAGTCACTCGCAGGCAAAACCAGAAACCTGCTCAAAGCACCCAGATTTCAGCAGAAGGCTCGTTCAGCCCGCTCACCAGAGACACTCAGGGACTTCTGCAACCCAGCCGAGCCTGGGTCCAGCTGTGTTTGTGCTCAAACTGTGGCTGTCACCTCGTACAGAGCAAGGACACGGTGGCTTCGCCCCATGGTGGCTTCAGGGTCACAGCAGGGACTGGATGCCCAGCTGGACTGACCCAGAGGCCAAGTGCTTTCCGCACCGTGGAGACAAGAACGTCCACTCAGCCACAACGACAAGGTGACACAGGAGCCACCTTGCCCCAGCTCCACACCCGGGTCCTGAGCTCCTCTGCCAAGGGCGTTCGCCACGCGTGGGGACTGCTGGGCCGTGGGGACTTGTTCCTGCCCACCAGTTCTCCAGCGTCTGCCTCCTTCTTTTTCCGTTTTGACCTTCCCTCTCTCCACGCCATGGCCTCTTCCCCTGCAGACATGAAGCACGTTCCTCATGAAGGCCCCGTCCCTGCAGAGTACCACTCCCGTGAGCTCCTGCCCACTTGTCCTAATCCCCCAAACGACGACACATGGGACAGCAAAATGGGTGAGATGATGAACTCCTCTGCTCAAGGGGCAAAGACCCCGAAACCAACTGTGAACGGACAAACTCAGCCTGTCCCAAGCTGGAACAATGCTGAGCAGCCACCCTTCAGCCAGAGCACGGGAGAGCCAACCCGTGGGGCAAGCCCTGGCATTCCCGAAAGGCCACCTTCTCCCTGTGCCCACCGGGGTCTCCTGCCTCTGTTGGGCAGGCCGGTACCCACCGCAGGGCAGTCACACCTCCCCGTCCCCTGCCACCCCACTGAGCAGCATCTGCTCCGGCTCGGGATGTTCCCATGCTTGGGCCAGGATTTTTTGGATTCCCTCCCACCGTGGGAGGGTTAATGTGTCCTCCTCAGCTCAGCAAAGCCAGGCACCCTCTCTTCAGCAAGAGAGCTTTAGACACCGGCTCTTCTCTGGGCACAAGGTGGACAATCATACTGCGGGTGGCTGAAGAAGGCGAGCCCCCACGTGGGGCCTGGCACTCTCAAGTGCTTTGATGAGGCAAGAGGAAGAGTTGACTCTTCTCACCTGACTGCTCTCTGGACAAAGCTGCCACCTCAGCGAAGGGGTTTACTTCTCACTCAATGACTTTACTTAGGGCACACGGGCCTGTGGAGTTACTGGTCTCTTCTCTCTGGAGAAAAGTGTGGGGCGGGGTGGGGGGGACAATCAAAAGGAGAGATGCTCAGCTCTGCACCGTGGCCCTGTTAAGCCAGCTCCAGATGTTCCTGGTGGGCCATGTCCTGCTGCTTCCCAGCATGGCCATGGCCCCACAAAGCCCAAGTCGTGAGACCCCCACCAGAACAGATCCCAGAGTCTGGGGGCAGGATCCTCGATCCCAGAGCCCAGAGGAGGTGGTGCTGGGCCTTTCTTTCTGGGTTTGAACAGCGCTGTCATCTTTGGATGCTGCAGCACTCAGCACAGCAGCCCCCTCCTCACCAAGCACCTTGCTCCCAGCAGCCTGCCAGTCGCTCTCCAGCTTCTTCTGCCACCCTGTGCCCCTCTGCCACCCTGTTCCCCTCTGTCACCCTGGGCCCCTCTGTCACCCCCCTTCCCAGCTCCCTCACTCGCACAGCCCCGGCAGCTGCTGTCCCGCACGCCTGCTTCTCCCTGTCCCCCCATCTCAGGGTCCCTGCTCTCCCCCGCGCCAGCTCCTCTGTGCGTCTTTCACGCTGGGACCCTCCTCCGGCGCACAGGCACAGCCGAGAAGCTGGAGCCCCGTTTTCCCCGTGACACCCTTCCCTGCCCACCCAACCTTGACCTCCTCTGAGGAACAACAGGACACGTGGGTGCCTCTGCTCACCCTGGAGCCCCATCTCCTCCAAGCCCCAAGCATCACGTTGGGGTTTTTTAGCAGATCCCCATCTGCACTTGGGTACTTTGGAGGTCTGAGGCACCGGAGGGGTGGCTGAGCTCTGTGACGAGCAGCCCTGGGTTCCAGCAGGAGATCAGACCACCGGGCAGTGCTGTCCTTCACCGTTTCTAGCTGAGATATCGCTTGCACACAAGGGCCGGCAGCCCTCCTCACATCGCCCCCCGGTCTCCCTCGCCGCTGCAGAAAGCGGGGGGGGGGCAGGTGGGAGGCGCAGGCCGATGACACAGTATTTATTGTTCACAGTTTGACGAATGTACAAAACAAAAACCAAACCATTAAAGGGAAAACCTCCGAGTGGGAGTTGCCGGTGTCTGCTTTGTTCTCCTCTCCACGGAGCTCTGCCTGGAGCTCTGGCCGGACCACGCAGTGGTCCCACACCACGGCTCTCCATCATGGAGCCACGCACTTCCCGGTTTCGGAGGCTCAGGGTTAGCCTCCAGCGGGATGTGGCCAGATGTCAACACTGGCTGCGTGTGGGTTTTGACCGGTCCCTTCTGCCAGATCAGCACTGGGACCCCCCGGCTTGTCCCATGCTGGGGAGAGGGGCACTCCACTATGTCTGACGGCAGTTGTCAGGAGGAGAAACGCCCTCACAGGAGCCATGGAGGTCCTAATTCCTCCTGCAGATGTCCCTGCACATGCACACAGCCTTTTCCTTCTGAAAGAGGAAGCCCAGCTCCCTGGATGAGCTGGGCCATGGGACCCCAGCACTGGAACCCAGGTCCTGGTGCAAGGAAGGGTGGAAGAGGGCATGGGAGCAAGTCCCAGGTTCCCAGTGTCACCCTGCTGCTCAGCCTCTGCCCCTTGTCCCCAGGGACACCCCCATGGAGGCGATGCCTCCCCTCCCTGCTCTGCCACAGCCATCCAGAGCAATCCCCTGCCCAGGGACTCGGGCCACCAGGATGGGACCTTCAGGAGGTGGCTGAGCTGGTGGCAGTGTTCCAGTTGAAAAGATGAAAGCATTTACCTTTGCATTTAAATAATGGATGGCAGTTGAACTACCAGGGTGGCTTATCCGCCCTGCAATCTGCACCCCCAGGGCCCTCGGCCCACTCCAGCACAGGGCCCATTACACCACTGTTTGGTCACCCTCAAGGCATCTGACAGCAAGCCACCATCGATAGCCATCTCTCTTGGTCATGGTTGACTACAGTCCCCCTCCTTGCATGTCCCCTTCCACCCTCCTGCCGAGGCGAGACCAGTCCCAGTCGCTAACTGGAGGACCCAGCCAAATCCCTCCCCTGCCCTGCCCAGGCCAGTAGCCCCCCTTCTCCTGGGGTAAGGGGGACGTGGGGTCACAGCAGGTCCCCAACACAGCTCCGGGGCCAGCAGCGCCTGGTCAATGGAGCTGCACAACTTTTATGGGTTTCTAACCCCAGGTGGGTACAGCTGCTCCTGCTCCTTCTCCTTGGGGTTTGGGAGTAAAGGAGAGCTCGGGGATTCAGAGGGGGAAGTTTCCTAATAAACAAACCCTCAGGGAAGGCTTATCTCGGGCCAGGCAGGGGAAGGAACAACATTTCAAGGTTCTTTGTAAAAGGGGAGGTTGTTGCTCTCGGCACGAGGACGTGGCCCCAGGGAAGCTGAGAGCAGAGCTGGGATGCAGAGGGAGAGGAGCTTGGACACCCAGGGAAAGGAGGGGGGACACCAAGGGTGCTGCGTCCCCTGGTTTCCCTGGCTTGACGGCAAAGGGCCAGCAGCAAATTTTGGAGATGGATCCCATGCTGGAATGGGCCAGCGGCTGCAGAGGCACAGTCCCCAGGGCTGCATGGCGGACAGCGGGGGCTGCGGTGGGCATTGCCTCCTCCTGCCGCACCCCAGCCTGGCAGGGGAACCCCCGTCCAAGGGATGGAGCAGCACGGCTGAAATGGCAGGGGGAAGGCCGGCGCCGAGGTGCCCTGCCTGCTGCGTCCGGGCCGGCCGGCCGTGTCGAGGCATCCCGCAGCTCACCCGCGGCAGGGCCGGGGCGTGGGGCGCTCACTCGTAACGCTGGGCTACCAGGTGGAACCAGCCGGGGACGAGAAGTGGTTCCTGCCCAGCACAACCAGTTTTCTCTTACCCCAACGCGGGCAGGCCAGAGCTCGGAGCAGTGGAAAGTTACCAAACGCGAGCTAAAGAAGGGCCAAGGTCGGCCAGGAGATTTCTGAGCAGACGTGTGAAGCGGCAAAGACGACCTGGAGCAGAATTGCTCCGTCTCGGGCAGGAGGGAGGTAACGAACCAGCGCCTTGCGGCGGCGGCAGGACTGTGCGTAGCATGCGCTCTCACTGCGAGCCAAGGGTAGGGAGACACCGGGCTGGGAGGACAAATCGGGAATTGCCCCCAAGGGTCTCCATGTCCCAGGGAGCCTGTCCCAGCCCACCTTGCGAGGTTTTCTTTCTGCCAAATGGCCGCACGCCCGGGGGAGTTTCCTCATGACCTTAAGTAAGGAGCGGTGGCATTTTCAGAAGCTCCTAGAAGACAGGACAAGGCTCAGGAGGAACATCATTCTCTTTGTCTCTTCCTCAGTCCTCTTCGCAGCCTTGTCCCTCCCTTCACTTGGAAGCGTCCGCGCAGCAGGAGCGAGCAGGGGAGGACGCTGACTCCCCCGAGGCAGAAGTGTCACCCCGGGGCCGGTGGCTCCCCACGGGAGCAGCACAGATGTGCCGAGACATGGCAGGCGGCCGATCCGCGAGGGCAACGCAGCCGCACGGATGGACAGCCCGGCCTGCGCCACCGCCTGCTCTCACCCCAACCGCAGCTCTTGGGGAAGAACCACAAGTCCTCCTCATCCTCCTGAGATCATCTCTGTGGGAGGAAGAGCAGCAGAGCTCAGGCAGCCCAGAAGGCACCACCCTGTGCGTGGCCTGCAGCTCACCTTGGACCTGCTGCTCCCAGCTGTTTGTTTGATGGCTCCTCGCCATCACGGCCACCGTGGTGGCATCACTGCCTCCAGCTGTGCGCTGGCACCTGTCCCCTGGCTCTGCTGGGACACTGCAGCGGTTCAGGTCTGCCACAAACCCCTCAAACCCCAGCAGGCAGCAAGGGGCAGGGAACCGCAGGGCATTCCCAGTGGACTGCGGCTCTGGCGCTGCTCGGGCAGCGGTTCTGTTCTCCGTCCCTCCACAGCGTGCAGCCAGCGCGGGCGAGCGCACAGGAGCAGCTGTCCCATCTCCTCAGCTTTAAGTGAGGGAAAAAAAGAGGACAAAAAGCTACAAAATTTCCCTGCTGCGTTTTCCCCCTGCCCATCTGATATCGCAACTGGAGGTTTCCTTTTCCTGCTCCTGGCAGTCCCCTACCAGATCATTTCCCTGGGTATTTGCCCGGGATAAAACCATTCTGGCTTTGGAGTTGGACCAAAGGCTCATGGAGGGAAGCACTGTGGGTTCAAGTATTTAAAAGAGCTGGGGCAGGTGAAAATGGTGCTCGGGCTGATGCTGAGGGGACAGGGCCTCCCTTGGGCACCACGGGCCACGGCAGGGTGAGATCCCAGCTGAGGATGGTGTTTGACCAGCTCCTGCCCACTCCCCTGCCTGGAAGGTGCACGCGTGTGCCAAACCCAGGCGATGCAGGAGACGTGGCGTCGTGCCGAGGCACCAGGGATGGGTGCTCCCCACTGCTGCGCCCTTGGGGTGCAGAGCAAGATGCTGAGGGTGCAAGGGTCGAGAAGGAAGGAGGAAATGTTTGACAGTGCCCCTGGACCCCTCCTCACTGGGATGAGAATGGGGCTGTGTTTGCAGAAAGCATCTGCCCCTTTCCTGCTTCCCAGACGGCCTGGGAACATCGTCCCCTGCCAGGACATGAGGACACTTTGCTTTCCTCTCACCAGCCTCCTGGAGCCAGTACGGGGAGGCCGCAGGAGCCAGGCCAGAGTGGGATGGAGGGAGCCAGGCTGGTGGGACCACTGTCCAGCTCCCACAGCCCCAGGGACAGGTGCCTGGGGTGGGTGGGGAAGGTGGTGGCAATCATAGAATCACAGAATCGCAGAGGGTTTGGGTGGGAAGGAGGCATTAAAAGCCACCCAGTCCAACCCCCTGCCAGGAGCAGGGACATCTTCAACCAGATCAGGTTGCTCAGAGCCCCGGCCAACCTGGCCTGGAATGTTTCCAGGGATGGGGCATCCACCGCCTCTCTGGGCAACCTGGGACAGTGCCCAACCACCCTCAGCGAAGAAAAAAAAAAATTCTCTTAATATCTAATCTAAATCTCCTTCCCTCAATGGGGATGCTGCCACCAGGGCTGGTTGGGGCTCGCCCACAGGGCTGCTCCCAGCAGCAAAGGGGCTTTGTGCCAGTGCCCCGCTGTGCTTCACAGCTTTTGGCCCTCTAAGCCAGGCTCAAGTGAGAGCCTGATGTCTCAAAGAGGATTAACTTCTTAATCCTTGTGAGCTTCGTGAGAGCGGGAGGCTGCGGAGGAGGAACAGAGGAAAGGAGAAGCTGAGGCATCAGCTCAGCCCTTATCAGACCCTGGAGAATCTTCTCCATGGGCTAGCTGACCAGCAGCAGGGACTCTGGGGTGCCCAGGCCAGCCAGAGGACAGTGCCAGGGCAGTTTTAGGGACCAGAGAAGTTACAGGTTTCCTTCCTGGAGGGGTTTCCATGCTGCCTGAAGAGGAGTTGAATTCTTGCTCTCTCCTCCGCGTCCCTGGATTTAGGAAGCCCCAGCCTCAGTCTGCACCGTCCCACAGCGTCCCCAAGCCGCTGAGTGTCCCCATCTGGGCACTGCCGGCCCTTTGGGGACAGCAGGGGTGCACAGCCGGGATGAGGGCTCTGCTCGGGCTGGAGGTGGTGTTTTCCTGTGTGGCTGCGCAGGCTGATGCTCCAGCTTCCCAAAGAAAGCTCCCGCGCAGTCCTGGGACACCACTTCCCGCTGCACACACATGCGCACACACACAAACATAGTAAATTGCATTTTTTTGATAATTAGTGCCAATTATCCTCCCGGTTGATTGGATAGACGGAGCCGCCTGCCGTCTACGCAAAGAAACGACAAGACCGCGTCCAGCCCCAGCCAGCCGGACACTCGCCCGCCGGCCGCTGCATCCCCGCCATCCACGTCCCCGACCCAGCCCGGGGGGCGTGAACCGGACAGGGAAATGCTCTCAATGGATGGGTTTGGGGTTTTTTCCCACAGGGCTGAGACTGGGTAGCAAGGACATCGGCTGGTCCCACGGGATCTCCCTCGGTTCCCTGCAGGCATGCACAGTGCCAAGCGATGCCGTGCCCGTCTCCCTGGGCACGGGGACTGGCAGAGACCCAGGGCTTGCACGTTCCTTGTGGACACTCGAGCGGGAGCTGCTGTCCTTGCCCCAGGGGAGGAAAAGCCCCGGGCGGAAAAGTTCACCACTAAGGCCTGCAAGTAACTCTGGGAAAGCCTGAACTGGACCCAAACTCTCTTCCCCCTGGTCCACCTCCAGCCCCAGCAGCCAGACTGCACCCCCGTCCGTGAACCCTGCAGCTCCCAGTGCCAGCGTGGGCACGGGCCGTGCCAGGGCCCTGCCATGACACAGGCATCTCCTGGGGTTCCGGGGGTGGCTCTCAAACAGGTTGTGACAGAGCCACGGTCCTGGAAAGGTGAAGAGGAGCCCCAGGGCCAGGCTGTGTTTGTTTATCCTGGTGATGGAGCTCACAACAGCGAAACAAAAGGTCAGACCCTGTTGCCCTGGGAGATGGTTTTTGAAGCTGCCTACCCTCCTGCTGGGGCTCGGATGGAAAGGCCCTGTGCTTGTCATGTCAACTTATTTTTCTAATTTTGGCTGGTAATAGGTCTCAAGCAGTCCCCCAGACGCTGTGAGCTTCGGGGATGCACTGATCCAGGACCAGAAGGGCCCTAAACACACTGAGAGAGGAGCACCCAACCGCGGGGCTTCGGAGGCAGGTCCAGACCCAACCCACGTCCTTCATCCCAAGGGCCAGGCATGTACGGCTCCTCCAGGCATCCCAAAAGGTGAGGGGAATCTGATCCAAACTTCATTGACCTGTGGCCCAGCTGAGTAACGAACAGACGCAAACCTCTTCAAGCCTCGGCCAGGTTGAAGGCGGATGCTTTGGGCTTGCTGCTGACAGGGGTGGACGGGGCACTGTCAGCAAGCTCCGACCGGCCCCTCGCAGGCTGGTCCTGGCTCACTCTGCTTTTGCTCCGGCCCCTCTTTGTTGGAGCTGAACCGATAAACATCACCGTCAGCTCCAAACACGGCCTTGCCCAGCTGCGGGCTGCCAGGGCTGAGCGATGGAGAGCAGGGCTGTGCGCTGAGTCCCAGCTGATCTGCCTCTGCCGTCGCTGGATCTCAAAGCTTGACATGGCAAAAACCACCAGCGCTTTTGTGAGCGGGGAGACTGAGGCACGCAACCACACAGTACCCAGGGTGGACACAGAGGGAGCCAGCAAAGGAGCCAGGAGCCCTGATCCAAGGTGTGAGAGTGCCCCTGTCCCACCTCAGCAGCCGTGTCTCACGCTGAGGGTCAGCTGGAGCATATCGGCGCCTCTACATAAAAGCCTCAAAACGTCCATGCAGCTTGGGCACCTTGGGGTTTCTCCCTCCTCTGGCAGGAGCAGGTAGGGAGATGTAGCCTGATCCTGGAGGAAAGGCACCTTCTCTCTGGGCATGAGACCAGCAGGGAGTAAAAACTGCGCGTATCAGCCCTTGTCTCGCTGCTTCTGGTTGTCAGCACAAGGAGTTTCTGTGTTTACCCGAACGCGAGGGCAATCGCCCGTCACTAACAACACAATATCCCTCGGCGCCGCTGCCCTGAGCCCGGCGAGGAAGCAGGACGGAGCCAGCGGGAGGGCAGCGCTGCTGGGGAAGGGACAAGCGGCCCCCAGGACGTCGGGAGGGAGGTACAAGGTCTGCTGAGATGGGCTTGTGGTCACATGTGTGGTGGTTGGCCCGAGCTGTGCTGGGGACAGCGTCAGGGTCCTCTTCCTGGGCTTAGACCTGTGAATGAGCAGCTCCGGCTTAGCTCAGGACACGCCATCAAGGGTCTGACGGCAGCTTGGGACGCTTGGGATGCAAAGTAGATGCTCCCAGCACTGGGAGTGTGGCTCCCTGGTTGGTGACTCAGTTTCCCCATCTGTAAAATCCAGTTTCTTGGATGTTGAACTCTGGCCAGCTCTGAAGGAGGACCCTGACTAGCAGTCATGGAGGGCTTGCTTCCACCGAGCAGGTCTCTGCTGCCAGAGACACAAAACTCTGGGGAAGAAGGTGGCAAAGCCATTCCCAAGCCCCAAAACCAGCAGAAACTGGATTCCCCCCCATGTTCACACTCATCTCCACCATCACGTATCTGTGTTTGATAGCTCTGCGAGTGTTCAGGGGGTGATTTTTAGACAATTGTGGTATCTCAGCTGTGGTTTGGGGAAGCATTACTTCTGCAGGCAGCACAGAGCACAGCACAGCAGGCAACCACGGGACACAGGGTGATCAAGGTGGAGTGGTGGCTTGCAAACAACTCAGGACAGCCAAGTGTGTCCATAACAATACTAATAAACACATTTAAAACAAAGTTAACTTCTGGCTCTCCAGAACTTTAATGAGGCCACATTTCTGTTACCATTTCTCTTACCAGCTCTGGGCTGTGTGCTGTGAGCCAGCCCCTGGAGAGCACAGAGCAGAGCTGGGCTGCCATCTCTGCCTGTTGGGGGACTCATTCCTTATCACTTCAGAACAGAGGTGGAGTGGGCAAAAGAGAAATTGTGGCTCTCGTGGCTGAAAAAGTTGTTTGTGTAGGTTGAATGTGTCCTTCAGAGCAGTACCTTCTGGAATCGTCACCCTCAGTGTCTCAAGTGTTAGCATGGACTGAGCGTGGTTTGGAGAGATGAGACAGAAAACAGGGGTAAGAAGTTAAAGACCTGTGAGAAGCCACTAATCTCGGGGACCAGAGAGGTGGAGGTCCATCCAATGTGCTCACGCACAGGGCTCTCCTTTACACTGAAATCCTCAGACCAGATCTGGCATCAGCCAAGCCGCCGGTGAAGCTGATGGACCTTTTCAGCTGGTTCCTCCAGCTGCAGATCCAGCTTGCAGACTCTCTCATTTCTGTGCCATGGTCCCTGATTGTCTTTATGCGCTGAGCACGTAATTAGCTGGCGGGGCTGTGATCTGGTGTCTGTCACATCAGGGTGAATCCAGCCTCGCACCAACACCTTGAGCCTGGGTAGGCAGCAAGCACCTGAGCTCAGAGTGTGTCCCCAGAGATGGCAGCAGGCAGGGACAGTAACGGTCCTACTGCTTCCCCCAGCAGGGACAAGACATTTGTCATGGACTACACTCTGGAGACCAGCCAACAAAAGGAGAAGCTTCTGAAAACCATCTACACCCTCCAGCTGAAGTCGATCTCCACGCTCCAGACAGCCAGCCCGCTGCTGAGCAGCCAGCGCGGCATGGGCATGGTGACGCAGCGCCAAGTTCACCAGCTGGCAGATAAGGCCAAAAGCCTGTGTGGAGACCTGGACAACATTAGGAACCTCCTCCACTACTGCCAGGATGACCTGGTCCAGCAGATCCCCAACCCCACCGGCAGCCGCTACGGAGCAGTAAGTGGGATCCATTGCTCCCAGGATGGATCCATCTACGTGACAGCCGAGAGTGCTCCCTGGGTTCACGTCCTCAGCAGCACAGGCAAAACGCTGCAGTCTCTGTCCTGCCAGCAAATCGGGAAGGAAAGTGGCGCTTTCCTGCCGGAAGATGTGACTGTGACTCGGATGGGAATGGTGGCTGCAGCAGACATGATGAACGGAGCCATATGGGTCTTCAACCCTCACACCAGCCTCTCCAAGGGGGAATGGGTAAAGATCAGAAAGGTT
This sequence comes from Tetrax tetrax, assembly GCA_009806455.1. Classification (NCBI taxonomy): domain Eukaryota; kingdom Metazoa; phylum Chordata; class Aves; order Otidiformes; family Otididae; genus Tetrax; species Tetrax tetrax. The sequence goes on from WHYT01016284.1 coordinate 302,253, forward strand.
GGTTCCCCCAGGGGTATTGGCGTGGACTCCATGGGCAAGATCTTGGTAGCAGACTATGCACAAGGCCAAATCCACAGCTTTGCTCTGGACCACACCTTCAAGACACTCAATATCCACTCAGTCCTCAACCTGCAGGGACCTCGCTACGTCAGTGCAGCGCCCAACGGAGGCTTTGTGGTAAGCGAGGAGTGTGGAGACGTGAAGGTCTTCACGAGCAGCCGTAAGCTCCTCTGCTCCCTCAGCAGCAAGTATGGACACCAGTTTGGCAACCCAGCCGGGGTCTGCGTTGACAGGGATGGCAGCGTCATGGTGGCAGATGAGCAGCGCCGCACGGTCCACTTGTTCCCGGAGCACGGGGCTCCCATCTGCCTGGTGTCCGCAGGGCTGCGGAGGCCCGCCGGCGTGGCTTGCTCCTCCTTCGGGCACCTCTTTGTGGCAGACGCAGGGGAGAACTGTGTCAAAGTCTTTAAGTACCGTGTGAGGCCCCCTTAGAGCCCCACCAACCCTGGGGCACCGTGTGGTGGCCACAGCCTGACACCCAGGCGGGGAGCGGGGTTGTCTCCACTGCAGCCCCACCGAGTTTGGGGTCTGCTGGTGAGCTGTGAGCTCCGCTGCTCCCGTAGCTGGGCATTGTCCCATACCTGACTGCCTTACTGCCCTCCAGCTTCTCCAGACAGCAGAAGCAAGGACTGGACCACCTCTGAGTTTCTGGGACCCACCAGTAGCTAAAGGAAGACTGTTGGTGCCTTGGCAAACTCGTTATCACCACACCCTTGAATCCTTGTGTGTTTTTGCAAAGATAATATAAATATTTCTCTTCCTTGCACGCTGTTTTTACGTGGCCATGGTTCCACCTTCCTGATGCCAGAGTATGACTGGAGGGGTAAAGGCCAGGCTGGAGCTGGTCACCACCGTCAATCTGGCATGCTGGGTTTGCAGCGGACTTCAGAATGGGAAAATGAATGTAACCCATTCCGTGCTGCATTCCTGACCTCTACAGGGAAGCAACCACTACTGCATGGAGTGAGCTGCATATGGGGATGCAGAATTGCTTACTCCAACGCAGGTCCTGGGGCTGAGCCCACCCTGCCGTCCTGTTCTCCCCTGGAGAGGAGGGCTCCGGGAGCCACAGCCGCTGCCTTTATCAGGAGAGGCCAGGGGAAAGCAGGCAGGGTGTGGTGGGGAGGGAAGGGCGTTTTCATCGCCTCCCTCCAGCCCTAGCACAGCGCTGCACAATCCTTGGCTCCACGACAGATACCCCTGTGCTGCCCTCCCAGACCGCCTCTCCCTGCAGAACGAGGTGGCCCCAGGAGTGAGCCCAGCAGCAGGGAGGGATGGGGCATCCAGCACCTCTCTGGGCAACCTGGGACAGGGCTCCACCTCCCTCAGCGTAAAAATGTTTTTCCTTACATCAAGTCTGAGTCTGCCTCCCTGTTTTAAACTCACGACCCCTCGTCCTGTCCCACCAGGCCCTGCTGAACAGTCTCTCCCCACCTTTCCTGCAGCCCCCTTTGGGCACTGGGAGCCGCTCTCAGCTCTCCCCGCAGCCTCCTCTTCTCCAGGCTGAACAGCCCCAACTCTCTCAGCCTGGCCTCACAGCAGAGCTGCTCCAGCCCTCTCAGCATCTGCGTGGCCTCCTCTGCACCCTCTCCACCAGCTCCACGGCCTTCTGCTGTTGGGGGCTCCAGAGCTGGACGCAGCGCTGCAGGGGGGTCTCAGCAGAGCGGGGCAGAGGGGCAGAATCCCCTCCCTCGCCCTGCTGCCCACGCTGCTGGGGGTGCAGCCCAGGGTGCCGTTGGTTTCTGGGCTG
>WHYT01016284.1:338080-362593 GCA_009806455.1 Tetrax tetrax
TTGGCAGATGGACGCTCTCCGTGCTCAAGGTGTATCCGATCCCAGCACCTGTCCTGGATCGGCTCGCTTGTGAGAGTTGCTCGCTCATTCCTCTTTCAGTAATTTAGCTCATCTGTCACTCAACTTACACATCATAGTGTCAGTTATTTTCACCACGTCTCCTACATGTGCGGACTTCATTACCCTGCTGTCACCAAGAGCTGTTTACTTACTTCCCTGGAAGTGCGAACTCCTCAGCCTGTGGGTGGCCTGGAAGTCTTTCTTCTCTGCTTCTCCATGCTTATCAGTTCAGGCCACTTAGAACTCTTCGTACTTTCCAGCTTTAACTTTCTTCTTTCAAGCATATTAAATTTTGAATCATTGGAGTCCTTTTACTGCGTTCGGTGGGCATTGATTTATATGCATTATGTGCAGGCTTTGAAAAAATGCAGATCCGAGCGATCCCAAAATACCCCAATGACTTCAGCGTTTGGTATGCAAGCCAGCACCACTTCTTTTCCAGTATGACAGCAAGATCTCCCCGTAGCCATTCAGCAGTAGGTTTCCTCTTTGCTGCTGAGTGTCCATCTGGTACGCATTATTCCATCACTGGGGCTTTCTCAAGTGCTTACGTGTTGCCAAGTTGGGTAACGCAAACTTTCCCGTGTGCAGAGCGAGTGACTTTGCCTTCCCTAATGCTCCTTACTGTTCTGCTTTTGCTGTGTCCCCCGCACCTGGTGATGGCATTGACCTTACAGCTCTGTAGCTGTCAGTAAACAGAAAAGTATATATATTATAATGAGATTATTATATATTATAAGATTGTATACATAACCTTATTTTAACCTCATTGATTTGATTGAGTTTAATATTGACAAACTAACCTTATATAACAAACCTTATTGGTTTGGTTGATGGATTTGAATATTGACAGAACCATAGCTGTGTGGGGGCTGGCTGCAATGCCCTTTTTTTTTTTTCCTAGCAAACATCTCTCTGGAAGGAAGCAGACGCAGGGAGGTTATTTTGGCTCTCGACAACTGCCACGGCCACAAGCTCAGCCCGCGGATGTGAGGGTCGAGCCGTGTTCCCTAGACATGGTTCGTCATCTCCTGGTGTAACGGGTCTCCAGTCGGCACGTAGCTGGCAGTTGTCGATGATGCACAAGACACCCCTGACTGCAGTGCCCACTTTCCCAGCGGGATGAGCTGTGCTGTGCTGACTGCAGTAACAAGTTGCTTTTGTCACTAAATGAGGCAGATGTGATTCAGAGACACCTAGGCAGTAACTGGCAAGTAGCTGTGTGCAATACGAAGGGCTGATTTCTGGAACAGGCTTTCAAATCCAAGAATGGAAAATGTGAATAATCTCTGTAGGTGCTCTCAGAACTCCTACCCTCCTCCTTCTTGCTCCCACCAGCTTCCCGATGGTTGGCCTTGTTTTTGCCTTCCACAAGAGAGCCTTCTTTCAAAAATACCCAATTCAAAGTTTGTGTGTTTTAAAAAGAAGAACTGCTTATAAGTCATCTTCTTGTTCACTCCTTCACCTCTTTCATCCCTGTTGATGTCTCTTTTTCTTGAGCTGTAGTCTCTTTCAAACAGCTGAATATTTATCATAGATTGTGCCTCCAAAGATGTTACTGGGGCTTAGAGATAATTTGGTGTAAGTTCCTATTCAGTGATGTTCTGCTAATCCACAAAGCAAGCAGAGATGACACTTCCTGGAAAATATTCTTAGGTGTTAATTTGTAAAATAGTGTAACTCGGAGCCCTAAACACCTGCAACAGGCACAGGGGAGTGGCTGGTGGGGAGTGCTGTGACGCTGCTTGCTCTGCCCTGCACTAGGTGCTCCGCTCAGGAAGTTTGCGCTGTGCTTCCCAGGACACACCCGCCGCGCGCTGTGTGTCCCTCTCCATCGATGTCACATCACCATTAGACCCTCTGCGTGTGGAGACTAGGAAGACGAGCATGACAGTAAAGAAAATATATCCACAGCGATCTCATCTAAACCATGTTAGCTTTCGTCTCCAGTTTGGTAATGAGCCTTTACGAAACACTTCCAGTTCACTGTGTCTTACTAATACTGGCCACATTCAGTATTCCTGCCTCCAACAGGAGAGTTGGACTCCCAGTCACCTTTTCTGATTCTCCTTGCTATTGATCAGTCCTAAAATATCTGGCTGGAAAACAACGTGCAAGGTTATACCTTAGGACTGTGTTTTGGAATACCGTGCCCAGCTAAATAACAGCAAGCTGGCACCTCCCCAGAGCTGCGTGCCCCTGTCAGAATTTAGCAGCACCTCTGGGACTGGCAGCCCCCAGAAGTATTCAGTGCTGAAAAACAGCCTTGCTGAAGGGCTGCTTCCAAGCATGTACCAATCCAACACTTTAAATATTAAAACTGGTCTATTTATAAAGTAGCTAACACTTCTCAGCCACAGAAGTAAGATCCGTGGATTCAAATAAGTTCTGACTTGCAGTGAGACAGAGGGAAAATGAATTAAATAAAAAGGCAATCCTTTTGGGTAAGTTGAAGATGGAGCCCTTAATTTTGCCTCTACACCAAAAGTAAATGTTTACAAATTCACTTTGCAAGGATTCTGTTAGTTAATAAATAAAATTGAAGGATTCCTTAGAAATAGTTACCCCGTAGGGAAATTATCCGTATGAGTGATGGGGAAAGTAGGCTACAGCGCAGCAGCTTTAGGGAGCGTGTCTTGATTCTTCTACACACCCACAATTTGCAGTGCAATTCACTTGCACGGCCTTGGCTCTAAGTGGGATTTTCCGAGGTAAAGACTCTCACTCACAATCTCTGGTCATGCGGGAGAGGTCACTTCTCCAGGAATGTTTCCCACCTGCTTGCTGGAGGTTACGGCTCTCAGCTGCCTCAGTTCACAGCCTGGGAAATGGACTTCACCAGGGGTTTCAGCTTAGGTGAGGTGGTTGGGTGCAAACCACGGAGGAGCAGAGCCACCCCATCTTCTGCCCTGCGAACTGCGAGGGTGGATTCAGGAAGAGTAGTGGGGTGGAGAGAGAAAAACCAGTAAATAACATCAGCCTGGGATTAAATGAGCAGAATTTGTGAGTCAAAGCCCTCAGTGATTCAGGCACGAGCTCCATTATGGTTTTTTCTCAGTGCTTCAGAGGGCTTCTTTTGTACTGGGGTGCCAATGGGTATCCCTCCGTGAAGCCTGCAGAGACACATGATAGTGGTAGGCAAGATCAGCGCTGTACAGCATGGTTAATCTTGCCTAGTACACCACAGAGTATCAAGAAAGTTTGTTTGTGTATGAAATACATTGATATGATTGTGTTTTCTACCCTGCTGTAAACACATGCAGGTCATTTGTTTGTAAAAATTCACTTTCTTTGCCCACGAGTGCACTGCCATCTTCCCCCTTTTAAAATCCTGACAGCTTTCCCCATAGTAAGATTACTTACTCAGTTTTTTCAGTTGACTGTCCAAAGAAATCAATTTGTGCACCAGCATTTGCCATCTCTTTCAAGAACTCTTATTGCACCAAGAAATCCCACTGTGCAAGTCTACCAGAGGTGGCCATAAACAAACGCTGCGTTCATGCTCCTCTGAGAGCATTTAAGCGGTTCAGCTTCCTCTCTGTTCTGTTTGGATCCGGTAAAGAGTCAATAAAGGTGCATTTCTGATCTACCTGCTGGTCTGTAAAGTAGTTGCTTTGAAGGGTGTGGTAGGAGCACGTTGCGGGGGGCAGCACGTTCGGTACACTGGGTCTGGTCAGCGCAGTAGCAGTCTGTTATCTCAGTCCTTGCTTCCATGTGCTTGCAGCACGTAGCTGAAGAGCTCCAGGACCTCCTCCAGTGGCTAATGGGAGCACCGGCTGGACTGAAAATGAACCGAGCGCTGGATCAGGTTCTGGGCCGCTTCTTCCTTTACCACATCCATCTTTGGATAAGTAAGTGCAATTGTTTAATTTTTCAGCCTCCCTTTTCATCTCTTCCCTCCTGAGCGTTTAATGTTTGCCTAGAGGTGAATAATGAATCAGAATGCACTACTGCAAGTACAGACTTGTCTGTGAGTCTTCCTGCTGTGGGAACTCCAGCCAAAGTTGGATTCCCACACAAGGAAGTCATGCATATTAAATAAAGTGCTTAACTGATGCTTTGCAAGAAGCGCAGGTCGCAACGGAGCTTCCTTACTTGGTGCCATCAGTGGGGAGTGTCCAAGGGAAGGCTTTAGCTCTTGTGCAAGGTGACAGGTGAGAGGCCGCTGACAGGTCTTGTCACTCACTTCAGCTTAGTGCAATTTTGTTATTTCACCTCTCTCCTTGAAATAACGCACCCTGGTTATCCTTGATAAGTGTCTTGATGTACAAGAGTACAGTCATGACGGACATGAAATCCTCAGTTATTAGACTGATCTACTTTGCTCACCAATCAAGTACGGTCACATTTCTGTGACTTTGCTCCACTTTCGTGACGAAAGAGACTGTGTGCCTCCACACTGTTTTATTTTACAAAAGCCATGTGGAGTGGCTTTTGTGGGAATAGGAAGAAAAAAAGGAGTGGTTTGCAGTAAAGGTTGATGTGTGCGGTTAAAACTGTAATTAGGATCCTGGACACAAATCTAGAAAAGCAAATCACATGTGGAGCAACATGACTGCTCTGTTCAGGCTAAGGATGTCCTCCCCTTCCTCACAGAGCTGCCACACCTGGACAGGACAGAAACCTGGGGGGGAAGAGATTTTCTTGGTCCTCCGAAACAGAAGATGACATCTAAGGAGTTTTCCAGTTTTACTTCCATGTTTTCATGGCTATGATTTCCGGAGCAATGTTCTAGGGCAGGGAGAATCAGTCTTTTGAGAGTGTCAACAGGAAGATGTCTCAGTCAAATACTGACACTTTGCAATGTCCCCTAGGCTACATTCACCTGATGTCCCCGTTCATTGAGATGATCCTCTGGTATGTTGGTCTGTCCGCTTGTCTGGGCCTCACCGTGGCTCTCTGCATCCTCTCCGACATCATCGCACTTCTGACGTTCCACATCTACTGCTTCTACGTCTACGGAGCCAGGTGAGTTGATCTCTCTCGGTCGTGTCTGGGGTATTTTGGAGAGAAGGGCCGCTGAGCGCTCAGGCCATGTGCTTGATTTGTGGAGCATTCAATCCTGGTGTAGTTCTCTTGAATTCACAGTTCAGCCAGCAATTAATTTATTGCATTCTTTTACGCATACAGAAATTATGGCCCCAGTAGTACAAGCAACCTATCTTTCAGTGTCTCCTGCATTTAAACTTTTATTTATTGTCATAGTGACCTGGAAAAAGAAAACTACATGGCAGGCAGAGGACAAGAAAGCAGTTCACCTCGTCCCTTGGCTTCGACCTTTTAGTGCTCTTTTGAGTTGCACCCTACCCAGTAGTTTTGAGGGGAGCTGGAGGAGAAGAGGAGGAGAGGGGAGTCCTCGTGGTTCTGGAGAAGCCCCAGAGTCCCTGCCTGTGCCCTGCTTCAGAGGTTCTTATCTGCATCGTGGAGCACAGGTGGCAGGTTTGGGTTACAGCATGGCTGCAGCACCATCCTGGTGGAGGGTCCATGGCCTGAGAGCTGGGCAGAGGCTCTGAGGGAGTGTGTGGGAGTATGGGGGGACATGTCCAGGGTGTGTCAGAGTTACTGTGCAAGCGGTGCCCACCACTGTGCTCTGTTCCTGCCCTCCATTAACACAAGTTGCAGCAAGGAGTCACACAGGCCACTGGACAATAGCTGCTCTTGCCAAGACGATGAGCGGGAAGGTAATAAATAAAGGAATTTTTAGCTTATGAAGTGCAGAATGGTCATCATTCCTCCCCAGACTGTGAGCAGGGGGCTTTACATTGCAAACAACAGAAGAAATAGCAGGACTTCAGTTACGGGTAGTTGAGGGAATGGTTATGAGTACTGAGATACAATTTATGAATCGGGTCTGTTGCGAGCACAGGGCTTACACCCGAAATCAGGAAAGTCAGTAATGGGGAGTCTCTTCCCAACACCTCTGATTACTGGAATTTCTGTTTTGGTCTGGGAGGAGTGGCCTTGCCCCTCCTGGTTGTGCAGAGAGTGGAAACAGGAAAAGCATTTTCTCAACTGATTGCTGTGCTCATGTGAGCTGCAGGGAGCCAGCCTACCCACCTCAGCTGTTTGTTAGAAGTACGGAGCGGCTGTATGGTATCTTGCTGCTGGCACTGAACTGTCCCTGCTGTGCCAGGTGCCCAGAGTCAGGAAGGGATAGCAGTCACCCACATCAACACAGCCACCGCACTTGTCTTCCTGCAGCTGATGAAAGGATTTGCTGGTTCAGGTGCTGGTGGAGCCTGAGATCCCTTTCTGAAACAAAGCGCACGGTGAAACGAGCAGGCAAGTGTGTGCAGGCAGCCAGGCAAGGTGGGGCAGGTGCTACAGCAGGAACACCCGCGTGGTGCCGTGTCAGGGTGCGCGGGGGAGTGCTTGGCTTTAGTCAGAGCAACGGGCAGATGTGTACCGGCAACCTGGAGGAGCTGTCCTGGGCAGCCTAGGTGTAAGCGCACCAAGCTGTGCCTGCCAGTCTGGGGCACCCTGCCAGTTCCTTGGAGCAGCTGGTGTTTCTCAGACCAGGTTCTTCTCTTGGATAAGGCTCCTTGCCTCTGCTTTCACAACGCTGCTTTGAAATCTGGGCAGCCTCCACGCCTGAACAAGACTGGTTAACCAGTCTGGCTTTCGTAGCTCAGGGTTTCTCAGGCTCTGTTCTGCCCCACAGATTGGCTGTGTCCCCCTTTTTTACATCCCTGTATGTTTAGCTCTGCTGCCCACGGCTCTTTGTGCCTCTTCTCCATCTCAGGAGCTTTTTCTTCCTCTATGTTATTCCATAGAGGTCTCTGTTTCCCACTCCTCCTCACCCCAAGCTTCTCTCACCCTTGCCATTTTTCTGAGAGGGAAGTAGCTCCAAGTGTCGTAGCAGCAAGCTAGGAAAGCCTAAGGAAAAAGCGCGGAAGAGGTGCCACCAGCCATGTAGTTGATCTCTTCCCACTCTTATGGGTGTTTGCAGCTGTGGTTTACTAAAGAAGGCGCAGGAGCTCCAGTCCTCTCCCTTTCCTCTCCGTGCTGTGGAGGCAAAATTGAATTGTATAGACTCAAGTGTGAGGGGTAAGACCTTGGCCACTCCTGCTGTGGAAGGGGTGTGAAGCAGGGGGAACGGGGCAGATCTAAACTGGAGAGACAGAGGTGAGCTGGGGGGAACAAGCTTGCTGCTGCTTTAGCTGCAGGGAAGGTGGTGGCATGGGGCTGGTGACTGCTGCTGCTCATGGGGGCTACCCTCCAGCAGCACCTGCCACTTCCCATGTGCCAGCCTCTTCAAAAACAGGAGCAGAAACGGAGAGCCTTGCCGCAGCCCTGGGGCGTGGCATGGCCATTGCCCTCCGGTGGTCCAGAGCTGTCTGCAGTAGCCAGCTTTGCCCATGCCAGGGGCCAGCCCAAATGCAGCTGACTGAGCAATTAATATTTCATCTGCGTCATTCTCGGGCTGATCTTTTGCCGCCCTGAGTTCTGCGGCGTCGGTAAGTGAGTGGGCGCGGGGGAGTAGGGATGACAGCTGGTTTGTGTTGAAGCTCGGGAACTCGCAGCTCTGATGCACAGCGTCTTCTCTTTGCTCAGGCTCTACTGCCTGAAGATTTATGGCCTGTCATCTCTCTGGCGCTTGTTCCGTGGGAAGAAGTGGAACGTCCTCCGGCAGCGGGTGGATTCCTGCTCCTATGACTTGGACCAGGTAGTGCTGCAGTGCCAGGGGTTCGCTGAGGGACGCGGCCCGCGGGCAGTACATTCCTGTCCTGCTTCGGTTGATGTTGAGACAGAAGCCACGGGAGGCTTTGTGGTGGCCAGAAGAGGCGCATGCCGCGGCACTCTGCATCCGTGGCTCTTCAAGCGAATGCTTGGACTCTGCGGCACCTCTACGTGTTCAGGGGGCCAAATTCTGGCAAGTGCTGAGCACCTGCAAGGCACCTTGGTGAACATCCATGGATGCTGCAGATGCCCACAGCTCCCGGAGCATGGGAGTGGGTATGGGGGAGGGAGGCAATTTAAAAAGCGGTGCCCAGCAGTGTTGCCACAGTAACAGACGTGCCAGCGCTTCTATTAAAAGGCCCTGTTTCATTCATATCGCGCTGGAGCCTGGCCCACACGTTCTCACTCAAGCAGCAGAGGCAGGTTTTTTGTCAAATGCTGTAAGCTCTTTTTCATTTCTGAAATGCCGTGCAAAAGTTCAGCAGAGCCTGAACTGCCTCACACCGGCAGCTGCAAGCATCACTAAAATAATACAATAATATCTGGTCACTTCCAGAGCCAGTGCCGCTCTCTCCGTTGCAACAGATAACCTTGAACTTCTTACACCGCAGCGGAGGAGCTATTTTTCTGTTTCTCTGGTGATGGAAAAGTGAGAGCCTCAGTGCCAGCAAGGCGGTTTGCGTCAGGGCTCGGTCCCTGTGTACTTTGAGGAGAATTAGTTTGGCACTTCAGGCTTCATCCTGCTGCTCCGGAGGCCGGTGGGAATGATGACGTTGGCCTGGGTGGGAAGAGACATTCAAAGCAGACCTTAAAAACCTTTTGGAGATGTTAAGTAACTGCAGTGGAGTGGCAGAGGAGGGGAGAAACAACTGCTGTCAAGAGAAAGGGCTGAGTTATGATCTATTTCTGGTTACGGGCGCAAAGCTGGGATGCTGATGCACCTCTGTGACAGAGCTGTCCGGGTTATTTTCTTTCATAACGCACCACGGCCATCATCTCTTTTTTGCAGAAGTGGCAGTGCCCTGTGTTCCTGTGGGTTCTGTGTTCTGGAAGTGGTGACTGAAAACTGAGGAGTCAGATCCGTGCTTGTCACAGCTCTGCATTTCTCCCAGTTGGAATTAGTTAGGCTTACACCAACGGGGCTGGCCCAGAATAAAAATAACTTTCTGTGGGCGGTGGAGCTAATGACACCTGCTTTCCTATGGATTTTTCTCCTTCATCCTCTGAATATTGCTCCCCCACACACCAGTAACTCCAGCTTCTTTCTCTCTCCCAGTTTCCCACCGAGCAAGAGGCAGAAGTCCTGTGGCTGGACTGACCACCTGGCTGCTGCTGCTGGGAGTGTTTATCGACCAAATTTTGTCAGCTTTCCCCCAGCTGCTTGTTTTGATAGGACAAGGAGGAACAAAAATACTTCTCAGTTCTCTACAAAATTCTCTACCAAATTTCTACTTCCTTGTACCCTTCCACCTTTTTCTGGTAAAAACTGGCTAAGGGATTTAAAACTTGCAGGGACAGGGAGTGGATAGACAGCATGATCCTGTAAGTCTTGTTTCATAAGGAAGCTGGCCTGGAATAGGAGATCCTGAGTATTAAATAAAGGAAAAATGCTGTCAGGGTCCAGCTTATTTATCTTTCCAAACGTTCTCCTATCGTAAGGAGCCTTCTAAAAAGGGCTAGTGGGAGGATGAGTACTGAAAATATTCAAGGTAATAGCATTATTCACATAGGGAGTTAAAACACACGTGAAGGAGTCTTGCAAATTTTCATTGCCTCAGAGTTTCCTATTATTTTATTTTTATTTTATTATATTTTTCCGTTGCTCTTTAATGATTGTTTGTTTTTCTTTTTTCCCCTAGTTATTTATTGGCACCTTGCTATTCACAATCCTGCTGTTCCTCCTGCCTACAACTGCTCTGTATTATTTGGTGTTTACTCTGGTAAGATGCAACCCTAGATGCTAGTCATACAGTGTCTTCTGAGATATATTAAAAAAAAAAAAAAGGTTTCTAATCATTTACTGTTGTCCACAAATAAAATATATATTTGTCTGGGTGTCCCAGGAAGGGTTCTCACAGAGCCCATGTAGGCCAAGCAAGTGGAATTCAGGATACGTGTTTGTGTTTCTCCGGAGGGAATTCCCAGCAAATCCCAATCAGCAGGACAAGCTGTTCCCCTTTCTTTCGCTTGGAAGATGTTTTTTATCTTTCCATCCCACGTCTGAGGTTACAGCCTCTCTGGTTTGATCCAGAATTTTTTTTTTTTTTTTTTTTGGAAAATTAACTTGCTGTGTTAAATGCTTTCAGCCAGGCTTCTTTGTTTTTCTTTTCTTCCCCCAATACAGCCAGTTCTCTCTGAGGCCTGCCTGGAGCAAAATTTTCCGTAGACAGTGGCCATCACATGGTTTCCACATCTTTTTTGAGCTCTCTCTGTTCAGATGAGCTTGGCGGCAAAACTAAATGCAGCCTGACAAAAGGAGATGCTTCAGTCAGGGGACAGAAAACTCTGAGCAGGAAGCTCATTGCTGATGGCTTGGCTCCTGCTCAGCTGCTCTGCGTGGGGTTTCTGCAGGCAGAAATAAGCTACGTCAGCTCACCGTTGGAGAGACAAAAAAATTACAGTCACTGGTACACAGTGATGGAGCTGACTAGAAATGGAAGCCTGAATTCTCCCGTTTAGACTCTGACTGTTGAAAGTGGAATAGCTCTCATGTCCTCACAGGTCACGGCCTCTACAACCGTAAGAATTTAATTTCAGTCACACCCTTAAGCTGAGATTGTCAAGGAACCTCACGCAGGGCCTGGAAGCCCAGCCCTTGTAGACATCAAGCCCACTTTGGGAGGCGTTAGCTTAGCACGCAACAATGTCAGACTGCGATCACAGGAATTTGCACATGTTGCATCTCCTGCTTCTCTGAGATTTTCTAATGAAACCGTTCCTTTGTAGCTCCGGTTGCTGGTGGTGATCGTACAAGGCCTGATACACTTGCTAGTTGACCTGATTGACTCTCTGCCTCTTTACTCGATCATCCTCCGACTCTGCAGATCCTACAGACTCGCAGGTAAGTCCTTCAGCACTGCACAGGCAGAAGTTCAAGGATTTTGCATTATGCATTTAATTTTGATGCGGTGTGTAGCTTCTGAATAGAAAGGTGCAGGGGAAGGTGGAAGGGGGAAGCATGGAAGAACCTGAGGCTCAAGTCATGCAGTTGTCCATCGTGTTAACAAATTGCTGCAAGGAATAGGGTGAGGATGTCGATGGAAAGAAATTTGATGCTGAAGGAGAATTAGGAGCACCTTTACAAAACCTGTGGCAACTAAAAGTGACATCCAAACAAGCACCGTCCAAATGAGTTCACTTTTTGATTCCAGTTCTGGAGTACCAGGTCAGGTAAAACTTCTGAGAGATAAACAAGCTGATAACCGTGGGGCTTTGGGCTCTGAAACAAGCCAGATGACAAAAATACTTGGCATTACAAAAATTACCAAAAATCTGCTGTTTCAAAGGGCTGGATCTACAGGGACTGTGAATCAGTGGAGCTGCTTCAGTTCTGCACTGACTTGACTAACTGAGGTGCTGAGCTGAGGTGTTTGGATTCATTTCAGAGCTCTGGGCAGGTTTCAGATAATCGTTCTCTTTTGGAGACTAATCTGTCACCATTTTGAAGCTTTTCATTGTTTTTCCATTTCTGGTAACTGTGAACCATCATTGACATCAGAGTAAGGGTCGTTTTGAAATGGTTTAACTGTCAACAGCTATGGTTAATCTGGTTAAAATCAAGCAGGTCTAAATTTTTATCTCCAATCCATTTAAAGAGCATGCAGCAGGAATTTTTAATATAAGAAAGAGCTTGATCATGACTAAACCAAGGCTTGTCATCAGATGCAAAGGGAGCTTGAGGCAACCCATAACAGCTTTGTCTGTTGGAGCAGTCCCAGGCTCGATTTTGGGAAGGTAGAGCTGAGCCATGTTACCAACTCTGTTACTTTTCCACATCTGCCTTTAGCAGGTTCCTATGAATTTCCTGCAGAAGCTTCTTAACCCTTCAGAGCTGTCTTTGGAGAACAGGAGATGCTGCTGAAGAGAACTGACCCAGTGAGCAGCAGGTCGTAGGGCAGAAGGAAATCTTGTTCTCACAGAGAGATGTAAGGCCATGTATTTCCATCAGGCTTAGGTTCTCCCCGGTTTTGGTCAGCCAGCTGCCTTCTGCAGGGTAATAAGCCTGGCAAAGACTTGTCTGCTCAGTTGCGTTTGTCACCTGACTTAGTTTCTTGGTTGGCTATTTGTTTGCTCCTTTTAACCATTTTAAGAAAGAGAACACTGCAATGCCGTGCCGCCTGCAAGATGAAGAGGCATCTCTGAGAATTTCTGCAGCCTGTGTTCCTGCCCCAGCACAAAAACATGTCATTGCAGCGGTAACAGATGGAGCAGTTGAATCGAATTCAAAGGACTTTAGAGAGAACACATCTCTTGGTGTCCTTGCTGCTTAGGTTTTGTCTCCCTTTTCAGACTCAGAACTTGGATAAGACATCCTCTGGCATGTCTCACGGCAGCTGGTTTTACAGGAGCCATCAAGATGGTTCTGCCAACACGAATGGGTAGCTTTTCCTGTCAGCAAGGGTTAGTGCAGTGTTTTAAGTTCAACTCAGTTCAGTCGTGGCATCTGGCCTCCAACTTCTTTGACTCAGTTTCTGAATTGATAAAATATTGATGAAGCTTGGGCCAGGACAGATGAACACCTACACATCAGAAACAAAATCCATATTTTCTTTCAATCAGAATTGAAACACTTTGGACTTTAAAAAGCCTTTTGCAAATATGTCAAAGCTGATATCCTCTCTGCAAGAGTTCTACCTGGCCAGTGGCACTCAAGGGATGCCATCATGTCAGTTTAGAGTGTGAAGTAAGGCGTAGCAGTGAGGTTCAGGTCTCGAACTCTGCCCACACACAAGTTACCAACATGGTGTTTCATCATGAACAGGTCAGTTCATTTTCTCTGTGCTTCTCTTTCCCCCTTGCCCCCCCTTTCACATCACAAACTCTGGGGCAAGTTTTGTCATGGTTCTGTAGGACCTGACATGGAGATGTCTCCATGATTACTGGAATACCACCAAGCAGTGAACTTCCTTTAGTGCACTGTGAAACAGAGCAAATGGGTTCGTGTCCTGACCTCGCTTGTGCTGCAGATGATGCCTGTGTACAGAAAAAGCAAACCCCTGAGCTCTGGAGTTAGCTGGCGATCACGGAACGGTTCAGTGTTCTCCGCTGCTGGAGTGACCTGCGGTAGACTGAGCCTTCCTGCTTTTTCTGTGACATGAACTGCTCAGGCTCCTGAGCCTCGTAGCAATCTATAGGTCATTCTAAAGTAAATTTATTTGTAGTCTTTTTGTGCATGTATTTTTTTAGACGTTTAAGACTCTTGAACAATTAAATAATCTAATTAAGAGATTGTTGGCTTGCAGCTGTAGAAGGGAAGTGTGTGGCTGTGACCTACAGAAGCAGCATTTTCTGGTCTCACGGGCAGATCCTAGGATAAGGCTCCACAGTGCTTGACCACGTATCTGAAACTTCAGTGCCCGCTTGTTTCTGTCTCTGTCTGGCAAATTACCTGCCTGAAAAGTAGTTCCTGGAGTGGCTTAGACACTTCCTCTCAGCCAAAGCTCAGTGAATCACATGGAATACTTTTTGTGATCCAGCACATTTGCTTATTGAGACCCAGGGTACTCAAACATATTTTTGAAGCCGTTGGGGAAGCCCATGTTTCAATATAATGCAGCGAATTGCAGACAAATCCTCCCTGTCCTGTCAGAAAAGTCTTTATGATTTGGGGAGAGAGTTTAAACCAGAGCTTTCTGCTAGACAAGAGCATTCTCTCCCAGGAGTAAACTGTATAATTTTTATTAATTCAAAGCTTGAGGAAAAAGATAAAATGTTTTATCTTTAAATGTGCAAGAGTCACATAGATCCTCTGTGTGAGCCCCATCACTGTAGTAAGAGTTTTATTTCTATTTGTACTCCTGAGTCAGTTTTTGATCTGTGGCAGATCACTTCACCTTCTTACCTGTAGAAAGGAATAATAGGGGCACGCTTGGCTGGTACGCGTTTGCAGAAGATTGCTTGGGTTTATTTCTGTGAAGTGATTTGAGATCTTTCAAAGAAAAACACCTCTCTGGTCCTAGTTGTTACCTTTGTTGGAAACATTGCATTAAATGTTCATGTGCACTATGTCACCGTTGGAGTACGAAATCTTTCCTATTTATCTTTACAATATTGGGAATGTGGCAAACCCAAGAGGAAATACAAAAGTGGAAGGTTTGAAGGGTTTAGAAGCATATTAAAAACATATGGATTCTGGGATTAAGAGACAGTGATTGCTCTGAAATGTTTTTCATGCCTCTGGGCCAGCTGCTTTCCTCCCTTAGTCTGAAAGAGGGAGAGCTTTGAACACGTCCTGTATCCACATGAGCACTAATTAAAGACGAGTCGTCTGCCTGCTGTTAACATGGACTGCCCGTTATGGTGGAAATCTGGGAAAAGAGGAGGATTTTTCTAGTCCCTTTGTCACCATCAGGTCTGGCTGTCTGTTTTCGAGGCTTTGTGCTTACTTTAGGAATGCATTTTCAAGCTGGAAGGCAGAGAGCTGCTTTTAATGGAGCCGGGAGAAACACGTCATTTGTCATTGCGCTTGAAACCGCTGTAGAGAGAATCTCTGCTTCCTGTTGAAAATGTGTGAGGGTTCACAAATCCAGAAAGGCTGAAGATTCCATTTCTAGGAAATCGGTGCTCAGCCAGCAGAGCTGAGCAGCAAATGGCATGGGCTTTTCTCCAAGCGTGGATTTGGTTTCCTTGGTTTGTTTCTTTTCAGCTGGTGTGAAGTTCAGAGTCCTTGAGCAGCAGGACGGAAAACCTCTCCGACTCCTTATGCAGGTAAGCCACTCGTGCCCTCCGTGACGTTTTCTGCTGCAGGCTTCCCCTCACACTGACCCCAAGGTCCTTCTTTCTTCTGTAGAAACTGGTCCCACTGAAAGGCCCCACTTAAAAAACTTCAGCTGTGAAATGCTGAAACAAGGGAGATGCATTTCACATTGCAACGGCTGGCTGCTGCTTTCTCTCCTTTTTAACACCCTGAGTCCTCAGTTTAGAGAACATGCAGTGTTCTGTCTGGTGTGAAATGAAATGTGAAAGATAGGAGAAACCTGGAGCTCTCTTACTTCTGGAATTAAGACTTCATGTCATTATCACCTCGCTTCCTGGTGCTATGCAGCTTCACCTTAATAACTGCTGAACGCTGAGACAAGCAAAAGAAAGCAGCTAAACCATCCAAGATGAAAGACAGTTAAGGGCTTGTCAAAGATCTTCTCCTCCTGATGTGCTGAAAAGCCTTAGCTGCTCCGTGATGCCAGCAGGATGAGTGCGTGGGCAAGAGGAGAGGGAAGGGCCTCCTGTTATTCTCCTGAGCTGCTCTGACAAGGTGTGCAGGAAAAGGTTACCTGTGATTCTGTAGCCTCGCATTTCCATGTTCTGTCACCAGAGATACTGAAGGGAATTTTTTTTTTTCTGAAAAGAAATTATGTGATGGTAGCAGTGAAGTTCTCGTTATGCTTTCTGGAGCGATTGTGAAATTTTCATTTCCTGACTTGGCAGGAGTACTGCCATATCACAGCAGTTTCTTGCTCTTTGTATCCTAAGAGCGTCTGCAAGTAGCGTATAGAATTTATAAAAACCACTGGGGCACTGGGGGAGTGCGTGGGAAGGAATTACCTGCAACTTCCCAGTTCTTTTGCTTTTTCTATCACTGGTTCAGCCTCAGCCCTGTTTCAGCAAAAGTCAGATTGGCACGGAACCGGCACACCAGCTAGCAGCGATTCGAAAGGGAATCCCTTCAACAGATGTCTTCTAGGGCAAAGCTGGCATTTCCAAGGCACGCTGCCTTCCCAGTTCCTGTGTTGCGTTAGGGTAGTGATGTAAGAATCAAAATCTGTCATTCTCCGTGACCAGAAGACTCCATAAAAAGGAAACCGAACACCAAAGATGAGGCACAGGAGATGCTGAGCAGAGAATTTGGCATCGGTGTGTTTGTGAGATGAGGTGGATGGCTTCGCCAAAGGAAAAAGATCACCACTTAGAGAGCAGAGGCAGTGACTCATATGAATATGATGAATTTTCCTTGGATGACTGCAGAAAGATCCTTCTGCTCTCCAGAATATAGCATAAGTCATCATACCAAGAGGTGGAAGTGCTTTAGTGGATGTCTCTCTTGGCCTTCTGGTCAAATAATAATGAGCAGAGAGTCAGTAAGGGCACTTTTTTTACTCTCTTTATGCTGGTGGGAATGAAAAATGGGCTTGAGTCAGAAATCCTGCTGAACATACCCACTTTGTGATGGGTCTTTTGAGAGGGCAATCTAAAAAGCCCATTTTTAAGTGACATGCTAAAATTCTTATTTATGGTACACGATGGTGTTCCTTTCTAGAAATTTCATGGTGGCTTTGTCCCCTCCCCATACCATAGCCCTCCGGAGCCATGCTTGATGGAAGTAAGGCTGTATGCATGTAGCTATGCCCAAAATAATTTCAGCTATAGGTGACTGATACATTCACAGCTGTCCTTTGGGGTGCTGGTAATGGATTAGAAATCAATAATGCTGGTTTCAAGCATTCACATTCAGCTTGTGGTTCAGCTGAGTGATTATTTTTTGGTTTTAAGATAGTGTCACTGGAATGCAAAGTCCAGACGCAGGCAGGCGGAGGGCAGGGGATGATATTTCCATGCTAAATGCTCATTTTCTCCAGGAAGTCTTACATAGATCAGTATTTTCCTTAGTGTTTAAAATCCTTTATTTTGGTGTACAAGAAGAAATATTTCTGGCAGTGTGGCTCAGCTGAGCTGATAGCCCAGTGAGAAGACCCGGTGAGTTTGATTCATCTGTGTGCCTTCTGCTAGAAGCGTCATCTTGCTCAGCAATTTCTTTGGAAAGGGTTAAGCGAAAGAGGAAGGGAAAAAGGAACAGCTCCGTTATGAAACAAAGGATGTCTATTCTACCAGGGTATATTATAGCTTTGGACTACAGAAATTGCATAAAAGGAACTCATATTGCCACTTCCCTACTAAACAGTTGCTTTTGGTTTGCCTGCTTGCTTCCATTTCTAACAGGAGAGGCGGACACACGTATTGCTCCGGGCGTAAAACCATCTCGTTATTTCTCAGTCGGCAAGTGTTACCGCTCGGCATCACATCACTGGGGGTGATGTTCGATGAGAAATGTGTCCAAACCTTCCAGCCCACTAGCTAATAGTCAAAGGAGCAGACACCGCGCATCTCCCTCCTGTAGCAGCAGTTCCTATCCTCCCCCAGCATGTTTTCCCTTAAAACTATGACCACCGTGCGATGAGGTTGGTTGTAGCCGTGCAGAATGTCCCATCGGTTGATCCTCGGCCTTCAGACTGCAGAATGTGTTTGAACCGCAAGCTGCGGCGTTTGGGTTAGGATACCTCAGGTGGTACCAGCTCTGCTCTTCCCTTTCTGGTACAAATGTTCATTCTGATCGCGTTCAGAACGAACTTCCTGCGAATCTGTTTGGGACTTGTTTAATTATCTGCTAATGAGTCAGTGTCCCGCAGCCGGACCACGCTGGGCCTGGCTGTTCCCTGGCTCCCCTCCGCCTGCGCGAGCTGCTGCCCTGGCCTTTTTCCTAAACTTCATAGGGATGCTTCTGCGCACTGGCATTTTCTCCTTCTGCTTCAGCAGTATGGCACTTTGAAACTAATTTGACAGAGGACTCCAGGATTAATTGTAATTAACTCTTTGCTTGGTCACCCTTTCCCAGAGCTCTGTCTTTGTAGGCACTCTGAGTTCATCCTCCCCCTCTCCATGAGCACCAGACAGCTGAAGCAAACTGGTGGTACTGGCAGACTCCCAGAAAACTGGCATCTCTCATGGGCTGTTTTCGGAGGTCCACCATTTCTCTGTAGGCTGTTTACTCTTTTGCTGTGCATCCTTTTCATGTAGACCTTGGCCAGACTGGATCAATCGTCCGGACTTCACCTGTCTCTCTACCCTGAAATGCTTCACTGGAACGAGATTTTTCCAAGGGCTAAAGTGCTTCTGTTGTCCTCTGTCCAGCTGACAGTCTGTCTGCCTCCCCATCTTCCACCAGACCAATACTGCAACTTTGTGACCATGAGCTTTCCTAGGCAGAGACTCCAGACCTGGACATTCTTGCAATGGTGATGGAAATCAAATTAAAAAAAGATTAACTCAGCCAAGGAGGCTTAATTTAAAATGGGAATGAGCAGCCCTGGGTGGCATTGAGTGGTGTGCATCCTGTTCTGCCAGGACTCGGTTCCACTGGGTGGATATCAGGTGATACTGGGTTTAGCTTAAAGCATAGCTGTGGGCTGAGGGCTTAGCACTTTAAAGCAGTAGGCCCGTAAAAGATACGGCTTAACTGGCACATTACAGAGGAGTTCCTAGGAGTCACAGCGCGGAGGGAGGCCCCATCTCTCCAACCTTGTAACGCAGTAAGAGCGTTCCACGCCCTTGCGTAACGAGCATCGCTCTCAAATCCTGCTGGTGCTTGCGTCTGTTTCTCTGCTTGAAAATGGTTCTGGTAATACTCCTTGCCAAGGGACATCGATTTGTTTGTGTTTTGCGATGCTGTAGAAGGCTAAACAGCTTTAGCTAGGCAGAGAGGGATCCTGACGCTTTGTGAGCAGCAGTGTTGATGTTTTAACACAGCCCAGTGCTATGCAAAAGTTGTGCTTGCCCTCCTCAGCTGCCTGTGTTTCTTATACCACACATTTTCATTGCTGCTGTCCCTCTCTCTTCCCTCAGATCAACCCTCTGTCCTACGGCGGTGTGGTACAGACATACAGGCTGCCAACCTACAGCTGTTATCCTAAGGATTCCTGGACATCCCTCTGCAAGAAGCTGTTCCTCGGAGAGCTGATCTACCCTTGGAAACACAAAGGAGAGAAGCAGGACTAAAGACAGCAAAAGAGCTTGAAAGACTTGGTCAGAAGAACGTATTGACTCCTAATGCTTTCAGACTAAAGACATCTCAGAGCCAGCAGCTGCTGGATCCCTTTAATAGGATTTTGGTAACATGGAGGGGGCTGAATTTTTAAAGACAAATATTTTTAAATATTATTTTTCAACTTTCCCCTTCCCCTACACTGTGTTTGTGTAATATGCTAATGATTATTTTTAAAGCAAAAGGTTAAATCCGTCAGTGCCTCATGGAGCCGGCGTTCAGCGTAATCGAGGAGGTACCTCCACTGGTGTATGGATGCTTCCGTGCAAGCTCCCAGGCCGGATTAAACCAGCCCTTTGGGTGGCTCCAAGCCGCAGTGCTGAGGTGCGTTCTGTCAAAGGGTAGTTTGGACCTTTTATGCTTCAGCCTTCAAGCCTGCTGATCAAAACCAAGATGAAGGATCAGCTGGTAGAGTCATACACTGACTGCACAGCGGAGTTATCTGGGTTCATAGGATATTTATTCTTTTCCTTTTGGGTGGGCTTGCACTCACCCCCACACCAGAGGAGCTGTTAAGCATAGAAACAGCGGGGCTGGGGGCCCAGAGACACAGGCTGCTGTACGCTTGTGCCTGTAGGGTCTGCTCTACGTGTTTCCAAAAGCAAATAGCGTTAGGGGGGAGCAGAGCCCTGAGCTGGCACAGAACCGAAGTGCAGAGCTCGCAGCCTCAGACCCCAGGCTGCTCAGGTTTACGTGGCGGCGAGCCGTGGTAGCTGAGAGCTCTGCGCTCTGCCAAGGCTCAGGGCTTCTTCACGTAGTGGCGGTGTAAGGCCAACGCAGCTGTGCTGAGCCCAGCGCTGGCTGGGGTGTCTGTCTGCAGCAGCCCAGCTCGTTAGGCAGCTCAAACAGCTCAGGGAAGCGTGTGCTGCGCTCCCTTGCAGGGTCAGCACATCCCCCTGTTTCTCAGGGCCCAGGTGAGAGCCTCGTCATGTGGTGCCTCATCTTCTGCACTTTCTGGTAATCAAGAAGCTTTTAAAGTTATCTCAGATATGAGGCATTTAAAGCCACTTCTTTCCCTGACGTTCTAGACATTTTTATTCTTGGAGAATTTTTCTGCTTTGGATACTACCTCCACAGTGCAGCAGTGCTCGGCTTCTCGGTGTCCCAGTCTGGCTGCGTGCTCGTTTTGATGTGAGTCTGTTCCCGGCCTGGGGAGAGTGCCTGTATGCACAAGAGTTTGATGTCCAACTCTGAGCTGTCCTCTTGCCCCAGAGGAAACAAGGCTGTAGTATCGCTGTGCCCCACTGCCACTTCGCACACCCAGAATGACTGCATCAACTGGCAGGTGAAAGATGTGCTGGATCCTGCGCCTTTTCCTCTGTTCAAGGAACCGAGGATGGAGGAGGAGGAGGATGTGGAGGCAGGTGCTTGGGGCAGGCATTCCTTAGCAGGCCAACACAGGAGCTGCCAAGGTCCTTCAGTTTTCTGAAGGACATCATGAAGGGAGGCACTGCTACCGAAAGAGGATGTCCTGTTGCCTTGATCCAGGGAAGAAGGGCCCATCACTGAAGGGACCCAGCGTGGCAAAACACCCCCACCACCGTCTGCCACAGCAGGCTCTGGGTGGGGCATCACTGGCTGCAGACACTGGGGAGATCTTTGTTCTCTTTAATGATCAGTTCTTAAAACTCATGTACAAATACAGTATCTTCTTCTCTTGGAATATTGACGCCCAAGTGTTTCTCTCCGCTCCGGGTGTGAACAGCTCCAGGTTGGGATCCATTTAGTGGATGAAGGCTCTGAATAATGCTTCTCACTTCAGCTTAAGTCAGAGCCATGGAGGCCCATCCTTACCTGGCACTCAGGGGAGCAGATTCATGCTTTACCCCCCTCTCATGTTTCTCCTGGAGCTACTGAATTATATTCCCCCTGCTTCCTCCCACGCCTGCATAGTTTGGTTTACTAACTGCTGTGAGAAACATTATTATTTTGGGTCATGTGAAAATAATGTTCCTAATATCCTGGCTTTGAAAATCTTTCTGAGAGACCAAACAGCTGATGATGGTCCTAATTACGGCTGTCGTTTGGGATCAAGTGACCTGAAAGCTCCAGAGACAGCGCAAAGCCATGAAAACCAGCAAACGTGACCTTCCTATTGGGAACCTGCCAAACATTAGACGTTCCAGTGCTGGGTCTGTTTCCTACAGGCTGATGCTGACTCTGGGGAGGAAGAAGCTCCTCCTCGAACCCCCAATCTTCCGCAACGCAGAGGACCTTGAGTAGCCCAGCTGGGAAACGACAGCCGCGTGCGGGTGCAGTTCTGTGCTAAGCAGAGCTGGTGCCTGAGCTGCTTGCTGTTTCTCATCGTCTCCTCGCCTGTGATGCTATCTGAGCCTGTGAGTTTCTTCTGCTGGATATTTGCCACGTCTCTCCTCTTCCTTTCCAGTCAACTGCTGTGGAATAGTCTTCCCCCACCCTTTTCCGATTCTGCGCAGAGACATTACAACAACTTAGCAGACATCCTGCTCAGGAATATTTGACCTTGTGTCATCTCTCTAATTAGAAGCTGGGATCAGGATCATCTTCCACAGCAGCACAGACTGGCCTAGTGCTGGCATTTCCTCGGGGAAGAGGCTGCGGGTGGGGGTCTGGCTCTGATTTATCCTCCGATCCCTACTACCCATATCAGTCCTCGGATGAGAAGCAGTTAAAGCGTTCAGATCTTCTCTGGTTCCTACCACACACCCCTCAGAGCAGGCAACAAGCAGTCTTTGCCAACTATCGTTCAAAGACTGTCATCTTGCAGATTTTTTTTTTTTTTAAGGCTGCATTTCCTTATTATTATTTCTTCCACTTTATGGTTCCCAACACTCGATGCGCCTCTTTACATCTGGATGGGTTTGTGAAGGAAAACGTGATTCACTGCACGCGAAACTCCATCCTAGATAGAAATTCTGCCTTTAAGAAATACTTTCCTGTCCTAACCAGAGCAGCACGTGACGATGCTGAAAGGTAATCTCAGTAATTACAGTGCACTGCAGGCTCTGGTTATGGTTTTGGGAGTTCTCCCTGATCCTGCGGCTGGACGGTGCCTTGTTCTGCTGGCACGTGTGAATACACCATCAGGGCCACAGAAAGAGCGTTGCACGCACGTGTAATCCGTGAGATGACTTAACGTTCTCAAGAGTGCAGGGCAGGAAGATCTCCTGCTTTGTCATCGTCCAGATAATGAGTCGCTTTCCTCCTGCCCTGTGCTCCCTGCTTCTCCTGCCACAACACCATCTTCCTGCTCAACTCAAGCCCTCGGTGACTTACTCTTTGTGCTCAGGCCTGCTGATTGAATCACAGAATCACAAACTGGTGGAGGTTGGAAGAGGCCTCTCGAGATCGTCTGGTCCAGCCCTCCCTCCTCCTGGCTCCAGCAGGGCCAGCCAAAGCCCAGGACCGTGTCCAGGTGGCTTTTTCATGCCTCCAAGGATGGAGACCTGGACAACCTGTGCCAGTAAAATAAACGTTTCCTGATCCTCAGGCAGAATTTGATGTGTTTCAATTCATGCCCATTGCCTCTTCTCCTGTCGTTGTCTTACGTGGAGGTAGGAGACACCACAGCACACGTCTGTTCAGTGAATTTCAATATTTGCAGTCCCACGTTGTCTCTGCTCCCGAGCAGTTGCATTCGGGGACTATTGAGCAGTCCCTTTGCCTTTTGAGGGGTAGCTGGGCTCTCTGGGTTAGAGAGGGCTACCTGACCTGTTTTTTGGACCTGGTAGCAGAGACAGTGCTTGCTCTCCAGCCAAACCCACTGCCTGCACTGAGCAGAGTGGAAACTCTGGGAAACGTGGAGCAGAAACCCCTAAGCTGGCAGCGTGCAAGCCTGCCTGGTCCGGGGAGCCGCCTGTGTGCGGTGCTCTGAGGCTCTGCGCGGATCACTGGTTTCACCGCGCCGGGAATACCGATGGGACCTGGCTGGGCCTCAGCTGGTCCGTCCACACGAGGTGAGGTCAGGCGGCTTACCAGCTAGTTCAGGAACTTTTGGGTTGTATTCCACTGTGCATGGTAAACATGTTCGGAGCAATCCCTCCGCTCCTTGCGGGGCAGGGACCAGAGCGGGAGGAGGAGGAGGAGCGGAGGCTGGAGGAGAGCGGAGCAGAGGAGCTGGCTCACTAGCCGGAGGGAGGCTGAGCCGAGAGAGCCCTGGTCCCGCGCTGACGAGCCACAGCACCAGTTACGCCAGGGTTGGGGGGTCCCACGGAGAATTGGGCTCCTAGGCGTGTAGAAATGGGGGAGACAGAAGAGAGGGGAAGAGGCAGGGGATTGGGGGGACAAGGCAGGAGGAGGAAAGGGACCTGGGGCTGCACAGGGGCATCTTCGTAGCAGCAGGGAAGGATGCGATGGATGCTGGTGTCCTCCCAGCACGGGAAGGGATTCAACACTGGGACAGGAGCAGAGAGGAGGTGGGACAGAGGGAGGTTTGGGGCCACTGCACCCGGGGCCGGGGGCTGCGGCCTGAAAGCTGAAAGAAGAACAAAGCAGCGGCTGAGAGCGCTGGAGCTTGATGGGGCTGGGTGGCAGGTCCCATCCTGTCCCCTCGTCACCACTTCCACCACGCGCTGGCCCATGGGGATGGAGCTGAGCCGCTCGCTGGCATCTGCGAGGTCGCTGCACATCCCGGTGTGTCCTTGCCCTGGCACCTCCTGTGCCACCAGTTTGCACTACGGCACACGGCTGCTCCCGGCAGAGCAGAGGCCCGTGCTCTTCCCTGGCAGTGCCCCGGCGATGGTCACCCGTTGCCACCAGCGCTGGGAGGGACCCGCCACCTCACGGTGGGACACAACCATGTCCAACCCTCCTGTGGGACCTCCTCTGCCCCGAGGGAGCTGTTTCCAGGGCGGTTTGGCAGCGAGGTCAAGGGGAAAAGCATCCCCCTCTCCATCCATCGCCTCTCCCCCTTCATCTGTGAGGTGGGGTCTGTGGGCCCCCTCCCTGGTGCTGAACCCCTTGGGCAGGGAGGAGGGGGGTCC
Organism: Tetrax tetrax; assembly: GCA_009806455.1. Classification (NCBI taxonomy): domain Eukaryota; kingdom Metazoa; phylum Chordata; class Aves; order Otidiformes; family Otididae; genus Tetrax; species Tetrax tetrax. The sequence continues at coordinate 361,814 of WHYT01016284.1, forward strand.
TGTGTCCAGGGGTGGGAAAAGGCCCCTGGCACCCCGTAACGCTGCGGCGGAGCCGGGAACCTGCATGTTCCCGGCCAAACACGCTGACCCCAACCCGCATCCTGCTCCTCCAGCACACCCATAGTGCTGACCCCAAATTTTAATTGGCCTCAGTGCTGCAGATTCCGCCGTGCTCTGCAGTCCTTTCCGGAGCTTTCCGGCACTCGCAGCGATGGGAACTCCCCAGAGGAGCCGGAGAGCCGCAGCATCCCTGCATGCTGATGAGCATCCCCAGCGCTCGCTGGGCTGGGGGCTCCTCCCTCCCGGAACTGGGGGACACACACACACATATCGTTTATAATGGGACTAATTGGAGGCAGCCAGGCTGGGAACCTAATTAGTGCGCTGCCCAGCTCGGAAAAGATTAGCCAGGGTGCTTTCTTCGGCACAGGGATTTGTCAGCGATGCCGGCAGGGAGGGAACGCTCGCCCAGCTGGGCACCAGCACCTTCCCATGGGAATCCTGCGGGGTGGGGCCGGGAGTGGCTCATCATGGAGCTGGGAAGCCACGGCCAGGCGGGTGCTGAGGGTGTCGGAGGGAGCGTGGCCGTCCCGCTGAGGTGCCGCTGAAGCAGCAGGGATGGCTGTGGGTGCCACAGCCCTGCCTGGGTACAGCTCAGCCTGGCGCCCACGGGGCCGTCACCGTCCCCTGGGAACGTGCTGCACGTCACCCCTCGGGCCCCAGCCCTCGCTGCCCTCCCGGGCCTGCCTCCCCCCGGCCCGTAACCTACACCTTGATGCC
>WHYT01016285.1:4181-18312 GCA_009806455.1 Tetrax tetrax
TTTTTTTTTTTTTTTTTTTTTTGATAATGTGAAAAACACAGGTCTTGTGAGAGGCTGAGACTTAGAGGCATTCTTGAGGTAGGGTGGTATCTAACTAATAACTAATGTGAATCCCAGTATCTAGTACTTCATTCTTACCACTGTTGAGCAGGGAACACAAGCACCTAAGAATTCATCTTCTTGCACATCTAGACTAAAAACTAAGACAGATTTGTGTCTAATTTTCTGTATATCTTATCTTTAGTGTACATTGAAGGGCATGCAGGCTGACTGTAGAAGGTGTGTTGAAGTGATCCTGGGTCATCTGAATATCTGATTAATTTCTAAACACTGGACAATTCTTCAAAGATTAGACTGTGTAAACTTTGCTTAATCCTGTGCTTGAGTTGAACTGATATACTTTCTAGCTTGATTGTAATTCATTCTGTGAATGTGATATTTTAATACATGGAAATTAGAAGACTGCCAAGATCACAAAGTTCAGGAAGAACTTTAGAAGTCAGATAAAAGAGTATCTCTGTGCATACTCTGTGTGCTCTCAAGTGGCGGCTGTAATGTAATGAGATGATATGCAAATCTTAAAACCTATTAGGAAGAAAATGATCCTGCTGTGATCAATTTACAATCCAGAGAGGCACTTCCCGTACCTGATCCTTTATAATTTACAGTGTAAATGCAGATGATGCTTGAGTGTGGAAATCGGTACTGGATAGCTATCTTCTGTTTACTTTTTCTGTATACATGGAATTTCATGGTGTGATAATTGTATTCTGTGAACACGTACAGTGAACATGCTGTCAATTCTACACATGCCATCATGGATCCTTCTGAATTAGATATGCTACTTAGATATGTCAATTAAATATAATTATGGCAATTTTATTTCTTACTTCCAGGGTAATATCAAATCAACAAAATATAGTAAAGCTTTCAAAGAACATGATGTGCAAATAATGTGACAGTTCAGTATTCCAAAGAAAGCCTTGTAACTTCCAAATGGTGCTAATATTTTTACTGAGATAATTAAACACATACGAAAATTTAAATGTTTGAGATTGTGTGCTGATAATGAAGAAAACACACTTTGCTGCATACCACCAGCCAGTGATAGGGAGTGTAAAGAGAAAACTTTGTAATCCAAAATGTCTTTTCTGTAATTTTTACTGCAATTTCAGGAACAGTCTGTGTGTTCATAGTGTCTTGTATATGAAGGCACAATCTCTAATTGTGACTTCTGGGACTGAATAATAAGTGATTCAGCACATGAAAATATTAACATTTGAATGGACTGTATTTACAAAGGGCATCTGCACACTTTTAAGATTTATTTTTCTTTAAAAGCATCTGAGAGCAAAGCATATTAATGCATGCTCTTCAAGGGAGAGTCAAAAAAGTTGTTGCAAAAGGTATGCAGAGAACTGTGTTCTAAAAATTTGTTAGAATTCTTAAAACTATTATGAAAAATATAGTCTCTATAGTGCTTGGATAGATTAATATTAGATAAATAGATGGGGCTTTGAGCAACCTGGTTTAGTGGAAGGTGTCCCTGCCCATGGTGGGATGTGAAGTGGAACTAGGTGACCTTTGAATGTCCCATCCAACCCAAACCGTTCTATGATTCTATGAAATAATTGAAACTGAATTATATTCACAGAGTAAATGCAAAAATAAATAATGTGTGATGGTTGCATATCAGCTAATTTTGTTTTTCTGACTTTCAAGTTTAGCGCAGTTTTAGTCACTGCTGTTTGTATATTGCCATGTATATTTAGAAGAATAAACAAAACTCATTCTGTGTATGTATGTGGTGATGTGCAGACAAATAGGGTTTTAGCTTACACTTTGAATTTGATGTGAGTGTAAAATAATTGGGAGAATTATTGTGATACACTTTGTCTTAGAGTAAATGTACCTCTTTTTGCTTTTTTAGTATTTCTTTATATATATTATTATTGATATTTTTATGTTGCTAAGTGGATGTAGAAGTAGATGTTAAAAGATAAATATTTTTGTTGTTGTTTGAATAGCCTTGAAAGAAGATAAAGATATTGATGGACTGATTTAGAGCCTTAATAATCTTTATTTAATTATGAAGACTAACAAAATGTTATTATAGAGCAGAAGACATGATTACCTGATTTCTTATAGCAATCTGACTTGATTTTTTGTGGTTTGATATAAATGGAAAACTAATTGTCCAAATAATTTGTAAATTTTAGATTTATATATTGGAAAAATTATGTAGGCACTGTACACATATGCACAAATATATGTAAAGTATAATATAAAATATATAAATATATATTTTGTTTAGAAATGTCCTATACTTGTTATAAATTTTAATTACTTGCTTGTGCTAACTCTCTGCTCTCGTTCTGCTACTTCTCTGCTCTGCTCCATGTGTGTTTGTAATTCAGAGTTTTCAATTGGCTCCTTAACTCCAGGGCCAACTGCCAGATCAGTGAACTTAAATGGCTTCTTTTTACAAAGGTTTGAAAGTGGCAAATCTCAGTGAACTGTAACTGTTCTCTAGACATTGTTTTATATTTTGAAAGAAAACTCTGAACACACAGCTTACAGTTAATTGCTGTAAAAATTCATACTTCCATGGTTATTAAACAGAGTTCTTGATAATTGTTGAAATGCTTTTCTACCTTCAGATGGAACTGAGTACATTTTCGAACTAGTGCTTTCAAGCTCTTAGGGGATTTGAAAAAAACCTGTTATTGAATTTAGCAAAATCAAATGTTTTCCAGATTGGAGCTCAGTTACACTTTCAGACTGTTGTTGTTATTATCAGGCAATTGTGAACAAAGTACAGGATAAATATATCGACAAGTGGATACTGTTCTTAGAGATTCAAGGTTTTTTTAAAAAATGTTTAAACATTAAGTAAATAAGTAAAGTAAGTAAATAAATAAGTAAAGGTACTTTTGTACCGGATGCCAGAGCCAGGTGCTGGCAGTGGGGGGTTGCAGGGGCGGCTTCTGTGTGGAGAGGCCGGGGCTGCCCCATGCCAGATGCAGCTGGTTCCAGCCGGCTCCAACTGACCCACTGCAGGGCACGGCCCAGCCCAGCAGCCAAGATGGTGGCACCTTTGTAAAAGCATATTTAAGAAAGGGTAAAAACGCTGTGCAGCAGTTGAGAGAGAGATGGAAGTGAGGAGAAGTGTGAGAAACAACCCCACAGACACCAAGGTCAGTGCGGAATGAGGTGGTGCTTCAGGGGAAGGAGCCAAAACTAAACCCAGCTAAACCAAACAAAAACAAAACCACCCACTTCTTCCCCCTACCCCCTCCAAAAAAACCCTCAGACACCTCAAAATTGTGGTTGAGATAACTATAGCCCTTAGCTCATCACATACCTAGCTATAAAAAGATATATAAGAAATTATAATACTCTTAAAGGTGAATTCTACTTTCTTTCCCTGCAGATGGAAGACTCTTGAAAATGAAATCTCTCATTTGTCCCTGTCATCTCAAAATTTGCATTTACATATAAGATTTTGTTGTATATGGGCTTTCCTTTTCAAAGTCACTCTTTGTGTAAGTGCAAAAGGGTCAATCAGCAGATTTTCTATGTTGTTTAATTGGTTGCATCCACAGTTTAAGCATCCAGATTTTTGCCATGAGATATATCCATTACAGGCAACGTAGTGGTTTACGTTTGTCTGCTTGATGTCTGTGGAGTATGGTTTCTTTTGGGATTTGGTTTATTATTTTTGGTGTGCTTGTTATTCTCCAGGTCTATGTTATGGTATGGCGTATTTTATCTTCCTTTAGAATGCTCTCCATATACTTTTTAATCATCATTTTTGGAAACTTCTAATTTGTCTGTTTTAAATACATGGCACTTTCTTTCCCTTTTAACTCAAAGACTTGCATGATTCAAAATCTGTATTCTAAGTAAAACCTCGTGTTATTTTGAAGAGGACTTATCCAGGTAGAAGTTACCAGCCTTACTTATTGTGAGACATTCACACATTTGAGATGAGTTGACTATCTTGTATATAGCTTCAGTTATACTGTAAAAAAAGCCTTTGGATGAAAATTACTGTGAACTTGGCTTCTTAGTAGTTATGCTAGTAAGAAGGTTGTGAGCCAGCCTTCACAGCTTGTAGTATTCCAGAAGGAAATGGAAAAATTCTTGCAGACTTTCCTCATTCAAGTCTTTTGGCTGGTTTCATTTTTTTGATAATTATCTTGAAACACTTATGATATGTAGACTTTTATACGGAACAGAGTATTTCATTGTAAAGCACCATTTTTGTCCCTTATTGAATGGGAAGACATGCAATACAAACATTTGGGGCATTTTTTGGAAAAAAAAAAAAAAAAAAGAGTCTCTTCCGGAACAACTTCTTGGTATTTAGAGATCTTCAGCTCTGCAGAAGTACTAATACGTACTGGAGAAATGCAGATAATAATGAACCAGAATATTTTTTCTAAGAGTTGTGGGAAGGTCTAAGCAAAAGCCAAGACTAAGGAATGATACAAATTGCATTCTTCTTTTCAGAATTGTGATTTGGACTAAGGAATAAATGATACCAGATTATCTGTCCTAGTTTTGCCTAAAAATTTGACTATCCCTTCTTAACAAAGTCAGTTTTACTACTATTGTTCCTCCATGTCAGTTAACGACTGCTAACCTTTTGGAGAGCAAAAGCTCTGGTTTCTTCAATACAGGGTAATCACTAACTCACATCTATTGTTTACCTTTTGTAGAAAGTATTAAATGCTTCTTTCACATTACTGTTTTATAAGGGATGTCTTAAAACTCGGCTTGATTTCTTGGTTTGTAAGACTTGGATCATTTACAGGGTTTCTTTTTTTTTCATAGGTTGAATCTACACAAAGTATGATTAGGATTTTGGGCCTTTCAGCTACATTACCCAATTATCTTGATGTTGCTACATTTCTACACGTCAATCCCTGCATCGGACTATTCTACTTTGATGGCCGTTTCCGACCTGTACCGCTGGGGCAAACCTTTATAGGAATTAAGACAACCAATAAGGTAAAGCATCACAAACGCCAAAGAAATGGTTGCTACTTGTTTTGGTAGTCTTCCACATATGTATCCTTAGAAGGTACTGGTTTATTATGCTACAGCTGTTATATGAAGCATATTTTCTTCTGTATAATGATATACATAATTGAAAGGTGCTTTAAGAATCTTATTTCCTCAGTTTACAATACCTATAGATATGCCTTGTTGCAATTGGATACCATGGTATCCAGCTTTGTATTGCTTCAACTGCAGAGTCACTGTAGCAGCAGATTATCCTGCCTTTCTCATTTCAGTTTCCCATTTTGCTAGAAACAGTGGTGCTTCTTGTTGGCTATAAGGGTGCATGAGGAATGTTGTAAGAAAAATATTAATTTATAAAATCTGGAGCAATATGTATATTCCTGTGTCATGCATTAATACTAATTGGATATCAGTTATTGATTAAAACCTTAACGTGCTAAGCCATTAACTGTCATATGTGCACATCTGATAGAAAACATGTTAAAGTAGTCCCTAAATAAGCTTCTTTACTCTTTGTGCACTTGCTTATTTTGGGAAGCATTAAGGCCATGGTCAGGTGTAATATTCTTAATAAAACTTGTAAGTGCAGTGCCATTTGACACACAAATTATATTTCTTCTTTTAAGACAGGAATTAATATAAACAAACACTTTTCCATAAAATTTCCTAAGCATCTCACTAGCTGATAGTTAAAGCTTTTGTAGCTCAACTTTTAGAAAACCTTATTCTGCTATGGCTTAATTTAATAGAAATCAAAACATTTTCAATCAAAAGTGAATTTCCTAACTTAATTGATAATAGGATTTTTTTTTGTAAAAACGGACATTGGCTTTCTTACTAGGTTAAGTAGTTCATTCTATGTGCAGTGCAGGAAAGAAACTTATTGTATAACTATGGGGAGCCATTTCAAGTCTATACACACAAGAATAGTTTACCATATGGTGCTTACCATGATTTGCATTTTTTAACTTTCATTAATTGTTTCAGGTACCTTCACTGTTACTTGCTGCTGCTTTTCTTTAATCTTTTCCTGTTACTTGAATGTTTAGTTTATTTCCACTGTATGGTAAGAAAAAAAGGAAAGGTTCCGTTTCTTGATATTCACTTTAGAATGCATTTATTATTTAAAAACCAAAGAAATATAAAAAAAATCCTATAAAATTTGTAATTATTAAAAAAAACCCAATAAGTTTTCTTAAAAAAAAAAATAGGAGATGGGGAAATATTAGGAAGTAGTAGTTATTCTGAAATGTGAGTACCTCCCAAACTGTTTTGGTAATACCACAGCCAGGAGTTTTTCTTCTTGCTTTTTGGAAGACTGTCATTACAGATTTCATAGAGTAAAATACATTTTGCAATCAAAATAATACACTTTATAACAAACGAAAAGTAAAAGTATCAAGCCTCTTTGTAAAAGGATTCTATTCAGGATAATATTACTACTAAAGCTGCCAATTATTGCCAATATCAACATCTTTCTGGTCTGTATGAGAGGAGGAAAGCAATGTAAGAACCCACAGAATCAAAAACAGTTCTTGCAGAACATCAGCAAATGCAGTCAGTGCCCTCTGTGTCTATATCCACTCTGATGAGTTGCAAGGAGACAGAAGGCTGTTAGTTACTATAGGCAGGCACTTTGCCTACAGCTTTCTGACATCTTTAATCCAAAAACTAGTTAGAGATTTGTGGGATCGCATGCAAACAATAGGCAAGCTTTCCAAGGCAAGGACAGCATGGTGTATTTGTTATGCATAGAAGTTAGCCAGAAAAGCTCTTAAAACGCTGTACATTTAAACTCTTAGAGCATATGAGACCAAGGCAGAAGTTTGGTTTCTTCAGTCAGAGGTCTGTTAATGTCAGATATTTTTCTTTAATGTCAGTTATTTTTCTTTATGCATGTTTATGTTTTCCTCTTTAGATATAAATGCAAAGAATACATAAATTTACATTCATATGCATGTGTACATATGTCCACGAGTGTATTTATGCACTGCCCATGTATGTTGCTCCTTAATGATGTTCACTCGTTATTAGTTGCTGACCTCCAATTTTCAAAATAATTAGACTGCCTGCTTCTCTTTTGCACATATGTCCGTATTGTCTCATCTTTCTAATACTGTACTTCTATAATACCAAATGAGTGTTCTCTAAAGCTGTTTTAAAGCTGTGTTTTTCAACTTTCAGCTGTTCTAGACAACTCAAAGTACTAAATTTCTTTTTCCAAATTTTTACATGATTTGCTTTTGTAAAACATTTCTTTGTATCAAAAAAAAAAAAGATTATAAAACATGAATGCACAATTGAAGAATGGAGTGATTGATCTGATTTTGAACTTCGGTTATTTATTTTGGTTTGTCTCAACCTTAATGGAGTTGCATTCAAGTAGATATGTGCTATTTATATTGTGATGCATTAAAGAAATAGAAAAAAGATCTTTACAGTAGCTTGAACAATATGTTTCATTTCAACTGAACTCTTTATTTTGGAACCTTCCTGAAACATTTTATTTATTCATAATTGGAAAGCAAGGAGGTGGTTGGTGACAGCCAACATGGTTTCACCAAGGGCAGATCATGCCTGACCAATTTGGTGGCCTTCTATGATGGGGTGACAGCATCGGTGAACAAGGGACAAGCAACACATATCATCTACCTGGACTTGTGCAAAGCTTTTGAACACTGTCCCACACGACATCCTTCTCTCTAAACTAGAGAGGCGTGGGTTTGATGGACGGACCACTGGGTGGATAAGGAGTTGGCTGGATGGCCGCACTCAGAGATTGGTGGTCAATGGCTCAATGTCCAAGTGGAGACCGGTCACAAGTGGTGTCCCTCGGGGGTCCGTGTTGGGCCCAGCCCTGTTCGACATCGACATGGACAGTGGGATAGAGTGCACCCTCAGCAAGTTCGCTGATGACACCAAGCTGTGTGGTGCCGTCGACACGCTGGAAGGGAGGGATGCCATCCAGAGGGACCTGGACAGGCTGGAGAGGTGGGCCCGTGCCAACCTCATGAAGTTCAACCCAAGGTCCTGCACCTGGGTCATGGCAATCCCAGGCACAAATACAGGCTGAGCGGAGAATGGATTGAGAGCAGCCCTGAGGAGAAGGACTTGGGAGTGCTGGTGGACGAGAAGCTCAACATGAGCCGGCAATGCGCCCTTGTGGCCCAGAAGGCCAACCGCATCCTGGGCTGCATCAAGAGGAGCGTGGCCAGCAGGTTGAGGGAGGTGATTCTCCCCCTCTACTCTGCCCTGGTGAGACCCCGCCTGGAGTACTGCATCCAGCTCTGTAGCCCCCAACATAAGAAGGACATGGACCAGTCGGAGAAGGTCCAGAGGAGGGCCATGAAGATGATAAGAGGGCTGGAGCACCTTTCCTATGAGGACAGGCTGAGAGAGTTGGGGCTGTTCAGCCTGGAGAAGAGGAGGCTCCCAGGAGACCTGATAGTGGTCTTCCAGTACCTCAAGGGGGCCTACAAGAAAGATGGAGAGAGGCTGTTCAGTAGGGCCTGTTATGATAGGACGAGGGGTGATGGTTTTAAAATAGAGGGAGGTAGATTTAGTTTGAATATTAGGAAAAAATTTTTTACAATGCGAGTTGTAGAACACTGGAACAGGTTGCCCAGAGAGTTGGTGGATGCCCCATCCCTGGAAACGTTCAAGGCCAGGCTGGATGGGGCTCTGAGCAACCTGATCTAGTCAGGGATGTCCCTGTTCCTTGCAGTTGGGTTGGACTAGATGACCTTTGAAGGTCCCTTCCAACCCTAACCATTCTATGATTCTATGAAACTCTGTATATGGTACTCCCGGTGTTCCCCATGCTGTGAAGAAATTTCTGTTCTCTATGACAAAAAAGCTGACAATCAGTGATTTCCTAGATATATATATCTGCACTGTAAAAACTATTTTTATATTACCAAATGGAAGGACTTAGTGTTAGGTAAGGTGATGTATTAAATGGATATTTCATCAATATCCTGTATAAGTAAGATTCCTTAATATGAAACAGATAAATTAAAGAACAGAATTGGGTTACATTTCTTTGGTCATTAAAAAAACAGTAAAGGCACATAATAAATTTTCTATCCACTGTCCTTACTCGTATTTTGTTTACTTATTTTCACGTTCTGTTTTTGAATTTAAGAATACTAAAATCATAGTATTAGGAATGAGAATCAGAATATTGTAAATTTAATTGCGTAATCACATTTTTCTTTCATGAGTCACTTTAAATTGCTTGATATGTAGTAGATAATGTATAAAGATAAAAATGCTTTTAACATGGAGTATGATGTTTGTTTTTCAGGCACAGCAGCTGAATCATATGGATGAAGTATGTTATGAAAATGTGCTGAAGCAAATAATGGCTGGACACCAGGTATTTATGTTTTGCTTTGGTTTACATTCAGAGCACATATAAAGAAATTAGTTTTGATTATCATAATGATGTATTAAGAAATATTTCATTATTATTATTTTGAAATATGTCACTTCAGAGGTTATCTCTAATCTTGAAAACACTTTATATAAACATCATGCAAGAAAATCTAAACAGACTAAATAATGTTAGCTTCTAGCTAAAGTGAAAATTCCTAGTACTTTATATATCTCTTAAAGTAATTAATGTATATTTATGTGACTGACTTTTTTAAAATGACAAGGCAAAGTAGGTCAGTGCTTTAGAGACCTTACAGTTAGGTACATTTAATGATTAGAAGAAGAAAAAATACAGCACTCAGTTATTATTCTTAGCCTTTCCTATATCTTTCAAATTCTAGTGTCTCTTGTTAGAGATAAGGGATGAGAATTATGCAGAGTGTTCAAGACACAGTGCACAAGGGCTCAGCATCTATCATGTGAAATATCCTGAGTTTTGTGTTTTGTTTTCTTTTTAGAGGAAGTAATTTTGCTTTACAATAGAGGTTTCTGCAGTGAATTCTCAAATCTGATATTCCCCTCCATTAAGACTGAGCACTTAACTCATTTACCTGAATAGTTTATCATTCTGTTATTATTGTGCTCCTGAATCACCCCCACAAAATGTCTCATTTTTGTTAGAACTTTTTGTTTGCACATACAGCAATGTGAGCAACAGGAGTTGTAGCAGATAGGCCACTTGTTCGGAGCAGGAACAAATACTAGTACTCTGTTGTCCTTGAAGAGGCTTTTCACTAAATAACCTGTATATAAAAGAGGGAAACTCTTTCCCACAGAATCATAGTACGAATTGTGCGTTTTCCCCTTTTCACATAAAATTCAGATTGTGGTGTTTTTTTGAAAGGTGAACAGTTGGTTTATCGCTTGGGGGGAAGTACATACTTCAGCAACAGCTTCTTAGTACTCCTGCTCCCCCTGCTTTAACACTGTTCTTCCATTTACCTTCTCTTGCTGATATCAGTTACTGTTGTTACATTCAGAAAAGTTCCATGAAGATTACATATGGAAATGCTGATATTTTCCTGAGTGAAGATTGTTAACAAAATTTGTTGGCTGCACCAAGGGAACTTTAGTTTATTTTCTCTTCATTGTCAGTTTTGCACACACCTTACCAAATTCCTAACACTGAGGTACATTTAGTTGCTTGCCTTTCATTTCTTGTTATGATTCTGTGTATTTTCACTTGCTGTAGATAAATCTACAAGTAGCAGATTGTTTAAATCAGTATTGGATTCCCAATAGTAACGTGTATGCTGTTCCAGTGTATTTATTGCACCTTTCTTCCCCTCTCTTTTCTTCACACTGAGGAAAAAGCTATCTACAAACATATATAATACTATTTGAAAAATTTAGGTACAGTAAGTTGTTTAATTCTAGCAGGAGATGTTTTTGTAGCTTTCTTTGTGAATGGTTTTAGTTCCTGTACTATCAGCTGAATGCATAAGTGTTTTGTTTTAAGGCATGAGGTACAGCTGAAAGAGGCCGAGTGAAGAACTGTAGTCTATGTAAGTCTACTTAATGTTACAGTTTCAGCAGCTGATGCTATTACTGATCTTGGTTTCTGAAAACTGTATTTCAAAGCAACAACCAAGTAAGAGGTATATTTTCAGACAAAGCAGAAGCGTGATTTCCCTTGCTATATAAATGTTGATTTGGTTTCAGAATGCTTTGGTTAATTTGATTCAATTGATTGTAAATGTTAACACTTTGCTTTAAAGCTCTGCTATGTTGCAGAGCTCTCTTAAATACACATCTAAGTACGAACTAGTTACACTGGAGTTTTCTTCAGAGTATCTAAAACATATTGATCTTGATATTATGAAACAAACATACATATCCTGAAAGGAATTATATGTGAACGCTGGTATACAGTTTTTAACAATGCAGAATCAAGCATGTCAGCTCCAGGTATAATGCAGTTAGTTATAGTATGTAGTGATATACCACACATTAAAAATTAGGGATTTTTTCCTTTTGATGAGTGTGCTCAGATAAACGATCTGTCTAATAATTAAACCAACTGCAGATGTTTAAAAAAAAAGAAAAGGGGGAGGGGAGGAAGGTCACATAGCCTGGTCCGTAGTGGCAGATGAGTATTATTAGTGAATAAGTGAATATGATGACTATTATGCTACAAAGGTTTTCTTTAGTGTCTTTTCAAAATTTTGAGAATAGTCTTTGATTTTCTAAAGTTATCACCTTCTTCCGATTTTCTTAGTTTTTAGAAATTCATTACCTTGTGTCCACATTCACTATAGTCTGTTACTGTCATGCTGTTACCTTTCTTGTTATCCTTAGAACTTGTGTTTATTTACATTCTATGTGTGTAAACTCTGTTTGCTTTTTAACAAAGCTGTGGTTATTTCTAAATATACTTCTTAAAAAGATGTATTCACAGCTTCTCCCCCAGTACTTCAGAAGAAATTTCCACAGCAGTTGTATACATGTATGGAATTCAGGAAATGGTTGGAATTTTACAACTGTTCAGGCTTAGTGTGTGATAGACACGTCTCATTAGCAGTGCTCCAGAGAGTAAAAAACCTACCTGTTCTGTTTTCTACTGAAGCTCAAGAAAGAAATACCAGAATTGGAGAAAAATACTTTCCCTTTTCTAAAATTCCATGAGTTAATGTACCTTCCTGTGGCCATCAGACTTTGACAGTGTTGTCTCTTTTAAGATTCTTTACCAGAGTCTTTGGAATGTCTTAATAAATTTAATTCAACATTATTTATCTACTGTTCTGTTAACTCATTTTCAAAGAATTCTACTGTGACAGAACTGAATAATTTAATCTTAAAGAAGTGGTGCTGATGTGTCCCTGTCATATTGTAGGATACAGTGTGATGCGTAACTGAAGTTATATGTTCATGTGTTTCAATAGATGTACGTGTGTATTCGTTTTTTAAGACTAAGACTGGTAGGAGGTAGTTGCGTTCTACAGGCGTGTGTTTTGACAGATGGAGAGAAGCTTTTTGTGTTGATTTTTCAACAGTCATCCTCTGCAAGACTTCAAGCTCTTCCTGGCTATTGGGAAATTAAAAGTTGGTGATTCAGCCTTTAATTTTGATCCATCTGCTCAAACTAATGAGATATCTCATTTGTAAGCTTCACTTGGAATTACCAAATGCAACTGAAGCTATAACAGTTGTCTTATAGCACAATTCTCCTCTTGATTAACTTGAGGAAAGATAGAATGATAGATGACTTGCCCTACTGAGTTTTCTAGGGTTTTTGTTATAGAAACTTTTTATCATGACTGAAGATTTAAGATCAGAACATATCCCAAAGGTTTCCAGGTGCTTTTAAAGTCGGTATGCTCCTTTTGTAGAATTACTAACAATGTAGATCTTCGTTAGGAGGTTTCTCTGTCAGATCCTCTTAAGAGTGCTTTAAGTGAGAACCTCTAGTGCTGTTTAGTCTGCTTTCCTGGGCCTGTCCTGTGCTTGATATTAGCTGGTGAATGTTTGTTTTCTGTGTTGTACTTTGAATTTGCTATGTGCTTATATTATGTGAAAAGATGTTAGATCCTCTGGGACTGATCTGCACTTTCGGATTTTTATTTCTACCTCTTAATAAACCAAAGATTCTTTAAACAAATAAATTTAAACACCTGAAATTACACACTGTTCATCAGAATATGACTTCACACTCAGTTGCAGGTAGAGTATTATTAACAGCATTAATTCAGCTACAGAGCTGAAAAAATCTTCTGCATATTTTTGCAGCCCTATGAGAAGGGCATCTAGTGGCGACAAGTTCTGGGGAGCAGGTGGCATCTTTCTGAGGCAGCCTGTAGAGAACCTCACAAAATTAGCAAAGATGGTGCCTGAAGACCTTATGTATCAACATAACTTCTATAATAAATTCTATAATAAATTGATACATTGCATTGCTAGCTAGTTTAGGAGAGTACATATCATACTGTCTTTATCTTCACAATGTATGAGGGAGAAATCACCCTTGTCAGGTTATGCTTTGAGAAATAACATGGAATTTTTTTGAGTTTTGAGATGTGATGGTGTTTTTAAGGGGTTTTTTTTTTTTATCTGAAACATATCATATGTAAATTTTAACTATACATTAAATTCCTTTATCTAAAAAATATGGAGCTGTTGCTCTTTGCCAAGGTTCAGTTGCTTAAGTTAGTATCTTAGGGAATTAAGTCTTTTTGACTCTGACCATTGTTTTTATGCTTTTGCTGACTTTTTGCTATTTTATCCTACTACCTTGGTTACTGAAAGATGGTCATATATTTCTCTCATTGTCCCCATCACCACTTAAATACTTTTGCTGTTATGAATTTCATAGAGTCATAAAATCATAGAATCATAGAATGGTTAGGGTTGGAATGACCTTTAAATGTCATCTAGTCGAGCCCCGTGCCCTGCAAGAAGCAGGGACATCTCCAACCAGATCAGATTGCTCAGAGCCCAATCCAGCCTGGCCTTGAATGTTTCCAGTGATGGGGCATCCACCACCTCTCTGGGCAACATGTGTCAATGTTCCACCACTCTCATTGTAAAAAACTTTTTCCTTATATCAAGTCTGAATCTGCCTCCTTCTATTTTAAAACCATTACCCCTCATCCTATCACAACAGGCCCCACTGAAGGGTTTCTTCCCATCTTTCCTGTAGGCCCCCTTTAGGTATTGGAAGGCTGCT
>WHYT01016285.1:18332-29852 GCA_009806455.1 Tetrax tetrax
CTTTCTCTTCTCCTTTTTTTTTTTTTTTTTTTTTCCTTCTCATTTGCCAATTTGGCTGTTCATAACAGTTTTCAACTTGCAGCGCCTTTTCATTCTCTTATCTTCAGAAACCTCTTTTCCTTTTCAAGACAATTAATTTTTCTGGTTTTCTGCTGCTTTTGAGAGTTTTCTGTGTAACTCTGAGAGGACATATTATTTGTTTTAACTTTTTTCCCACTAGCTCTGTTACTCAGTGAAGCTCCTTGAAAGTTCATTTTCTCACTGAGCTTGATATTTTCAGTTCATAGAAAAATTGGTTGTCCAGTGGAAGTTCTGACATCTTTCTGTGGTTCTCATTGCCCTTGCTGTCTGTGCAGGCATTGAGGCTCAAGGTGTCATTACTTAAATATTGGGGAGACATCACAGCTTTACAGGAAGCGGTTTCAGTATGCAAGGAAGAGCTTCTCTGGTGGCCAGTGATGTCAGGTTGTCTGTGGCAAGGAACCTGGATTTTTGTAACAGTAAAAAGCTATTAAAAGCCTCAACACAACATCCAAAAGCAAGTGCGGTAGAGATGTTCCTACATATTTAGCAACAACTCTGGTTGACTTGAGTGGAGCAGGCTTTAGGAACTATAAACCAATGAAGATATGGCAACCTTTTTAGAATTAACATGCTGGAAATCTTACTACTGGGAATAAAAACGTAGAGGAAAACTACTTAAAACAATGAACTGCCTTATCCAAGCCATCCATTCTCAATGATGTACTGAGTGGTGATTTTAGACGGCCCATTTTGTGCTTATTTCAGCTCAGTTTTGTTAACCTTTTGAAGAAAAGTGCTTTTTCAAGTACTTTGTTAGTTTCTGAGCTTTTCTTCTTCGAATTTGTAGAATTAATTTCTTGGGTTTAGCTGTCTGCTTCTGTCTTACCATTTTGCTTTTGTAGTATTGTATCAACTGCATCTGATATATCTATGACAAGCTTTTACCTTTTATCTTTTATAATGAAATTTGGATTTTTTTTTTTTTTAATGTTCACAAGCCATGTATACTTGTTAAATTTTTAATTAGTGTATGCATTGAGTGATTAGTATGCAGTTTTCTAGAGATCAAGTTTGCTTTATTAATTAGAATTTATGTATGTAATTAAAATGTTGTTCTGTATCACTGTTGTACATATACTTCCTTAGAAGTAATATTGAGATGCTATATATTTTTTAAAAATCTTGGAATAATTTCTAAGTATCACCTTGGACAGACATTTAATACTTCACTCTTTCCAATCATGATTTTTCATGTCATAGATCAGAAATAGATTACACTTGACTTTGTATACTTAAAACAGGTTCTGTACTATATATTGCACATAAAGTATTCACATTGTAATTGTTCTCTATTTACCATCAACTTGGACTTTGCAGTACTAAGAAGTGTCATCTTGTTTTTCTCACAACACTATTTTAAACCAAAAAAAAAAAGAAACACAGAGTGGTTATTTTAAATCTATTATATTAAATTGTCAGAAGTTAATTTGACAGTTATTAATTTCATCTGTAAAAATGATGGATTAAATTTCTTTATTATCAGTTTTCCAGCTGTTATTTGGTTGCAGAAGCCACGTGAAGATAAAAGTTTAATAAGCTTAGTTACTGCAACTGTTGACAATGCTTTTATAGCTGTGTCATAAGATAAGATTTAATAAAAACGTATTTTCTTCAGAGGTCTCTCTGAAACTTGGTACCTTGGGAACTGCACTTGTCCTAGTGTTTTTCCTGTGTGAAATAGTGTTTATAGCACACTTTGGACAAATAACTCTGAAAAGCTACTTGTTTTGTTAAAATGTATCCTTTATCTAGGTTTTTTTTTTTTCTAAACTGAAGAGTTTATTTCAGTCTTAGATTTTGTAACTCTGTATCTATACAGATTGCTTCTACTTCATCACCTGATGTGACTTATTTGCATATATCTGTATATATTGGTTCTATATTTATATATGCACAGATGTATAAGTATATTAAAAAATATAAAAATACAGAAGGTATTTCTGGTATTTCTATGTTTATGAAACTTGATTTTTTTTAATAGTTTTCCATAGAATTTCTTTTGCAGTTTTTGCACAGTTATGTATGTGTGGTTTCTTTAACAAAATCATAAACTAATTCAGTGATTCACTATTTTTGTGTTCTGCATCTTCGTCATTTTTTTATGCACTTAATTTCCACTAAAACTGCCATTTGCAATTTTAAGGATATAATAATTAATATAATCTTATGCCTGAATAAATGAAACTTTGTATCTTACTTGAATTTAAAATACTATATTGATGTACTGTGTTGAAGATATGCTTCAAAAAATGCTATGTACCAGATGTTTCATGTTATTGTCAAATTATACATATGTACTATTTTCCTCTGTATTTTCTGGTCAAATCTATTTGGCTGTAGACCTTTAATACCTTATCAATTGTCTATATGAACAGCTGAGGAAATTACTGGAAATGGATGCCATAACAAGTTACGTATATAACCCATTATTCTTCAATTAGGTAGCCTTCTAAAGGTTTGTTTGCTATATTTCTGTGCCTTATGCTAATTTTTGCATATACATTTGTATTTACGTAGTAGCTTGTCTGTCTATGTG
Source organism: Tetrax tetrax (assembly GCA_009806455.1). Lineage (NCBI taxonomy): Eukaryota > Metazoa > Chordata > Aves > Otidiformes > Otididae > Tetrax > Tetrax tetrax. Next base: position 20,953 of record WHYT01016285.1, read on the forward strand.
TACTCACAATGAATTTATGTAGTCCTGAAGCGCCAATTTAATCTTTGCATTAATTATGAGTTCATGAGGTGTTCAGTTTATGTCTGTAGTCTTGCACAGCTACACAATAGTGTTGATATTGGTTGTATTAGCAAGGTAGCAAGTGATACTATTTAGAGTTATTTTTCTTCTGATATTATGAATGTACATTGACTCATTAAAACAGAAAATCAAATTTAATTCCGGAACTTCTTATAGCCTGGAGAAATATAAATCCATAGAAGTAGATCTGTGTGCTTAGTTTAACATAATAGATAGTATCAAGTAATAAACTTCCTGATTATTGTCAAAACTTCTGGAAGTTATTCGAAATGTAACAAGATAACTACTGTCCACCAAGACCTTATGCCTATCACAGATGTTTTAACAGATGTTACTAGGTAATCCAAGATTAGTGTTATTAGTGGGTTTTAATTGGAAATACATGATAATATGGGATGCTATAGAAAATAAGTTATTTTGAATAATCCATGAGAATGGGAAATAAATATTCTTTATTAAGACAATAAAATGCATCAGGAAATTACTTTTGACTTTATACTTCTATTAACTTTCCTGTCTGTGAGATTTCTCACTTAGGTAGTGCTGTGGTGTGGATAGTTTTCTTTGTGGTTCCTAAAGAGACGACTCAAGAATATGTTATGTTTGTATACTCTGATGTGTTTAATCATGATGTATTTATAATATTCTTATTTAGGAGAGGATATCTTGAGAAGGTCGAGTTATATAAGGTATGGGGTTACAAGGGACATTCTAACTGTTCTAGTGCAGTTTACTGTTGTTTGCGAACATTTAAATTCTTCATAACTTTATTAAATTTTTTGTTAAAAACATTGCTTATACTTGAAGGCAGTTCTTCACTTTTCTGATGATGTAGAAAATCCGTTGCTCAGGGCCAAAAAATGTGCTTCTGGATGAAGGTCTGTGGTTTTAAATCAGTACTGATAAGAAATAAGTTAGAAACTCTGTTCTTTAATTGTTTAGTAAGTTTATTTATGTTATTGGATCTTACAAAAGCAGATGATATAGAGGTTGACATGACAATTTTCTTAATCTTGTTACTTAAGTAAAAGGAATGGGAATAGATACGAAGATTTCTCCGGTATCTTTTATATTCCTTTCCTTCAGTAAAGCTGAATAGAATCTACTCATCACTACTGACTCCTTGGTTATTTTTTCATAATACAGATGGTATACTTATAAGTATAAATAGTTTTGGAAATGTAAAAAAGATATGGGAGTTTTATTCTGGAGTTATATTTGTCAAAAATGTAATTTATGATAATGTGGAAACATTTTATTGTACAAAGTCAAAATAGTTAATGTCAGAACAGGAGAAAAGGAAATGCTTGAAACAAATTATTACATGATCTAGTTTTTCTAAAAAAAGATGCAGTGAAAAGCTGCTTATAATTTTGAGTAATAATTGTCGTTCAAGTCCATTGGCATCTGCAAAAATGCAATTGTTAACTGCCTAATGACAGATATTTGCATAGTAATAGACTAGCTATTCTTGCTTACTACACAAGAATAGATATTGCTATTTCTATTTATATCCTGTCAATTAAAATTCAAAATAATTTCTATTACCTGTTGGAGTCAGTAAAGTATTGTTTGTTTGTCTTATTGACTAATTTGCCCTCTATGTTAATTTTCACTCTGTTCATTTTTCCTCTGCATTTTGTCATATATTTGACTAATGCTACAAATTGAAGATAGCGTAGTTTCTATTATAGTGTTCTGAAACAGGTTTCCTTCAGTGTCCAGAACCTATATTTTAGCATTGATACCATTACTGGGCATTTCTTTTATAGACCATCTAATACAATTCAAAGTATAACAAAGCAATATTGTTAACAGAAGTGCTTGCAATTTTTAAAATAATTAATTATTTAGAACTTCCTAATGTAAATTAAATCAGACAAACCAATCTGCATGTATCAGTGGAAAATGTCTATAACTGTTGTATAGGTATAAAGGAAGAGTCGTGAAGTTTCATGTGGGCATGTATTTTTTACTCAGAAGTATCCTCCCATTAGTGCTGCTGCATAGACACTTCTTCAAGTGTAATGGTTTGGTATCATTAGAGTCTCTCCTGTTTCAATACTAGAGGCTTAATGTCAAACTTACGGGTCTAGAACTGGTTTTTCCTTAGCTTTAATGGAAGTGACACCAAACTCCAATATCTTTCATTTTTATGTAGTGACAGAAGAGACAATGTCATGTTGTACATCAGCATAACTGAGTGACTCTCTAAAATGCATTTGCAGTGCTACATGCAACATATGGAACAAAAAGGAGAAATTGGGGGTCTGTGTCCAGTTGCTGAGCTAACATTATGTTGAGATCAGAGATGTGATGTGATGGCTCACATGACTGAGTGCTGCAAGGAGTGGAAACAGACTCTTGAGAAACATCAGGCCAGGGCAGCAAGAAACTTGCTTGTATGGAGCTGCAGCTATACCTGGAGCTATGCCTAGAGTTAGATGATGAGCCAGCTGATAACTTAGGAGGAGGATTGGTTGGCAGACAGACATGAGTAACAGTTGTTGTGGCCCTTTGCTGCAGACCCACTGATGAGGAATAAAGTAGATGAGATTGTCTTCGGGCAACTAGAAGCAGCCTCGTGTTCACTGTTCATGGTCTTCCTGGGAGACTTTCCCACTCCAATATCTGCTGGAGGGACAATGCCGCAGGGCAAAAGCAATCCAGGAAGTTTCTGGAGTATGCTGGTGACAGCTTCCTAGCATAAGCGATTGAGGAGCTGATGGGGAGTTGATGCTGTGCTGGACCTTGACCTTACAAAAAGCCAAGGACTGGTTGGGTATCTGAATGCTGGGAGAAGTCTTGGCTGCGGTGACCATGCAGGATTCTGATGGAAGGAATGGCTTCAGGAGATCACTTTGGCCTCTTCAGGGATCTCTCTCTTCTGAGAACTGGAAAACAGCACATGTCATTCCTGTCTTCAAAAAGGACAAGAGAATAATGTCTGTAACCTGACTAGCAGGAGCTCAGGTGAGATTATAATGTTACAATGAAGGAAAAAAAAAAAAAATCAGAAGATGGGGAAGAAAATTTATCAGCTTTTAGTTAAAGAAAAATTACTTGGTCACCTCAGGCTAAAACGTCTTGTTAAATATAATCATAAAAAGGCGATTTAATAAGTAACCATAGTAAGGCCATTTTTTGTGGTGGAATCTGCCTTTCATGGGGGATTCTGCACACCTTTGAAATCATCTGTTGCCACTTGCAAATCAGTGAAACAGTAAGTTTTCAGAATGCCTACAAACTATATAGAAATGAGAAAAAGATGTGATTTTTAATATATATTTGTATTGTTGGAACTATTTGGGACCGTTTCAAACATATTTATTTTGCACCAACAACAAAGATGTTACATGCTTATAACACCTACAAAAAACTTAAAAATTGTAATAGTTGCACAAGTTCTATGCTTAAAAGTCTGTGGTTAAGTGGGAAGATCTTTTGCTAGAGACAATACCACAAAGGTATAGGAAAGACAAGGAAAAAGGAAGAAAATAAAACCAGAAGCAACTAAATTTATACTCGGAATTAGAATAGAGTTATAACAATAAAGATTGTAATGTCAGAGAAGACAGAGCAGGAGGTGCATCAAGAAGGAGACTGAAAGGTAAATGAAAATGAGGAATAAGAAAGAGGGTAGTATTTCAGAATGTGTGTGAAAGTAGAGACTTTTTTATGGATAGATTTAGAATACAAAAGGCTAAATGAAGGAAGGGCAAATAGGAAGAAAATTAAGAAAGTAGTTCCAATATAATATCCTTACCATATTTTTTTGCATAGCATTTCATGAGCAATAAAGAAAATTAGATGTAACTGTACAGTATAATATTCATTGGAGTGGCCACATCTTAAGTAAAAAATACATTTCTACATTAGAAGAAATACAAAAACTGAAACTATAGGACAGATGTATTTAAAAAGTAGTGTTATTACAGGTAAATAAATGAGGAAGTGCACATTACAATAGTAAAAATATCTGTAAACTAAATAGGAGCTATTTCCCTTAAAAGCTGGTGTATCTAAATAGAAATATAATTGTAGTTATGTTAAGTAGATTTTTTTTAAATTAGGTTCTGTAGATATTTTTACAAAAATCCCGATTTTTGTTTAATCAGAGATGATCAGAAGTAATTTGAGGGAATAATTAAAACTTAGCAGAGACAGCAACTTATGGTAATCTATCGAGAGTTCAAAATATATCACATTACTGTACTGATTAGTTGATGCAGCATTGTAGATTTCTTTGTTGTTGTTGTTATTTTCTGTTAAAATTTTGTATGGTGTTGTATAGCTTTGATCTGCACCAGAGTTTGCTGAATGTTTCTCTTGAATGTACAGATATTTTAATGCTGACTCTTGCTGAATTACTTTGGCATTTTTGACCCCTCAAGCTTGAATGAAAATTCCTGTATTCTAATGCACATTATTTAATTTTGTGATGAGTAAATGCACTCTACTTTTAACTTGTGAAGAATTTTCTATACAGAAAGAATGATATATAAAATGTCTCATTAGAACTAGTTTGTAGGCATCTTAATAATCCTTCAATTTTCTGTCGTGTAAAAGATCTTAATACACGTGCAGATTATATCAATATTTCTTTTAAATACAAGATGTACTAAAATTAATTCAAATAACTAGAAAAGTAATTTAAATTCTCTTGTTGGCTTGGTAAGTGACACAGCCTGTTCAGCTTTTTCCGGTTCCTAAGGTGTTGTTTAATATGTGAAAAGACTTTAATATGCAAAATGGAAAAAATTACTAAAATGAAAGCAAGATTTCTACATTAAACTTTTTAAGCTTTAGTATAGGTCACCTTATAAAAATTCTTAGTTCGTAAAAGAACAGCGATTTTTTATGGCTGTTCTTTTAGTTACTAGTTCTGTATAGTGATTTTCGTAAGTTCTTGTGATGTTACTGGGAGGAAGGGGGGATCACATTCATACACTATCATGCTATAATTTATATCTGGTAATCAAAACATTCTGATTTTGCAGTGAGTATTTTTGATTGACAGCTATTAGTGAGCCGTCTGTGTTGATTTAATTTATATTTTGTGTGATATATACATTTCATTCTGTAAATGGTAGGCACTGGAATTTTGAACTCTATCTTGGCATTTTGGGAGAAATCACAACACAAGAGAGAAACAATTTTACTATTCCTTAGAATGAGGCTAGACTTTAGTAAATTGTACTTAGTCTAGGAGATGGTTCTATTTAGTGAGGTGCAAAGGATGATGTTTTTAACATACATAGGTGCAGTCAACGCTCCTTGCGGAGAAGTGTTGAAACGTCATTAGGAATTGAGTTTTGGAAGAGGTTGGAGAAGGTTTCATACTGACCTTGGACAGACTGATCTGTTGATCCATATCCCTAACAGCTTGTTATCAGTAAAAGTAATACCCAGGTCAGGAACTGGATAAAAGAACATGTTATAAGGGTTTACCTGGGTGAAGCCAAACAATGTCTTGAAGCTAAAATAAAGTATATATACTTGTCTATGAACTACATAATGAATATCAACATTGTGTTAAATAAATTCATTCTTTCATCTTAAATTACTTTGAAATATGTGATGCAAAGTGAATGGCAAAACGAAGGCATTCAGTCCTAGAGGAGAGCTGTATAGTAAAACAGAGATGCAGAACTCAAGCATTCAGCTGACCAGCACTCTAATAACAACATGGAAAGATACCTGAAAGAGTCAGTGTACTTTCCCAAAAAGAAGAATGCACCATTTTGGAGTTATCATAGAGAATGTTGGATTGAAAGACACATTTTCCAGTAGCAAAAATTAGCACAAGCATCTTTGCTATCCAAGGCAGAAGAAAGTTGTTTCAAGAGATTTCACAAATCACTTTAGACACTTTTGTTACATGTATATATGACGTACTTTTTCTTTCTCCTCTAAGTGAAAAATATAAGTCCTACTGGCATCTAGTTACATGTTTCTGATAACAGAAAAGTACTAGTTCTCAAAGGTATTTTGAATAATAGCATGCTTTTCAGTGCTTTGGTGGTGCGCTAACGCATTTCAGAAAAATATAACCTGGAATATGCAGCACCTGGGGAGTGCAAGCACTGTTGTGAATTTTAAACAAAGTCTTTGCTGAAAACGTTTTATTTGTTTCGTACTTTCAGAAAATTCTGAGAAGGTAACCCAGCTAGAGACATTTGCTTTCTCCTTTCTTGTATATTGTTTATTATTTAGAAGCTTTGGTTTCAGGAGAGCGGTAGCAGACACTTTCAGCACTAGGGCTATATACACCAGAGCTAGCTTTGAACTGCGGAGTACAGATCTAATTACACAGCTTGTAGCTGTGGAACCGCTTCTCTCTATTCTAAATTACTTTTCCTAACTTATTTGCATAATTTAATGCACAGAGATTTTGCCACTGAAATATAATATTCTCTGTCACGGTTAGGACAGGCTAATTTAACCCTCTTAAGTCTATATTGCTGTCTCACAATGTATTTGGTAAATGCTTACCAACTTCATAGGGGGAAAAACATTCAACAAGGCATTATGTGTCAATTTTTAGCTAGGGCTGGTTCTTTACAAACATATTTGGTGATGTACAGAGATTACAAGCAAACATAACCTTAGGATTGAGCACTTCTAATCAGCTAATAAAGTCTATTTTTTTAGTCAGACTTGGTTTCTGTCTACCTCCCACTGAGAAGTTCTTTTTACTGTCAACAATTTGTGAAATCATTTCAAATTTAACAATTTGGTGTTGACATGTGATCATGAAATACATAAAAGTCAATGAATTCAAGTGTGCACTATTAATTTAAAAACAGTGGGAGGTAAATTTAATAAAGAAAAGACACCACACATCTGAAAATTAGATATCTTTCTGTAAGAACTGTAGAATGGCTTCTAGGTAGAGGACAGTTACTTAGTTATTGTTTGCGTAATAAGGTCTTATGTCTTCCTGAATGAATGATTGCTATGATGTCAGACATTTTTGTACAATGATTCTGGAAGAAGAAGAAGAAACAGCCATATAAAAAGTGTTAAGAGAATGTAATAGAATCATGAAATCATACAGTCATTAGCATTGGAAGGGACCTTTAAAGGTCATCTAGTCCAACTCCCCTACAAGGAGCAAGGACATCTCTGGATAGGTGAGGTTGAGGCTCTGAGCAACCTGATCTAGTTGAAGATGTCCCTGAAGATATAAGTATAGACTGTGTTTGTTAAAGACTGGCTTCCCAATTTAGCACCATTGTATTTTCTACACATTTTGCATGGTAGTCCAGCCAGCTCCTTCAGGTCCGGGTTGGCAATTCCAGGGTTGGTTTTTTTTTTTTTATTTCTCCTGCTTAGCTACTGTTTCTAATTGTGCACTTGAAACATCTTCTAGTCCCCTGACAGAGAAACAGGCTGCTTGTTTTTCATTTCTTATGGAAAACCCAGCATGGAATTGCACTTGTCTTGTTTAGTTTTAGCATGTAGGCAGAAGCTTTAGAAATCATAACTGAAGTTTTAACAAGTTCATACTGAGCCTCTGCAAACTGAAAGCAAAAACATATGCTCTTTAAATAATAACCTCTCAGTTTACTGGGTAGATGGAGTAAAAAAGAATGTTGGTTCTCTTTGTGCATACAGTTTATTTTTATATGTAGTATTGGATATCAGAAAGAACTTTTCAATATTATTAATTTATTGAAATTTATTGAGTAGAGTGGTTAAAATAAAAGATAAAGGGATCTTGGAGCATTAAGTGAAATGTGGTCCAAATCCATCTGTCTTCTGGTTCTTGAAACATCTAAACTGAGTGCCTCCCAGTATCAAAGGTCCTAAACCTCCCAGGATTGTTTCTAAACATACACTATGGCAGGCAGTGGTGAGAGAGGAACGTTTTAGTTGGTTTTAGGTAAAAGGCTTCAACACTTTTTACAGCACTGTTGACATTCTTAGCAGCATGAAAGAAAAGTGAAAATGTTTCTTGTAAACATTTTGATTAGTGTTTTCATGGCTTTTGAATATTGTATCACTGATCCTGCTCTTATAGTGGTAATATTCTTGTGGGCTTTTAACTGTGAGCATTACGCAGTAGTTCTCTTCCTTCTGTTCTTCAATTCCCTGCCCAGTATCTTCGACTGTATAATGTTATTTCTGTCAATAATTCAAATTTTTCAGGAAATTTAAATTTTATTTATTTTATGGTCTTATTTCTTAAGGCATTTTGGTCTTTTCTAGTACTCCTCATAGCTGTACTTTTACTATCTGCATTTCTTGAGCTTGTATGTATCTTATCTGGTATCTGAAGTAGATGACTGCAGGTGTACCCGATTCTGTACAACTGTTTCATTCGTAAATCTTCCAGAGTGCTACATAATATTTTTTGTCATTTTTTAGGTTAATCCTCAAGTCTGTCATAATTTCATACAAAATCAAGGCATCAGACTTTGGAAAAGGGTTCACATTCTTTTCTACTGAGACAAACTGATTACTGAGTGATGTGTTTCAAAGTATGTTAATTGAAAGTATTGCAAAAGTAATGCTATGTAGTGTTTTTTAAAATGTTCGGTGGCCAAGATTCAGTTACACAATATACTTACATGTATATGTTTGTATAATATTCTTTAGCAAAGTGTCAACTATTAGATTTTCTTTTCATATTGTTAGGTTTCTAGTATTTCTGTATGACTAGTAAAAATTAGATATGAATGTTACTGCTTTACAGAATCACAGAATCACAGAATTATCATGATTGGAAAAGACCTAAAAGATCATCCAGTCCAACCATCACCAATACTTCTCAGCTAAATCATATCCCTCAACACAACATCCAAACGTTTCTT
>WHYT01016285.1:38766-66783 GCA_009806455.1 Tetrax tetrax
TTTTTTAATAAACTCATTGTCTATGCCTTAAAGTAGTTGTCTTGTAATCTTTAGATCATATGCTGCCTGCCAAAGTAACACATTCAATTAGCTGTCTGTTCCCAGTGACACTTTTCCATGAGGAAGTGAACTGTTGGTTGCCAGATTTTGACCTGCTAGAATATCCTGGTTTTGGCTAGCCCCTTTCCTGGCTGCTCTTCAACTTCAGCAGGAAATCACAGAGTCATATTTTACTGTAAAAGGCATTTTCAAAGGTGTACTAGTCTACGTCAAAAGGAAGAATCAACTGTGTTTATAGCATTTCTGACTGCTTTGGAAAGTAATGTATAATATGAATGTGTTTTGATGTGATATAATACTTACTACTTGTGAATATAGCAGGCAGAATATCTCTGAGGCAGTGCATCTTACGTACCATATTGGAAAGGACAGACAAGGAAGAGGAGGACAGGGAGTTGTGCTCTCTCTAAGTTAGGTGTTTGACTGTGCAGAGCTCCACAGTGAAACCAGACATCTGCAGCTTCTGTCTGGTTCAAGATTGGAGCAGGAAGGAACAGACAGGGAGGTTATGGTTGAGGTCTGTTATGGACCACCTGTCCTCAGCAACATTTTGCTGAGCAATTAAGGCTAACATATTAAGACTTATGAGTACACCAGAGATTTCGGTGATTAGAGCTTGTGGAGGTTTATTATTAAAAATATTACTGTTCAGTTTAAATTTTCTCTTTTTTTTTTTTTTTTTGTAGCAGTAAACATTTCTAACAGAAGTGACTATAATAACAGCAGTAATGTGTGCGTGCATCTTACCAAAGGGTTTTATAATCATGTGTTTCATCATAGGAAGTTTCTGCACTAGAATTTCTAAAAATTTCAAAGTGTAACAAATAAAGACACAAGGCACAGTGAAGTCAAGCTCCATATAAAGAGATATTTTTCCCTTTGTACTCCTCTTCCAATAAACCCATCCTGTAATTAAACACCTAAGCCTGGAATAGCACTATCCAAAGCATGTGCAATACACATCTACATTTTTAGGTAACCTGAAAATATAGACATTTTCTCCTCTACTGGTAATTCTAATACTAATTTACTACCTAAGGTAAGAATTTCAGTACCACATAGGTGTACAGGCAGATCCTACACATATAAGCATAAGTGACTGTCACTAGGAATTAATAACTGTACAGTTTACTACCATTAAAACTGCCAGGAAAAAAAAAAAACATTATTGCAGCCAAGGGTCATTCTGAAGAAAAAAAACACAGAGTTGTAGAAATGCTTCAAGGACACACTAATGGATTCATAGCTTTTGTGGACAAGAAGGGCCAGCTCTTGTGAAATGTTCATAACGTCATGTAGAGAATTGAGTAAGGCTGAATTTCTGTTTGAGCTCCAGTAACGATTTCTAACGTATATATAACCTTGACATGTGTAATTCTTCATGTCTGAACTGGCCTGCTTATTGCTCTAGACCTAGGATCTCATGCTGATTTTCTTCAGTAAATTTTTTTTTTTCACTGTGAATGTTCTTATTCATTCAAATAATAGTGAACTGTTATTGGGGGTAGATCAAGCTACTCAGTAAGTCTCTTAATGGCAAATTTCTGGTGTCCAGGAGAATATACTGGGGAGAGCATTGATACATGCTTTTCCTTAGGCATTAGCTGTTCAGAGAGACTACTGCTCTAGACAGACTTTGTCTGACCTGGCACAGCAGTTCTTATGCCTTGTACTATGTATCAGATACATCTTATGCAATAAATTGAGTATTAACATGATAAACCACATTACTTGTAAGAGCTTTTCAGGGTTCTTTTAAAAATCCCTTCTCAAAACATGACCTAGGCTCTTTGTTCCCAGATACCTTACTATGTTGCAGATATCTAAATGGCACTGTGGACCATTCCTTCAGAGTGCTTCTGATTTCCAAACTGTACCTTTAATCAGTGTGATCACATTTTAAATTTTTTTATCACCAGTACAGATATGAAATACTCATGGGTCAAATTTGATCTCTGAAGAACCTCATTACACATTCTGTCAAGTCAAAGTTTCTAAATACAATTAATTTCTTTGATCATCATTGCCTAATTTTAATCTCCTTAATAAGTGAAATTCATTTTATCTATAGCACTGAATTCCCAGTGCCATACCATATAAATGAAATTTCTGACAGAAGTCTGACTGTATTATATCAGTGCCGTGTGATGCAGTGATTAGTTTAAGCTTGATAATGATAATATCATGTTCGTCTGACAGGAGCTATCTTGTATAAAGGGATGTTTATTGGCACGGTTCCCAAAATTATTGGACTGCAGACTATTCAGTGTTGCCATTTCATTTGACATGAAATTTAGCAATACCTGGCAGAGAATAATCTTCAGAATGTAATGCAATCCTTATTTTGTATTCTGTATACAGTATTCACTGTAATGGATGAAGATGTTGTTTAGAAACATCTGAAATCCAGTGTATGACTTACAGGTATAAGTAATGCCCAAATCATGCATGTTCTAGTATAGAAACAGCAAGTGTAAGTGAAGGCTAGTTGAACACACAGGAGGAAAGGAAAAATAGAATAGTTAAAAGCATTGTATTCTTTGCTGGCCTTTAAAATTTGAAAGCAATTTTACTAATCCTCTTAATTATCTGTCAAATGTTTTTAAATTATTAGAAATTAATTTTTAGAGAACATTCATCAAATATTTGATGTGTAATCATTTGTTTGACATTTAATTACTTCAGAGCAAATTCTCATTTTATTTTTGTTTTACTAATAACATCTAATATTTGATGTGTTATTAAAAAAACTATAAAAATAAAATGAGGATATGTATTCAAATACATTAGGCTATATTAAATGTCAAACATATATTGAAGTTCCTTATTTGTTTTGTAATTACTATGTTTTTTTACTTTTGAAAAATGTTTGCTAATTATCTCTCCAGGAATGGAATGAACCTCTTCATATTTCTTTCATGGGATATTTTATTCAGTAGTCCTGCTTAAAGGTCAGAGACAAAATTCATTAGATGATGTGGTCCTAACAATTGACAGGTTAAAGAAAAATGTGTGCTGTATAGAGTGGTCCTGCTGTTTTAATGATTCCTGAGCTGTGGAATTTAGTATTAAGAGTTATTCAGATGGTCTTTTATGTTTTGGAGAGGCCTGTTTACAGGGAAGTATATTGTGAATGACAGAAAAATGTTGCCTTTAGTTTTTTTAGCAGTATTCCTATATATTAGTTAGTGTAAATGTTAACTGTTAAACTGAAATAAAAAGTTGACAGAAACACTAAACAATTCCTTTTTGCTTTTGCTTTTCCTGACCTTTAAAAAGGAAGGAGTTTGATGTATATTTCTGTTATTATGGTAGTTACTTTAAGCGTCACTCTAGAAATTCTGTTTGCACAGCTTTAGATTTGTAGTTCTGTTTTCTATTTGTAGTTCTCTGTATTCCTGTACATTGTATACAGTCTACTGGAATTTTCTAGTGTTTTTATTATGAATCAAAAAGTATAAAATGTATAGTATAGATTGAATTTTGTTATCAACTGTCTTCCTGAAAATCAGTCTCTGATCCAAGGATTTCAGATTTGTTGGCTTGTCTCTCGAGCTCTGATAGTTACAGCACTGGGTAACAAGTAATAGTCTTCTGCTATCCTGTGAAAAATAAAATGAACTTTTTTTTCCCCCTAATCTATGGGCTTGATTATATATGCTGTTTTATCTATCATGAGCATCAACTTGATAGGCAACAAAGCTTAGTTTTATCCTGTTTATCACTTGAAAGCTGCTTCATAAATATTTGGTTTACTTCCAGAAGATGTGCTGTGTTAGTAATGGGACTCCTAGAAGTAAAATGGGTTAGTAAACCTTTTTCTAGAATGATCTCTGAGTCACAAATACAGCTGACAAGGGTGCTGATGTTTTTGTTCAGAGAACTGCCAAAAGTTGTTTTGTGCTTTTGTGCACAACTTTTCAGCTATTTTAGAGTTATTCAGTTTAAAATTGGTAATGGATTTCATCACTCTAAATGTAAGATTTAATGCCTTTTCTTACTAATCCTCCGTGGAAATGCTCTGATAAACTGTAGGATAATTTGTTGCCTATAGCATCCCCTTTCACTGTTGACAAAATTTCTTGTTAAATACTAAATGTGCTCAGTAAGATCATTTGAAATTTTTGTCATCTTTATAATGTGATTAAGCTTCTTTTCCTTAAATGGAGTTTGTCACAGCCTACTGCAAGGTATTTGCATTCAGTCAATTCAGTTCTTAAGGTAAACACGTTTTTTAAAATGTCTTATTGATTTGTGCTTGTAAATATAAAAAATGAAGTTCAGGTTTACATTGTTTAAAATACTGGTTTTAGTTGTTACTTTGATTTAAATTTAAGATTTTTTTAGTGTCTAAATACACTGAAACTTCTTTCTCTCTGGGATATGGGAAAAATATTATGCTAATAGAGGTTCCTTGATGTCAGGCTATGACATTGTTTGCTGTAATGTGTAGCTCTAGGAGGTTATTTGATTGATTCTGCGGTTACGGAAGTTTGCACAGTCAGTAGCAGCATATATGTATGCATTCTTAGCTATTTCTTACATGAGAATTCGTGATCTGCCTGTCTTTCTTGAAGCTTTAACCTAATTCTGAGGCACAGAGAAAGAAAAGCCACACAACATTCTTTTTTCCTTTGACTGTGAAAATCTCCTTCAGTTAGCTGCTAGGATGTTTTAATATGTAATCCAGGTCAAAAAGAAAAGGTTTGCTGTATCTTTTCACAGTAGTTATTAATTGCTAGCTTCCATGGGTAAGATAATTTCAACTTGCAATCTCATTGTTACATAAAGTATATATGGATATCAAGTAGCTATGCTAATAGTAAAGATACATTTTTGAAAATACAATTTCAAAGCCATTTGGGAGGGAAAAACGGAAACAAAAAAAATGCAATATGATTGTTTTCTTATTCACAAGTTTGGGAAACAGGATTACACTCTTTCCACTTCAGCAACAGAGCCTACTACACACTTTTGATTTTTGGCAGTGCTTGCTTTCAAAACTATGTGTAATGAAGTTCAGGTATATATTGAAAATACAGATTTCTTGAGACGATAAAGCTCCCTTTTCTTCATGATTTCTTCTGTCATTTACCAGGTTCAAAGGCTGGCAATGTCTGCTCACTTGTGAACACTCCGGCAAGAAGAAATTATATGATAATATTAAAGTGAGCGTAGGTGCTCTCTGCCCTAGCCCCAATTCAGCCCTCTCTCTAAGAGCTTGGTTGGCTCAGCTGTTTTCAGCTGCTTTCATCCCTAGGGATTGTTCCAGGCAAGAAATTTAAAAAGAAATGCTTAATTTACTAATGACCCCTAGGTCTTGCATTCATTTTCCAAGATGTGCCAGTTAGTTCTTGGCTGCAATGCGTAATCTTGTGCAATATGTTCACAGTGAGACTGTAGACAATAATCATATTTTTCAGGCACCTTTTCTTTATAGGATGCATCAGACCATATTGGCAGATGGTTCTGGTCACATGCCATTTAAGTAGCTTAGTATGGAAACCATATGCTGACTAGAAAATAGTATTTAAAGAGATCCTGTCTACCTGGGAATTCATTTGTCAGGAAATAGTGTAGCTACAGGAGTTATTAATAATTAAGAGTAATGATTGAAAAGTTAGTAAGAATTTGTGGGTTTTCTGCCTTGTGCACTGACAGTGAATTCTGTTTGTTCATCAGTTGTATTTTGTATTTTATGGTAATTACGTTACTCTCAAACAGACTTGATACTGTTCAGTGACTGACATTCTGTTAGAAACTGTATTTGATTTATTTTACAGAAACTAAACAGAGTAAATTTTCCAAGGCCCAATGGATTGTATTAAATTTTAGCTTTTTCTCTAGCATCACAGTTGACTTAGAAAGCATCACTGGAAAAGTCTCAAAGTACTGTTCTTCAGGGTTGTAAATGTCGAGATAATGTGGGGTTTTTTTAAGTGGTTGGTCATTTCTTTAAAGATGCAGGCCATCACAGAACACCCTTTGGAGTTGTCTTTCCTGAAATTCAGAGCAAAACCTGTAGTTTACAGTTATCCTGTAGAATAAATCTATGTGCTTTCTTCTAGAGTTGCTTGATGTTTTTCCTTCAGAATATCACTATTAACAGACCATGTTTCTTTTGCTTCCAGAGGATTCATGTGAATTTATTTATTTATATTGTAAAACAATAAATGTATAGGATATCTTTAGATTGCAATTTTTTTTAAATAGGAGTTTTTGACTTGTCTTAATTGAAAAATACAAGTTCATAAACACTTAATTTGATAGAAAACATAACTGCAATATGAGAAACTGTATCACAGTATCTCATTAAAAACATTATTGGAATAAGTGCAACTAAATAAATTCACTTATTGCATTAAATATTCTGTTCCCTTACCTGTTGATAGACTTCTTCCTGTTGAACCCAGACTGTGGCAAACATGAGAGTTCTTTTTCTTTTTTCCCAAGGTACATTTAGAGGCTTGATTCAGTTTTTCATTTAGAAAACATAGTTTCCTTAACAGAGGGAGAAAAATAATAAATTTCACTTCGGGTCATATTCTTAATTTCATTTATTTTTAAAATAAAAAATAAAAGCTCTCCAAATACAGTTTAGTTTGATTATAGTTTGATGGAATTGTTCAGCTATGTATGCTCTCTCTTTCAGTTGTCATCCACTTTCCACTTCCAACTCCCCCCACATACCATAATTTAGACAAATTTGATTGGGCTTTTCACAGAATCATAGAACGGTTTGGGTTGGAAGGGACCTTCAAAGGTCATCTAGTCCAAGCCCCCTGCAAGGAGCAGGGCATCCCCAACTAGATCAGGTTGCTCAAAGCCCCATCCGACCTGGCCTTGAACGTTTCCAGGGATGGGGCATCCACCACCTCTCTGGGCAACCTGTTCCAGTGCTCTACAACCCTCAGTGTAGAAATTTTTTTCCTAATATCTAATCTAAATCTACCTCCCTTTTGAACTATTCCTTTTGTTTATTAGCACAATATGTAGATTAGAACAGAACTGGACAGACACATTTTTGCACTGAAGCTTGTAATGACATCTAGTTAAAATGAATTTTGAAATAATGAGTAAAATGAGTGCACACTTTTAAGAATTTTAAATAAAAGAGCAATTAGAAGTAACTATTAAGAATGAGTGAACTGAATTTGATCTGCAGTCTGTTAATACCACATACTGAGAGCTAGAGGTGCTTTGGAGAAAACAAAATAAGTTAAAAAAGCAATTAAGCATATGTTTGGAAAGTTGAGCAGATATTTTTCCAGAGAACTGCCAAGTATTTGTTGCCATATATTTGTTTTTCTAGTTTAGTTTGTATTGTGTGTATAGTGAGTGTCTCTTTTTAGCATACCCTCTGTATATTTTATATTATAAACATTTCACCATAGTAGAAGACCAGAAGTTATGAAAGCTTTGATACCTGCAATGTTTAGTTTTATCTTCTGGTTGTTTTGGATTTGACTTAAGATCCTCTGAACTGGAATTTCAAAAGTCAACCAAAATTCAGAGGAATCCATGCTTATTGGAAATTATTGTCTTGGAGAAAAGCATTTGTCCCAAAGCTTTAGGATGTACAGATACCATTGCATATCAATTTTATCAAAGTAAACTTATAATTTTGTCTAAACTTGCCAAATCTCTTTTGAATAACCCAATTATTCCAGAAACTTCTTTTTGTCACTAGCAGATTGTTGCATCAAAAACACCAGAGACTGATTACAGAAGATTTAAAAAAAAAAAAACATAAAAAGCTAAAAAATAGCATTCTTTTCATCCTACTACTGAGATTTTGAATAAGCGTCATATGAATGTGTGTTTTGCTACATCTTTGTACATGTACCGTGTTAGTAATTTTTGGCTCATTTAACTGAAAGACAGAACTAGAACTAAAAGTTATGTATTATGCTGGTGGGAACCAGACTAACAGCATCATGTTTTTGACAAGGCTAGAGCATACACAATCTGTGCATTAACTATAATGAAAACTGGTAGGTAACAAAAATGAACCTTACTCTGTATTACGGAATTAAAATAAATTTGCTAAAACAACGGAGGCAGATTTGGAAGTATATGGCTTGTGGGAAGCTGCTGGAAGAGATAGGAAGATAGCAATATTAAGCAAAATTAAGAGACTTATGAATGTCAATGATTAAGTATGAATTCTTTAAAAAGCTAAATGTTCACCATCCTCATCGCAATCCTTTGTTACCTCTAATAAATGATAGTGTCAGCATATAGTGGAGTTGTGTTTCTGAGCTTGCTTGTGTGGTTAGGGTACCCCATACCTCTGTCCTGTTCAGTACCTCATGAGTAAGTTTCAAATATTTGTTTTGTGCCCCTTGCAACAGAAATAAAAATGCTAATATATCTTTTGTGTATCCAATGTTCAGATATCTGATCTGCTAAGCCATTTAAAAATGTCTAATCAAATCTATTTGAAGCTTTACTGAAAACATATTTCTGTACATAAGGTTTTCTGTATTGTGATGGTTTATGTCCTCTGAAAGAAAACTGCATACATGATTTTGAAAGTTTATGCACAACTTCTCTGGTGAATCTTTTCAGTAACAGAAGGCAGAAATGTCAAAAATGTGAACTGTTGAGATAAATGTGAACATAGGCTAGCAACTTCCCTAAATACTTGAAGATTTTGATGAAGCTTAGCAAAGGTTCTAAAAAAATTTGCCAATTGTCCAAGTTTCCCAAGAGATACAAGAGGACTAAGACCAAAATGATGTTGTGTAAGCAAACATAAGAAAAAAAACATTTGTCTTGTTACTTTTTCGTGACAATCAAAAAAAATCTTCAGATAAGAAAAATAAATAGGGATGTTGTATAATTGTGTAATGTAGTAGTTATTAACTGGGGAAAAATGTTATGTGTACAGCTGCTGATTGCCTGAACTCAGCAGGACCTGAGATAGTCTACTTTCCCCACCAACAAAGTACTTGTGACCAAAAGACTTCGCAGCATCTTGGTTCTTTGAGAGGTTATATTTACTGGCTGCACCTCGGTTTTCACTAGCAAATTCAACCTCTGCCTCAGAAATCTTATGCATCTACCTTGAAAGCATCAAGGTTTCTGATGTGTTTTTCTTTTGAATGGAAGGATTTTTTTTTTCCAAATAAGGACGTGTAAGAGCTTCTGTAAAAATATATTATCTATTCAAACGCCACCTTAAGTGGCATTATTGAAGAAGCCATGTTGATTTCTGCTAACTGCTATAAGGATCTGTAATTTTCTATAGATGACAATGTATGATTCATTTTGATTATGAGTATTAATATTATGAGATGGATTTGAATTTGCTATGTGCAAAACTCTTATTTGTGTGTTTAAGATAATGATCTTTAGTTTAGGAATCGGTGTGCTAGGGATTGTTCTCTATCTTCTTTTTTTTTTTTTTTTAAGATAGACAAAAACTGTAGGAAGTTAGTTTAACATTGACTTATAAATTTGGGAGTTCTAAAATATTGAGAACTGTTGGCAGAATGCTAAAAACCTAGTAGTGCATGGCCAACCCTTAGGTTCTAGAATTTAGAGTATCAAAAGCTTTGCAAAAGCCTTTCTAGAGTCTTTGTAATAATAATCATAGACTCATAGAATGGTTTGGGTTGGAAGGGAAAGCAGTTAGCTCAGGAATCAAAGGCTGTTGCATCAAGGATCAAAAGTACTGCACGTTTTGTCTGTGAGAGTATCTGGCTTTGATAGACATGAATTTTGTAATCAAATGTAGAATTCCAGAGCAAAGTCTTTGATTTTTTTTCCAAATATGTATGTTTATCAAGGACAATAATCAGAAATCTGAAGAGAGTTTTAAACCTTTAGTATCATATTGCTGTGTTTTCATTTAAACTGTAGTATTGCTGAATAATTGAAGAGAGTCCTAGTTGGTTTGCAGTTGAAGGATCTCTTTGAAAAACATATTGAAGCTAATGGGAAAGAGACTCTTGGCTTTGGAGTAAGCCCTAAGGACATAGCTTAATACAGCACAAAATAGTGTTTCATAGAAAACAGCACAGTTTAACTTTTTGCAGATGTGTTTTCTCTACCAGCTTCTGGAACTGAAAGCAGGAAGAAAATGTGAATTTGTGACAGTGATTCATGGATTAAAAACTCTCATATAGGTTTACTGGTATTACTTATAATTCTTTTAATCCTATACACTCAGAAATTTTTTCTGGGCTCTTGATTCAATAATTATAGCATGGTAGAAAAGTGTTTGTACTACAGGGTAGCATTGAAGACATCTGGTTTCTCGCTCCATGGCTCTGTAATTTCAAAACAAATATAATAGTTATTTTCAAATATTCTCTTAGATTTTGTTCCTGTAAGGGAGCATATTCCTTGAAGTAACCACCAAGATCTCTTGTCTAAGGAATATATCCAAGATGATGGTTCTAAGAGACTTCTGTCCTTTCAGAGTACTGTAGAGGTCTACAGTTCATTGGTTAAGCATCAAGTAATAATTCTTTACTGGTTTCAAAATGATAGCCCTATTAGTTATTTTTTCCTACATGATCCAGTTTCTTTAAATTTCAGATTTCCATACTTATGGGAAAAATAAACAGTAAATGAAAACAGATCTTTGAAACTAAAATAACTACAGAAATGGATGGAAGATTGCCAACAAGCTCCACAACTATTAATAAACCTGTAAAAGGAAAAACAAAATTATACTTAAGAACATTAAGAATATAGCTAGAGCACGTTGGAAAAAAAAAAGATAAGATGCTATCCATATACAAATTTACGTTCTATACAGGAGTTTCATACAGTTTTCATCATGAAACAGAACTAGTACTGGTAAACAGTTGAAAACTAAGTAAATAAATATGAATTCCAACTATCAAAGGGGGTCAGATTTTGGGGGAAATATGTGACTACAGGAAAATTATGCTGTTACAGATTGAGTCTGGAAATCTCTCATTGGAATTCTTTATTGAAAAGTTCATTATGTTGTAGAATCATAGAATACTTTGAGTTGGAAGGGACCTTTAAAGATCATCCAGTCCAACCCCCCTCCAAGGAGCAGGGACATCTCCAACCAGATCAATTTGCTCAGAGCCCTGTCCAACCTGGCCTTGAATGTTTTCAGGGATGGGGTATCCACCACCTCTCTGGGGAACCTGTTCCAGTGTTCCACCACCTTCATTGTAAAACATTTCTTCCTGATATCTGATCTAAATCTAACTCTTTCTATTTTAAATCCATTACCCCTTGTCCTATCACAACAGGCCCTGCTAAAGATTTTCTCCGCATCTCTCTTAGAAGCCCCTTCTAGGTACTGAAAGGCCACTATAAAGTCTCCCCGGAGCCTTTTTTTCTCCAGGCTGAATAGACTGGAGTCAATCTAACGGATCCATGTCCTCCTTATGTTGAGGAACAAATAAATTTAAAATATCTTCAAAGTCTTTGTCTAGTGTGGAAATAAATGTTTCTAAGAATACATGAGGTGAAACATATCACTTAAAATTTTAAGAAAACAAAGGTAACTGAGAGTCTTTTTTATTTAATTTTCAGATTTATAGTTTTCAGTACTGGGTATTGAGAGACACCTTGTGGCTGTGCTTTTTAATGCACATATATGATGATTTTATGGTAGGTGAAAGGCCCTTGTTCATTGTTTCATTTCAGAACATTGTGAAGATTGAGAATTAAAAATAAATACATAAATACGTTCTACTTGCAGGCATCTAGCCTGAAGTGCAGCTCTCTGCTTGACCTGAAAGATGAGTTCTTTACATTCCTATGAAATTTCTAAGAGGGGGACAGGGTGGGATTCCCCATAATATTTATACTTACTCTGATATTAGTGTAAACCTTTTTCCTCTATGGCTGAATTTGTACTGGGGACTGAGACAGCTTCAGGGTTTCACAGGCAACTCATCCTGTCAAACACAAAACTCTTGAATTTTTCTCTCAGACTAAAATTTAAACCAATAACTGTAGAAATTTGCACAGTTAAGAAACAAAAATCACTTAAGATCTACTATTGTTTTTCTTGCTTGGGGATAATTGAGATTAACTAGACATTTAATCTAATTCTTTGTGTGACAACAACAGTTTTGGAACATTTCAGTTGTAGTATGTTCTTGACAACTTTGTCACGTTGGAGGAAAGTCTTTCTTGTCGTACTTTTAAGTAGCACTATGGCCTGTACTGAGTATAGTGATGACAATTCTGTGAATGTATTTCATAATTTTGTCCAAGGCAAAGAGAGGGCTGTGGGAATCTATTATGGGAAGGTGCACAATTATTTTTGGGGGTTCTAACAAGTACAAAATTAATTTGTGATAATACCCTGGTTAAATTGCCATTGTGGCCAAGAGAAAGAATATAAAGTCTCCATTCCTATTTTTACTATGATGTTCTTTAGTTCTGTTATGTTCCGGCATTTAAAACCATAGGATGATCTGATTGATTTTCAGGTATAGGGCCATTAACTTTTCAGTTGTTTCTTCAGTTTCTCTGTGATAGGAGATATTCAGTATCAGAATAAGCAGAGATTAGTGTGAAGAGAGATAATACAAATTCCAATTTACTTGGAATAGTGAGTGATAATTAAGAGCTATTATTGATATGTGCCATCCAGGAGCATTGAGTGGCATCTGAGTCAGTTACAATTGAAATTTATCGCAACAGAAAGTTACTTGAGGGTCTATTTTGTCTTTAATTCTTTGCAGTCTAAATCTGAAAAATGTCAGTGAAGTGCTTTTCAGGCTAAGATTATAGCACACAGATTTTAGGAGACTGCACATGGTAACGACAAACGTGTGATGTGTCTGAGCTGCTGTTGTAGTTGGCATTCCAGGCAGTGGAGCCAAGAGGATACCTGAGCTGAACCATGAGCAGACACAGGACATAGGGTGTTACGGGTGCAGAAACGCTGGACAGGCCTTGCTGCCTGGTGCCTGTTGATTGCAGAGGGTGCTCACGCTCCTACTGCAGCTGTACAGATCTGTCTGTAGACATCTACAGTGTTTTAATCTCAAACTGAACCATGCCATATGAAGCTGCTGGCAAAGTGGTCTGTCTCAAATGGTCAGGCAGTTACTTTGCTTTCTAGGGATATTTCTCTTCGTCAGACAGCATTAGCTGGCCCTCTCATCTTCAGTTTTAGCAGCGCAGAGATTAACCAAGCATGATGGAACTATCTAGTTATCTCAAGTGATGCCTCCTCAGAAAAGAAATAGAGTAGGAAATCTTTTCTAAGTTGATCTCAATATTGAAAGGCTATGCCAAGAATTATAAGGCATCAGTCTGTTTCTATAAATGTGATCAGAAAGACTGTCTGATATTATAACAGAAAACAGGCTCAGTAGGTTTTCCTCTAGTGAGTGGGCACTGAGGATAGTAGAGAGAACACCAGAGTTACAGGTAAGCGTAGCCTCTGTGTTTCCATTCTGTGTAAAATTTCTGTGACAAGATAATTGGCGATTCCGTACTTGGAGCTCAAGAAAATAAATTTAAAAACTAGCTGAAATCCAAATGCAAAAGTAACAGAAAGAATTACTTTTGTTGAATAGCTTCAGATGTGTAGATTGGAATTTGCAAAATAAAATATTTTTAGATGTGTAAACCAGTTTCTAGAGATGAGTGATTATATGATCACCAAGTTTGCTTTGCAGTATATTTTATATTATTTATGCATTATGTTGTTTACATTCAATTTATATACAATGTATCATATTTTATGTCAGCTTTCAAAGTGCATAATGAAAAACATCAAGCAAAGCAGTAGAAGTTTTTAAATATCTATCACACTGAATCTAATTAAAAGTTTGTACAGATTGTGAAAGTCAAAGATTCTCCACTCCTTTTATTCTGATTTTAATTCATAATTCAGTATTACCATCTTGAAACCACTGAAAACTGATATCCTGGTGATAACCCTGTAGCATGTGTTTGTTACAAAACTCCACAAACATGATATTTGCCTTAGCACTGAACTGTGGTGGTGTGGTTTAGTTCAGTACAGCAAGATGAAGTTTTACTTTATATAGGAAAGCTATTAATGTGTCTTGAGTGTGATTGCAGTGTTAGTTATAGAACTATTTTACATAGATAGTATTATTTTTCAGTCTTAAAGTAGGGAAAAAAGTTTTTTATTTTTATATATGTTTTTACTTCAGCCTTAGTTATTTTTGTCTTATAAAACAATATAGAGATACTCTGTTTTAAACTGTTATTACTTCAAGTGGTAAATTATATAGACATACTAATTTTAAGGCAAATGTTGGCATTATTTACTATTTGCTTTCCTACTAGAGTCCTAGCCACCCCAACCAATGCAGTATTACGGATACAGCTTCAAGTTTAGGTAAATAATTTTGCAAAGCCTTTTGAGATTAGACTGCTCTTAAAAGAAGGCAGAGTTGTGACATGAAAAACATTTTTAAGGAGAGGAAATGCATGAAGGATGTAACGATTTGAACAGATATGGCTATTAATTGTACAGAAGAAAGACTTAATATAATTAAAAGATTAAAGAAAATGAAGCTCGCAGTATGGTGTCTAATACTTTTGAACAGTCATTAGCACTAATGCATGCATGATAAGTAAACAGAGTATGAAAAATGGAAATTAATCAGGATTGGAGAGGGACTGTGGAAGCAGCACAGCAGCTTTCCTCACGCCTGTTTTGTGCTGCTATTGCTGCATTAAGTGAGAAAGTGACAATCTCCTTACTTCTTCCCGTACCAGGTGATTTGTTCTCCATGGTATGTTTGATATGTGAAATAATTTCTTAGATTTCCTGTGAGATCTACCTGCTGTGTGGGTAAGACATTTAAAGTTAGCTTACTGAAGAAACTGTTTAGCCTGCTTTAAAGTAATAGTATGTGAATTACAATATCTTAACAATAGCAAGCTCCTCAGTTTTGACAGAGGATTTCTAATCTAGTTTACAAACCCCAGCCAAAGCAGGTTGATGAATTAACATTAACACAATTTTTTTCTCAAATCCCTATAAATATATTATAAAAATTACTTGCAGAAGAAAATAAGTTATCCTTTGCTCAAAATGTCAGCCTTGGAGAGGAGGTATATGTGCTAGCAGCATGCTTAAAGAACTGTAAATGTACAAAACAGTCTTTCAAAGCCAAATTTGATTTTATGTAATTGTCTTCATCTCTGTGATTTTTAAACTTTGTAAAGCAATTATCTTGCAGGCTTCATGAAGTACAAAACATAATGTTAGTAAGTGACATAAAATACTGCGACTACAAAGGCTGGATTTGAGGTGGGTTTTTTTAAGAGAAGTGAGTAACAGAACCTTTTTTTGTTGCAAATAGAGTTTAAAACTACAAGGGATCTCATAATTTAGCAGAGGTCTGTGGGAAAATACCCTACATTTGAACAGGATCTAGTTGTAAAATGAGCTCTGTGGAGGTGACTGCACAGTGTTCCTTTCTTGCATCAGCTGCTTTCCTCTGGCAGCAAGTTGCTTTAGTTTAACTGACAATCTGTCTCCAAATTCCCAAGTCTGCTGGCCAAAAGAACATAGTAATATAAACCTTCTTGTTTCATCACTTATTAGGTGCTATTTCTGTGTCCTTTTAGGTGTGTAAAGACATCATGTTCCCTTTGAAACTGACTTTGAATTATGTTTAATAGTCCACAGGCTTCACAGTTCCGCACTGAGGTTGCAGAACTTCAGAGAACAGTCTGCTAGTAATTTGGAATAAAACTAACAAAAAAGATAACACAGTTGTCAAAGGTGTTGGTAATAATGAGATGGTGGTGCTGATAATCAGCATAAGTCTTACAGATGTCATTTGCATAGCTGTGAAGTTGTAGTGGACTGTTGTGGCTTAATTATGAAATGAGAAATATGCTTAATGTTCACAAATTGATTTTTTTCTTGCACGGTCTTTCTTGACTGGTCTCAGTCAATATAGCCTTTGAGGAGGAGTTGCACTAAAAGTCATGATTGTATGCAATAAGTAATTTGCAGCTGTATTGGAAAGATCTTGAAAACACTGTTGGCTTTCATTGTCTCAGAGTGAAAAAGCATCCAGTGTTGCCATGGCTCAGCAGAGTGGCAGTTCTGAGCATTACAAATGAAGGTATTCTCAAATACAACAAATATTTTTATAGAAGCCATGCAGCATCAGTTTCCTGTTGAAGCAGAAATATTGAAATCTTCACACAGTTAAGCACAGCAACAAAAGGTTTAACTAGGTCTCCAGAGAATGTCAGTGTTCAAACTGAAACCAGTACAAAATCATCCTTGCTGTTGCAATGCTATCCTTGCGTGTCATCAAACTGTCTGTGTCTCTATCAATTTCTTTTTGTGCTGCATATCTTCTCTACTGGCTAGTTTTCTAACAGCATATTGAAAACTTCTGCTATCAGCATAACAGACCAAGATTGATGACTTTTTCATCTGTGTACTCCAAGTGGTTAACAAATACGTCAACAGGACTACCTGTCTCAAGGGCTAGAGAAGAATAGATTAGATACCTTGCTGTATTTTACATGTTTCATATATCTATTCCCAGAGGGAGAACAGTTTAGTTCTAAATTAATGAGAAAGAAAACCAGAGCTTTACATGGGTTTGCATTCATTTCTAAATAGTGATGTTATACAGTTAATTCAATCTTAATTGATGTGCTTTTTCGTATTATTGCTAAATTGAAATATTTTGACACTTCCTTTAATAAGATTGGAGATTATTTAGGCACAGATTTCTGTTCACTGTGAAGTTCAGATTTTCATCATACTGAAGCAGTACAAAAATATCTCTGCATGTTTTTTATTGCACTTACTGTAAACAATAGCAAGATGCTTGTCATTGTACAATATATGAAAACTATTGTTATTTTTACTGCATTTTTACTTATTGGTGAGGCTTAAACTGAGTCATTATAGCGAACGCTTCCTTTCTTTCTAAACCTAGTGCTGTTTTCCATGTGTATTTTCACAGATGAATTATTTTTCGTTCTAAGTTCTTAAACCCTTTAATCTGAGAATCAGTAATTTCTTCAGTTGTAAGACAGGCACCACAATCTGGCTTGAAATAAAATGGTAGGTTAATTTGGTCCATGTTATAATATTCTGGCTCAAGTTAAGGTAGTATGTTATCTATACAAATAGTTTCTTTTTTTTTTTTTTTTTTTTTTTTTTTTTTTTATATTAGCTAGGCATTAAGTGAGGTATTTGGAAACTATGACTACATCCTCAGTGACTTGTTGCAAATCCATCATTTGTGCAGGGTCAGACTTGCATTTTTAGATTATTTGATTCTTGACTTGTCTGGCTGGCTCAAAAATGTAACATTTTAGCAATGATAAGTTTTCTTAGCTTCTATCATCAGTGAGGTCTGTAAACACTTTTTGATGTACATTATAGATTATAGAACTGAGGAATCAAGGGTTAAATTAAATGTTTGCCTCCTGTTCAGGTTTTTTAATCTGTTTGCTATTCTTCCTCCTCCCCTTATTTCATTCTCTATGCACCATGTAACTTTTCCAATGAAGAAAAGATGGAGCTGCTATGATATAATTTAGTGTACTGTGAAAAGAGCTCACTGAGTAAGGCAAGACATTTCTGAACACCATACTGATCCATTCTTTAACTGGTAGTCATCACTCCTTAATATGCCAACTGGATGAAATACAACCTTGTGCAATAAGTAGGTTATGATCAGTGCTAAGGCCAGAGCAATAGAAAAATGTGACAAGAATTCTGCTTTACACCTCCTTTCCTTGTGACTCAAAAAGAGAAGAAAAGGGTAATTCATAGGATTTTAACTGTTCTCTGATTGGAGCACAAAGACATAAGGAATAATATTCCTATTTGTACAACTGCAAAGTGTGTTTTAAACCTGCATTATTTTGAAAAATCAGTCTTATCTATCATATGCAAAGTATATCAGGGAATCATTGAACTGCGAGATTTCAAATTCCCAACAGTTACCACTACTGTGTAAGTAGTGTTCCAGCCACAATTCATATTTTCTTTATTAGCAGAAAAAGTACAAGTTTTCACTTTTGAAAGCAGACAAGTCTTTTTGGTCTCTGTTTACAGAATTCATTTTCCTTTAAAGGGAACAACAGCTTCCCAAATTTTTTCTTCAAAGAACGTGTTCTGGTTTTGTCTACAAACACTGACCATGTAAAAAGTAGAAGAGTTAGCAACCTGGGCTGAAAAGTAAACAACTAAGTCTAAATAATAAAGATCAGCAAAAGAGTATAAGAAAATATAAGTATAATCTAACCGTATCTCAAGACTCTTAGCCGTACACAATGGGAATTATATGGCTTTGAAGAAAAGAGGCATTTATTTCACTTGAATGAAAGAATGCAACTATTTTAGAACAGGACAGTCATAACTTGTATAGGCTGCTTGCAATCGTTCCTAATTGTCTCAGCTTCTTCTCCTCAGTTTCCTTTCATACATTCAAACTTTAAACCCAATTAGAAAAACTGTATGAAATACATGAAAACTGAATTCTTTGATACTTCGCTCTGCAGTGACTCTGTGTTTTACAAACTGCAGAAACCCAGTATGTTTATATAGACCTGAAATATTTTTAAAACTTTCACTGAAGGTAGCTCTACCTTGCAGGAAATTATGTTTGCATGTAAAAATTGCTTTTAGTGCAACACCTGAAAAAATAGTCTGTAGCCTACTGAGGACTAAGGACAGATAAATTCCTATTCTAAACAAGTATTTCTAAATTACAAATTGACAGGAGACAGCCCTAAATCAGTAGAAACCTGCATACACACAAAGAGGAGAAGGTTCAGAAGAAAACCACTCATAATACTACAATACAGAAGATTAGTCCTGATTTATGTGCTCCTGATGATTGCACTCGAAGAATTGTTATGTTTACACTGATAGAGGAAAATGTTTAAGCAAAAGTCACACTACTCTCCTTTATTTCTTCTTCAGAGGTATTTTTAGAGCACTTTACAGAACTTACTGAGGTGATTTCAGTAAATTCATCTGATCTAAACTCATGAGTTTAAACAATTCTAACTTTAATACAGTGAACTTAAATCTCCAGAGGGAGACAATTAGATTATTGACTCTTCCAGGAGAAATTCAAACTGATTCACGTGTTTGCTAGAATTACCTTCTTCAAATACCATCTTGCCAGGTACCCACTAATTATAATCCAGTAAAAGAATAAACGTTGGACAGAGGTATTACTTCAGGATAACTATACATATGTATAAAATATATATTCATCACAGAAATGTAGTCAACTTTTAAATCCTTCAGGGAAAAATTCTTTTCAAGGTTAATTCTTTGCTTCTGTAATAAAATAATAATTTAATCTTACTGTTACCACATAACATGCCATTTCATCCTTGTCCTAGAAAGAGCTGCTGGTAGTTTAGTTATTATGCAGACATTACAAGTGGAGTAATACAAATAAAATTTCTAGTTCATAAAAGGAGAATCCTCAGGTAAAATCATTGTAGCTCAAACATGCTCCTTTTTTCTCCCTTTTGACTCCAACCTGTGTTTCTTCACATTCCATTTATTTCATAAACTGCTGGATAGTGTTACTGCTCATCTTCATGGTTTAGTATTTCCAGTAGGTTTCATATATTTGCTCTAACTGTGCCTATTAAGGAGTCTCATGGTTTTTTTCTGTAACAAAAAATTATTATATTTTTACTTCATATTTAAAAAACACTTCTTATTGTTTTATTGCTACTACCTAAGTTTTGATCTCTCCCCTTTGAATTAGCAGCTGAGAATAAAAGACTAAAACTTCTGATAAAGATTTATATTTTATAGATTAATTAATATACAGTATGTATTTAGTAAATTCTGAAGAGCAAAAATCATGAATGATCATGCAATTCTTTGATCATTTCTTTCCATTTCTCTTGGTCCTCATACATACTGAAGTCATGTTAGGTTTTTGTATATAAGGCACAGGAATAAGCCCACTGAAGGCCTCTTTAATGTCCCTTTTTTCATTCTGTTTTTCTCACATGCCCTTTATGAGGATTTCTCCTATCTTACCTTGATCTCATAAATTTTGAAAGACAATCAGTATTCTTTAAATGAGCCAGCAGAGCAGATTCAGCAGTATGATTAATATGAATGAAGCAGAGGAGTCCTTTGTCTTGTTAGAACTTAAAACACTTCAGAAGGTCAACTTAAGAATTATATTTTCGGATGTCTTTGGGAAAGTTACAAAATAATTATTTTGGAAATAATTGAATTGTATTCGTCGCACAGTAGTGGTACTAATTAAAACTGCCCTTCATTGCAGGCTGCAGCAAAAGATACCTTATTTGTTTGGTTTAGGCGTCTGTGATATCTGTGCTATCTGAACACCAACACTCATCAAGTGAAGCTAATAAGACCTCAAAATTAACAGCGAGTGCTCTGCAGGTTGTCAGGATAGTGCAGAGAACAAAGGACGGGAATAAAAATTGCTCAGAATTCCTCAAACTAGTGAAGAAATATGATGGTGCATTCTGAACAAACTGCAAGTGCTGACCCATTGTGAACTCCACAGAAAGGAAATTACAATGATTGAGTCTTACTATCACAAGTATGAAGTTTTGCTATAGCAAGGTGATTGTGAGAAAAGTACTGGAATAGCCTGTGCTGTTTCTGTTACTGGATGAAAATACATGATAGTCAAAAACTGTGTTACGACTGGGAAAAAAAAAACCACCAAAATTCAAAGTTGCAAAAAATATCTTCAAAATGAGGAAGCAGAAAGGAAAAATAAGTAATTTGCAGAAAGAAAAAAAAAATCTGATCTTACCAAGTACATCTACTTAGTCTGTTCTAGATGAGTGTAGCAATTGGAGATTAAAGAAAAGACATAAATTTATGTTTTACTTATCAAGAAATAATTTATTGGCAGCTGCTTCTCACAATCAAGCTTTATTACTTTTTTACTTGTTTTTTAGATAAAGTAAGAAAAAATATCTATAAGCCTATTAAAAATTTAATTCACGTGGTGTTGGTTGTTCAGACAAAAAAAGTATGCAGCTTATAGTCTTTATGAATGATGGTGATAGCTTTGTGATACCAAATGCAAGAAAAGGGTAAGGAAGCGTGTTACCTTTTTAAGCCTTTAGCTGAAATATCCTAAAGTTCGATTAAATCTTTTTTTCTGCTATGTATGCCTCACCTCTCATGAAAATTAAGCAGGATGTTTTTGTGTGTTTTAATCAAGAACTGCATGGAATTCAAGACATTTAAAGGAGAAATAATAGGTGGCAGCAAGCTAAACTAGCTATTTATTTAGTACATACTAGTTTAGATGCACACACACATGTAAGCAAAGGTCATAAATCTACAGCCCTCTTGAGCAATAAGGAATGGGAAAGAAAATCAATTCTAATCAGGAGACCAGTGCCAGACCTCATAATAACAACTTCTCCATACACCTGAGGCACTTAGTAACATTTCATATACATTTTAAGCAAAACCTTTTAGTCTGTAAAAGATCAAGGTAAGAGTAGTATAGCTTTTTATCATTTCACTTCCCTTATTTGGTTGTTGGTTTTGCTGTCCTTGCAACTCTTAAAACCCAAATTTAATACAATAACCATGCTATTCATTGGCACAGGATGTTAGAATATGTTAAAATAAAGGATATGCTGTGTGAGCAGTCTTCCAAGCCATCACTAAGATATGTGATTCATCTATTTATTTTATTTCCTCAAGTGTAACTTTATAAAATTGAGTTACCTCATTATTCTTGAACTAACTTGCCTTGTATCTTTGTAATTTAAAATGCCCACAAATTTATAGAAAGAAAATTAATTCAATTTCTTGACAGTTAATGGAAGCATCCAGGATACTTAGTGGTTTGATTTGCTTGGCTTTTTTTTTTCCTATGTCAAAGGTGGGGTGGGAGTTTTTCATTTTAAAAAGTTCATCATTTTCTGTGTTGGAAAACATTTATTTAATGTGTCTCTAAACTGATTACTGTGTAGCCTGGAAGTCTAGCACTTCATAGATTCGTTAAATGAACAGACAAAACCTCTGAATATTAAGTATTAGAATGTGGGGTGGATTTTAGAAGCACGTGGATATCCTTACTAAACACAACTATATGGATACATTTAGGTGTACCAACATATTTTTAAATGGTTTATTAAGCTTGTAAGTACTTGAATTCTAGTCATACTAGCATTGCCATATCTTAACGTGCTTTCTGTCACAAACTTTTCCCCTTCCTCCTCCTCTTTCCTATATTCACAAAGAGCTTTCTCTAAATTGGTGAAATTGTAGTTCCCAAAACTATAAACTCAGGTTCCTTCTGTGTATAGTTCAGGCTTTTACTCTTCTTAGTTTCCCATTAGTAAATTGCCCTGTCTTTCAATCACATTAGACAACATAAGCAATCAGGTTACAAAGAAAGGTATGTAATTTTTAAATTGTGGAGATTTGAGAATAGATTATAATATTTAAAGTATAATTTTTGATATTGAATAATTTTGCTTTTTGAAAACTAGTTACTTCAATACTTGTAAAATAGTCATGTGACACCAATACAAGAAGCTCTACTAAAAAAGTGAAATTTCTTATGATTTTATTATCAGATAGGAAGATGTGCTTTAAGACAAAAGCTAATTACATTGTTAAATGCTTACACCACATTCTAAATGTAATCAAGATCAATCAAAATTTCTCTGTCACAACTGTTCTCAAATTTGCAGCTGAAATTAATTTTTTACATGCTTGTCTTCTGTGACATTTATTGTAGATAAACTGTGAATGCAAACCTTGGTGTATTTGTGTTATTTATGAAATATTTGTTTCCATTCACTAGCTCATAAAGAATAAGCTTCGTGAACTGCACTGCCACTTTCTCAATTTCTTATTTTTTCATTTTTAAGCACTACAACAGTTAATTGAACTTACCAAAAAATCATGTGTAGTTCAAAGCTAAGTTTGATTTCTTCTAAATGAGTAGTAAATAATTGCTGCTAAAGCGGGAAAGATCAGATATTGAGAAGCTGGATAACTGTGAAGCTGAGAAATGTGTTTTTCCTACAATATTTTTCTTTTCATGTCCTCCTATATAATTGCATTCCCATCTCCCTATTTATTTCTGTTTGCAGAGATTTATTGTTTGTGTTTGGCAGAATGCCAGCACTGTGAACTGTGTTTTGCTTTGTTTTACCCTTACGTCAATTTTCAGTGGCTGTGTGTCAGGTACTAGTACAATGTGAAGTTTTAAAATAACAATCATAATAATCATAATTTTATCTAGAATTAATTTACTGTAATATACTGGGCTGAAAATACAGAGAGAGACAGAAAATACTTAGCTGTTATGTGGTCCGTGGAAAAGTAGATATTCTTTGCTGACGAAGATAATGAAGACGTGTTCTAAGGGAAAGATTAGAGTCATCATTACCACAGCCCTGCTAGTGTCATATTCCGTAGCGATCAATTTTGGAAGGCAGTGAGTGCAGCAGTTAGGAATGTGAAAGAGATGAAAGGAAAATCAGAGGTGTTTGTGGCAAATCAGGGACATTGAAACATGAAGACCTGAGAAACCAGTAGCCGGGGGCAAGAGTAAAGAGATTGTATACAGCATGCTTTCTGACCTTATATTTAAGCTCATGTAAGCTTGGTTGAAGATCCTTTATTCCAGTTTACAACAAGGTTATTCTGTCATTTTAGTTTTAATAAAAGAGCTGTACTCTTTGTGATACCTGAGCTTTAGCCCCAAGCCCTGTTTCTGAACAGAAAGGCAACTGTTCCCATTGGACTAAAGGGGCATGAACTGTGGTGGTTTGTCCTCCTTAAGTGGTTGGTTTTCTTTTTTCCTTCCCTGTTGCTTCTGGAAGACACGGTCCAAGGCAATTGGAGTTTTAGAGTTTATTATTTGGAAGGGAAGTGTATTCATTTTTCTTAACTTTGAGTCAATATTTGGTTTAGGTGAAGCATGATAAAGCTAGCACCCAGAAATAAGGGAGACATGCTTACTGACCTTGTACACAGTGGGGGGCTGGAGGACCTGAGGTTTTGCAGACTGACACCCAGCTTCCTATGCATGGGGAAGGTAAAAATGAGGGGTAGGTGGACAGTTTGAGTCTGCACTATGAATTTATTAATCCACACTGTGCCGAGCTGATACAATGGCTGATGGTGGGGAAGGGTATCCCCTCCTTAATTTTAAGTGTAGTGTGCCATAAGCCTTTCCTAGCTGCCTACGTGGTTTGAAGGAGTGGCTTTTAAGGAAAAACAATACGTGAGTTCTCAGTTTCAGTGTTTGTAATGCTTATCAGTAAATTTGGATCTCTGTTTAAGTGAAGCTATGTTTTTATAAAAGTATTCTTTTAAAGAATTAAGTGTATTCTTTGGAAAGTAAGAATAGAAGTCAAATTCTTTTATAGAAAATCATGACATATTGGCATTAATGAAAAGTTTGACATTGATAGAAACAGTTTCTTTCATATGACTTATAATAATAGTCAATGAGGTTTTTCTTGTAATATTTTTTTTAATACAATGCTTCTTGTACTGTAACTCGAAGTGAGTTTAATTTTTATCCTTGTCCATTCTAGGTACAGAGATCCAGAAATAAGCAGTTACGTGAGCTATTTCCGGATGGATTTAGTATACATCATGCAGGAATGCTGCGGCAAGACAGAAATTTGGTTGAGAACTTGTTTTCTAACGGACATATCAAAGTCCTAGTTTGTACAGCTACACTCGCTTGGGGTGTCAATCTTCCTGCTCATGCTGTTGTTATTAAGGTAAGAGCTTCCAATTTTCTGCACATGAGTGTTTGTCCTAAAAGAAACCTGTAAAGAAGCATAGCCAGATCTTTATTGTGGGTTTTGGGCCTGGAGGGGAAATGTCTGATTGACATGAAATGTTATTTATATCTCATTAAACTGATTATCTCCAGTGGGAGTCTAGTTTGTATAGTAAAGATTTAAATATATCAAAGATTATGAAAGGATTAGTTAAAGTACACTTCTGAAATCATGCTATATTTGCCTAATTTCAGTATTCAGCTCATCAGGATTATATTCATGTGTATTTATGTTAATTTTTATTAACTTTTCCTCAACCAGGGAACACAAATATATGCTGCAAAAAGAGGCTCCTTTGTTGACCTTGGAATTTTAGATGTCATGCAGATATTTGGTCGAGCTGGACGGCCCCAGTTTGACAAATTCGGAGAAGGCATCATTATTACAACTCACGATAAACTCAGCCATTACCTCACTCTTCTTACTCAGCAGAATCCAATTGAAAGCCAGTTTCTTGAAAGCCTTGCGGACAACCTAAATGCAGAGGTAACCTTTGAATCATATAGAGAAACTAGCAAACTTTAAAGGATTAATATTGTTTGAAACAAAAATGCAATATTGTCACGCTTAAAATATCTTAACCAGGTTTTTTTTTTTTATTACTGGTAGTCTGTAGGTGTGTATAT
This sequence comes from Tetrax tetrax, assembly GCA_009806455.1. Lineage (NCBI taxonomy): Eukaryota > Metazoa > Chordata > Aves > Otidiformes > Otididae > Tetrax > Tetrax tetrax. Next base: position 64,233 of record WHYT01016285.1, read on the forward strand.
TTAAAAGAAGTGAACTATTACATATGAAAATGTTGGGAGCCTTTTACAAAAGGTAGTCGATATTAGAAGTAGTATGGAGGGTCAAAATACTATTAAGATAGAACTGTAGAAACACAGCATTTACCTTTTAGTCAGAAGTGTTTTATTAGAATTTAGGAAATGTTCTGCATAACTGCAAATTAAAATAAAAAAAAAAAATTGAAGTATGTCTGTCTGTATATAAACAAACTTATTTCACATGGTTGACTGCAATATATGAAGGATAATGTACTTGGCTTGAAATCTCTTTTTTCTCTTTAACAGTGATAATGAGAAGTGGTTTGTTATAAACAGCAAGTTCCCAGTTTGTTTGAGTTTAAATCTTAAAATACATTTTGTTTGAAAATGCTGTGAAAGTACTGACCTCTGTCAATTCAAAAGCTATCTATGGTAATAACCAATTAAAAATACCTGTATATACACACAGACCCTTTTACAAGGAAACCTCAGAAATTTGAACATGCTTAAAAGAAGAAGAGAATATTGTTTTTCAGAGGTACTGGCCATTTTATTCAATAAAAATAAAGGACTTCAGCTAAACTGAGATGTCCATTGACATCTTAAAACTGATTATCCCTTTGAAAGGTACGAAGTTTATTTGGTCTATTAGGGGTAGTCTTGTTTATTTTTCCTTGTTTTGTTTTATCTACAGAATTCTTACATATTTCTGTTTATTTTTTACCTTGTCATCACTTTTAAGTCTTTGAATTATTCAATCATAAATAATAATTTTAAAACGAAATTCTGGAAAGGAGCAGAAATTGATACAGTGACCACTTGAAAAGTTATGGTTCGTTCCTTGATTCTTTACAAATTACCAAGTTTAATCATTCATTATTTTGTTCATTTGCTTGTTTTCTTTTAAGAGGGTCTCATAAGTTATTTCTTTAGTTCGTGTTAACAGGAAAAATCTCTGCCCACACATCAGAAGAAAAGTAAGGTTTAACTATATGCCAACTATTTCCACACACAGATGTGAAAGATGAAAATACTGACACCTGTCTGTGCTCACAGCTACTCCTCTTTACCTCAAGGTTCTTGAGTGGTCTGAGTACAAGGAGGGAGAGAAATTGAACTCCCTCAGACCATGAGACACAAATGTGCCATTTGCAATTTTCCCATTCCTCTTTCTTCCACAAAGGAGAGAGGAAGAATAAACAGAAGGCGTGTTTGCAGTGGACAGTGTAGAGCTCACAACCATTTCCTTTTGACAAAATTTTATGTTCCTGGAGATAGACACCTGTGAATGTTCTCTAAGCAGAACTGGACGGATGTTCAGTTCTTTGGAATAGGATAGTAGCAACTTCCACATTAGCAGTAATAATTTAAATCATAAAGTTGTTTGTGAAGGCCAGAACTACCTGTTGTTCAGCACCCCAAGAAGTTAGGAGAGATAGATCTGGTGCTGGGCTGCTGTGCACCTTTTCACTAGGAAAGAATCCAGCCAGATTTCACAGAAAATCTTTGTTCTTTTTCTTGAGATACATGAACTAGACAAGGAAAAAATGGTTGGATATTCTTTCCTTCACAGCAAAGGATTTATTTTTCTAATTTTTAATTTTAATATTATAAACTTAGTCCTCTCATCTCACAAAAGGCCTTCAGGTCAGTGAAGAATTACAAAGACAATGGAATAATAAGCACCTGTTGTGAACTGAATCAGAGAAGATCTCTGTGATTGACCTACTGTGAAAAACTGATGGCATGGCTATATGCTGTTATTTTTTCAGACTTGGTTTGTATTGCTCCAAACTGTCTAGAAGGTGTATGGATGTGCTAGTGTGCCTACCTGAATTATACCAGGAATCTCAAGCATTCCTTCTACAGAGCTTCAGTAGAAAAGCTAGCTTTTGTGAGGAAAATGTTTTGCTAACGTGTCCTGAAAAATCTTGTTGGTTAGCTTAGTAAAAGAAAGCTTCAAAGGAGGCACATCAGCTCTCTATAACTAGCCAGAACTAGAAGTGAATAAGAAAAAGAAAAAAGAAAATACATTTTTGATGAATGTCAGTACGAGGATTAATCACCTTGTAAGTAAGGTTGCCTGAAATATAAGATCTGGAACAGTCTGTCTTTTAGCAGTAGTGGAGATAAAAGAAGTCTAATTTTTTTTCTGTGGTGAAGATTTTGTAATAAGTGACCATATTTGTATGGAAGATGTGATTGCATATGAGGAAAAGATTTGACTTGATGAATCAGGAGTTCTAGTACTGTTTCCTTCCTCTCAGTTGAGAATGCTTGGTTAAGAAAGTATGAGATGTAAGCTGCTCATTTCAATATGTAATATTCTGCAGACACAAGTTTTAATGGGCAGCATGTTTTTCCTCTGATCTAAGCTGTAGTTCCAAAATGCACAAATTTTCCAGCAAGGCCAGAAAGCAGAGGTGATTGTTCTATGCAAGCTTAAAGGAAGAGATTTTTTGGTTTGGATTTTTGGGGCTTTTTTTTGAGAGGACAAATGTATTTACATTCATTGAACTTCTTATGTGGAGGGAAAAAAAAAAATCTAAAAGTA
>WHYT01016285.1:66803-132875 GCA_009806455.1 Tetrax tetrax
CAGGCTTGTGACTTTAACAGCAATTCTTAAAAGTAGTGGTATCTTCTCTTTTTTTTTTCTTTTCTTTGCATTTAATAGTAAGTGCTCTGCTAGCTTAAAAGCTGGTAAAAAAAAAAAAAAAATCACTGAACACTTGGAAAGGTAAATACCATTCTGTAGCACCAGCTGAGTATGTCCAAATGGATACTTAATGAAGAGGAAAAAAAAGCTGCAAAAAGCAACACATTCAAGGGCTCTGTGAGCTTAGAATAGTAATGTCTACAGTAATTATGAAACACTAAAAATTGTCCAAAATAAAAACAGTGAGTTGCAGCAATTTAAATAAGACTGACAACAGTAAAACCAGTCTTACTCGTGAAGCTTTATTAGATTTTTACCTAAGAAGAGAAGGATTTTTTTATCCAGAGAAGTGTGTATTTCTGCAAGTAGTTTCTTTTCAAATGTGTACACGTTACTGAAATTCTTTCCAGAAGCAGAGGAAATGTCAGTAGAAATTTAATGACTTTTAATTGAGTATCCAAGTAGTTATCTGAAAAATATTGCTAGTAGAAACTACAAAAAATAATTTGGTTACATTGAAGGCGTAAAGTTAAGATGTTAATCCTCCTGCCCTGTTAAAACAGTAGAACTAAAGAAAAAAACAATAATGGAATAGAACAATAATTCTGTTTCACAGGAGATAGTCATCTAAACTTATCCAACCAAAGATATGTAGGAAGTATGTCATGTACAGTATTATAAAAACTAACTTATAAGTGCAGCACTTCTGCCACAGGATTTGGGGAAAAGTGCAGAAAACTGAAAAACTAATTCAGACAGAACTGTTGCTTTTCAGATTTTATGTAATGGTAGTGTTATCTCTGGAAAGAATAGCGTATTCATGGCTTTAAATTACTGGAGATTTTGTGGATGCAGAACAGTTACAGGAGCTGAAGATGCAGTCAGAATTTTGTTAATGGCTGTGATAAATAGTTGTTAGTAGAAATAGCAATGGAAAATTCTGAAAAGCAATAGAGTAACAAGGGCGTGTGTCCTGGTTTCAGCCATGAAACCACCATTTTTTTGTCATCTGATACGTGTGATGTTACTTTTCCTTCTGTCATGACATGCAGGAAAAATTAACACCTGCCACATTACAGGAAATCGGTACTATGAGCAGTTACCAGGAGCTATTGTGTTAGATCTTTTTGGAAACTAACTTAATTATTTCTTTATAATTGGAGTCAGTCTAAACTTATATATGTCCTGATTTCATCTGAGTTGGTGGAATCCTCTGAGAAACAGTACAGGTGTTTTAGTAATAGTCGTGTTTATCTGGAGATGACTATTCCATAGGCTGCAGCTTTCTCAAAAAAAATAAATACATTTTAAAACATATGCCATCGTACTGGTCAGTAGATAGTCTTAGGAAGCACATTCAATTTTTGTCATCTTTTATAGATACGATCCCTTTGGCAGTAACAATAACACTATATGGAGACAAAATATATGTTTATTGACTGATTTGTTACAGAAATCTAGACAGTAGGCTGATGACTGCTGTCATCTTTGCCATAAGAGAGCCTATTGTGAGCACCAGGAAATCTGCACTGTTATATAATAAAAAGACATATTTTAGGAGCAGAGTCTGCTTTTATTACAAGTCATTCAGGAAATCCAAATGCTCATGCTGTACTTGTAAAGAGAAACCAATTAAAGGCCAGAAGCACTGCTGAATTGTTTAAATTCTTAGTTGATTATAGACAGATCAGTAGCTGAAAGAAGAACTAGTAAAATGAAGGCAGCAGTTGGAAATACGGGAAGATTCCATGTTTCCCCAAGAATATGAAGTTGTTTTTATCTAGACCAGGTGTTTTGGCAGAAATAGGTAGGGGGTAAGAATGAGGCAATGATTCAGACATTTGGGGTAATACAATATGTAATCCTAATCACTAAGTGGAATCCAGAGCCTTGAATTTTGTACCTAGGCTTATGTGGTGCAGGAGAGAAAATTTGGGCAATCATGCCAAAAAATTAGAGTATTTCTAATTCCCATTTCAAAGTAATTTTCCAGAAGCAGAAGAATTTCAGAGAGGATGGGCAAAGGAATAGATCAGCTTCTATGAAAGGAACACACTAGTTTATCTGCATGATTCAGGCAAGAACAAAGGCAAATGGGAAATTATATGACATCTCTCCTGGACAAGAACCAGGAAGAATTGGCTGAGATGAGTCAGTGAAAGGTTCAGAAAACACAAAAGGATGCCAGCTGGGTGGTTAGACTATAGAACTCTTTGCTGCAGGGAGTTGTAGCTAAAAGGCAGAGGAGTTCAAAAACTAGACCGAAATGGAATACAAAATCAATTGAAAGATAACAAATGCAAAGGCAATACCTTTAGACAGAGATTTTGAGATGTAATAGTTTAAGAAATTGAGATAAATTTATATGGTGCTGGCTTCTCATTGCTACCTTCTGCCCCTCAGCATTTGCTGTTTTCTTCTCTCAGAGACAGCACGCTGGCCTAGATGCATTTGTTATCAAGAAGGCTGCAGAGTGGAAAAAGCTGAAATACACCTAGCTTCATTGAGTTGACACCAAAATTAAGACATTTCAGCTCAATCCATTGAGAATTATCTTCTGCAGATTTGTTTTGAGCTTTGCTTTGGTTTGGGTTTGTTTTGTTTTTTTCTTCAAAAAATGAACAGAAGAGTTAATGGTCAGTGATGATCAACATAGGCAAGGAGATGCCCTTTTCATTTTCTGCTGAGATTGTGCCACTGGGTATAATGGAATGTAAAAAGGAATAAAATAAACGGCTCGTTAGGGGGCTTAGTTGAGAGAAACAAGTCCTGGGACAGTTGACCGGCTGGCAAACAGAAAATACCTACAGCTGTATTTTCTGGAAATACAGGAAGAAAGATAAGATGCAAGGGATGTGGTTTAATTAGACCATAAACTTTATCTTATCTGGGAACTATCATCAATAACTCATACAATGCAGGTCACCATTTTTTCCCTAATTGTTTCCACCTGATAGAGCCCTCCCTGACATCAACAGCTGGAGCCCAGCTTGTTGCTGGGATGACTCCTTTCCCCAGAATGCTTAGAAAGTGAGAGGATTTGCAGTGCCGGACAGTGCGTATACCTTCCCCAGGAGGTGTCACTTTCCTTGCATTTGTTGTGATGCACTTTCCTTGCCCTTTCCTTATGATTTTGTTGTGAAGCAAGGAATGTAAAAGGTGATGACTTGTTCAGTTTGGACAAACCTCTTAAATCTGTTGGTTTTGGTGTTTTGTTTTTTTTTTTTTACCTTGAAAGAGTGGGCAACTACTGTGGTTCTCAGAAGAGGCACAGAATTCCTTCAAAGCCCTTCTGAAAAAAATCATTCAGGAGCTGGGTGACTGAACAGCTAATCTGGGTATGGGGCAAAGCACAGGCTGGCAGGAACTGAAGATTTCTCCCTGGCCATCCAGGGCCCTGGGGGCTGACCTGACCTGTGCGAGATCAGCAACCTCATCTGTTCTTCCCTCACCGTCTTCTGCTGTGTCCAGATGGTCGACAAGTTATTTGGAGTTAGCAGATAATGATAACTCTGATGTAGTTCAGTTGTACTTATAAATAGTCCTTTGGTCACATGTGACTGGAGGAAGATTCTATCCCACTTTAGACAATTCTAGTAGCATTAGGAAATTATTTCAAGAGCCATGTAGGAATAAGACCATAATAATTTCAAATGCTGAAATGGTAATTCAAAATACACTGGTTTCCAAAGCAAACAGAAAATTGCTTATTAGGTTTCTAGAAAGATTCCTTGCTCTCTTACCTTACCAAATATTTCATTCATATGTAGAAATTTTTCATCCATGTAATCTGACTCAGTTATACAAATATAATAGCCATTAAACATTGTTATGTAAAAATACAGTATGTTATGTAATACATACAGTATATATTATCAGTAATATTTTTATGCTTTTTTCTAATCTGAATACAAATATCAGAAAGAAAAAGTTCATTTTTCAAAAAATACCCTCAAAAAGCTGTGCTACTTATTTCCATTTACACTTTTTTGAAAAGCAAAAACACCTCCTCTGAAATACTCTTCAATTTAATAAAGTCTGTGGGATAGCATTTGTAAAAAAATGATTTAATGAAAATGCAGACCACTAAGCACATCATTTGGTGATTGTGACAGCACCTGTTGAACAATTAGTTGAAAATTTTTTATTCTGATTATTTTTTCATTTAAAATGTCACAGTGAGATGGATTAATATAGTACTTAAGTTTTCATTTTGTGAGTGCAAGACAATTATTTGTATTTGAACAGGTTTTTTTAAAAAGCATTTTATCATGACTGGTGCAATCGGACAATACAATGTCAACGTAGTAAATATTTCTACTCATTGATTATTCCATCTGTAACTAAATACCTAATGCATGGTTGAGGAAACACTGGAAAATGTAGAACTTTTTTTCTGTTTCTTTTGTTTTAATAAAATATGATCTTGCCTATTTATTGATTTTATGAATGCCACATATCCTAGGTCTTAACAGAAGTCCTCTCCTAACCTTATAAATAATTTATTTCATAATTACTCTTCAGTTTTTATATTAATGAGATAACTGCCATTATTCATACTGTTTTAACAAAGGTATATACATTTTCGAACAATCCACAAGAACTTTACTTGAACACTAGATGGCAGCAAATATTTAGAAGTTGCTCTTTTTTGTCACTGCATATTATTTACTGAATATTCATTAAAGTTGGAAGAGAAAGGAAAGCACAGTATTAGATTTCAGTATCATATCTGAAACTCAACTGTATTTCATAAGCACTTTTTTCCCTCAGTTTTACTCTTATGAACATAACTAATTTGTAAATAATACAATCAGATATTTGAGTAAACGAGGGCAAAAAATGTTGAGGTTTTCTTTTCCTTTAATTGTCAGACTTCAATGTCCTCGATAATGAGAATTTTATGTTTTCATGATTGTGAAAATGGTTGTTTGGGGAAAAATGTTACTATTGAACTATGTTGTTATGCTATTTCAATTTGTGTACTGAAAGATATTTGAATCGTGGAAAGAAACCAAATGCTGAAATTAAACTGGGTAGCAAATTGAGTAATAATAACCTGTGAGTAGTATTAGATGTTTTCCCTGTAGTAGTCTATGAAGAACTGAATGTTTGTGTAGCTACTTCAGTATATTATGTAGCTATATACTTTGAAAAACAACACAATGGAGCTTCCCCCGATCTCCCTATGCTATTGAAGAACAAAATATCACTTGAAAAACGTGTGAGACAAAGCTTGGTGTTACTCCATGGTATTAGTCATCGATATCAACAAGGTCTTGCTGGATTTAAGTTATTTTAACTCAAGGCAGATTGTTATTTCAAAAATAATATCTATATGATTGTTAAGGTCTAGATGCTTAGATCTGAACATGCATATGAAATCACTTACAGTTGTATACGGTTTTTTAATTTTTGCCAGGTCATGTAGAATGTTTATATGAAAGCCAAACACCAATAAAACAAAAATAACTTTAAAAACATAGTAATGGATCACAAACGGTCAGTAAGAGGAACTTTTGCTTGTTTTAAGCAACCAGCAACAACTAAAAAATGTTTGTTGAATGGACATGCAGGAAATATTAAATTCTCCTGGTAAAATCAGGTTAACTGGACTTAAGTGGCAAAATGCTTCTCGTGAATGTAACCAATACAAAATAGAGCTGAAGTTGTCATGTAAAGATATGTGTGGTAAATCATTTGGTGGTAAAACTATTGAATTAGCAAAAAAAAAAATGGTTTGATATACCTGATTTGGCTTTGGAAGATAAATAAATATTTGTGTGCGTATTACATGTTCAATTTTGTTATGTTTTGATATAACGAAAATGTAGCAGGTACTGTATATTTGACTTGCCAGATACAAAAAGAGGAAACTATTTGTAAAAACTATGTATAAACAGATTGCTAAGTATGAGAACATGATGAAGAAATTCCTAAAGATTAGTGGTTCATTGGTTTAGGACATAAACCAGAAAGTGCTTTTACATGGGCATGAAAAAATAATCTTTTAAATGTAGGTTGTTTTTTTTTTTTAAAGGTAATCTTCTCTAAATTACCCTGAGCATATTCACTAAAGAATTATGTTGTTTTGTTTGCTTGCTCAGTATCATGTGGGTCACCATATCTATTATATTATGTCACCAAGCATACCATTTTATGAGGTGTTTGCAAGATTAAGAGATGTGAATGGTTCAAGTTATTGTCTTATTTTGAAATAATTTAAGTTGGAAACATACTGACACTTTAATCTAGTACTAATGCTCTGAATTCCATATGTTTTCAGCCAAATACTTATGTTCAGCTGTAACATATACATTTAATTTTATCTCTTTTCCTATTTCCAGATTGCTCTTGGAACAGTAACTAATGTGGAAGAAGCAGTAAAGTGGATAAGTTACACTTATCTTTATGTACGGATGAGAGCAAATCCATTAGTATATGGCATCAGTCACAAAGCTTATCAGGTATAAAATGCATTTTTAAAAAATCTGTAACCTGTTCTGGGTTTCTAATCCTTCCCTGATGTGAAGATAAATATTTACTATTTCTACTTAACCTGACATCAGCAATTCTTTTAAAGTGCTTAAAAAAAGGGAGATATTTTCTGTAGCAGAGTATTTTTAACACTAAATTAAGAGGCCCCTTCTGTTCACATAAAAATACATTTTAACTGACCAGGTTATGCTCCAAAGGACAACATTCATTTTTATCACAGAGTTGCTGTAACCTAGCCTATTGGCAGTTTTGTAGGCTAAATAAAAATGATAAAATAAAGTGTTCTTGAGTTGCTTGCTTTCCCCCCTGCCCCCATCAGCTTTCATTTTAAAATATTTCATCTCATGACATCTTATAAATTAGAAAATTACTTTTTTTTGTTGTTTTTCTTTCTCATGATGTAATAATTATAAGATTTTTTATTAGTTTATTTTAAATAAATTAATGTTAATGTTATTTAATGTTAATGTTTGTTTAGAAGTGTTCCATGAGGTGATATAAAACAGAGCACAGTTACAAAATATTTTTCTCAAGTTTTTTCATTATCTGTAATTTTTAGAAAGTTGCAGATTATCTAAATACAGTTACTTTTTTTCTGTACAGCTGTTTATAAGCATTTAATGTTAACATAGTGTGGACACAGGTAATTGAGCCTAATGCAGGTGAAACTATCGCAAGTGTGTGATAACTGCAGTTTATTTCGCAGGTCCTGAATCTGTTTTGTGACTTCATAATTTGTCATGATAGTGTGAGCAGCAGTTGTTTTAGTCATTGTAACATGTAGAGATATATGTCAGGAGATATTTTCTGATAGCTTTTCTGTCTGATAGTGGAAGCTGGAGTAGAAGTAGGTAGGCTATTGTTTAAGGAATCTTCTGCAGACACCTTTAGACCTCTGGTCATCTCAAATCTGTTTTCTATAAAAAGCCTTACAGTATGTTACCGTGTGTTAATATAGCACTATATAACACAAATCATGAAGTAATAGATAGAGGAAAAACAAAAATTGCTTTGCTAGTGAAAAGAATGTTATTGTCCCATTCCTATAAATTTCTTTTTCTTTTTAATCAGACCAATTATTTTTGACCAATGTTATTAAAAAAATTCTGATTAAAATAAATGCAACCATGGCGGTAATAACTGGTGAAAAAAAAAGTAATAAAACACTAACATAAATATTTTTTATAAATTTAAAAAATAATGAATGGGAATTGCTCCCTCTCTCCTTGCTTTTGTGTTTTATTCAGCTGCTGAGAAAGTGGAGATTGCCAGTACTTGTCTTTTCCTGCCACTAACCTCCTTTCTACCCCTTCTGATTTGATGTGCTAATAATAGGCATTCCTATTTTTGTGTTAAGGCAGTAACAAATTATATCCATTTGAAGTGTTATCTGTTCATGTAGGAGCAAAACCAATGCCAATACTCTTATTTCCTAGATAGACCAGTTTTAAACTTCAAAGCTAATGTTGTAGACAGTATCCGGATGGTATAGTGCCAGCCGCAGGCATAACCTTAGATTTGCTCACTTGGGCTGTTCTATTCCTTCTGTTCTGGTTATAGATATCCAATTTTCATAATTGGTATCTTATTGTTTCTTAGTAATGTTGCAGCGTGCCAATTTCTGTCTCTGTTTTGGCTGACAGTCAATGTTACCCATTCAGAATCCATATAGCTGCATAACCATCGTGGGTCGCTCTTCAGTCGGGCTGAGAAGATGCAAACTCATTCTCCTTTCCCCTTCCGCAGGCACTCGCCCCATCCAGTCGTTACTTTAGGGCACAAAAGGTCCAGCCTATCCACGTCAACGGAGTGTGTTGTACTACACAGGGACACCAGGGCAAGCATGCACCTGCCATGCACCAACACCTTCTGCACCCCACATGTTGCCGCACGATACTGCTGTTCCCCACCTACCCCCATTCTGGGCTGTGCCCGGGAGTAGGCTACTTCAGGCCCACTCCTTTGATTTGTGGCTTTTCAGGTTGTTTGCCAGAAGTGCCAATAATGCCTTTTACTGAGTTGGGAAAATTGCCAAAATTTATGATGAGCAACAAGAAGAAACAAAGAGTGGAAGTAAAAAGTGGAGCAAATGTGTCGTATAAGTGAAGCCTGTGGTATGAATTACAGGCATTTTCTCATCCTTTTAGAGTTCCAAAGGAAAAGGGGCTGTGTTTTTTTAAGGTAACCCCTTTATCTGTTTTCTCTGCTTTTTGGTTCCACTCTTTGGTGTTCTCACAGTTAAATCAAGCTTTTTATTTTATCCCCACATGCCGTATGTTTATGTTTAGAACATCTGTAAAAGTTAGTACAGCTTATCCTCAACACTTCTCTCAGCTAGAGAAAACACTGTGAATAATAATGCACTTTATCATGCATTCTAAAATTTCCATATGTATACTGCAGACCCGCTCAGTTTCTTGCTGTGGACATGCCAAGGCTCATTTAAGAGTATGGCTTAAAGCTGTTCTAGGTTGGATTTTTTACTCTGTGGGACTTCTAATTATGCAAGTTCAACAAGAAGGGTGCTAACCATGGATTCTCTGGACTGGAATGTTGTTTTACAGCCTTTTCAAGTTGGTGACCTTTCATTTAAAGTTAAAACCTTTGTATTTGTAAAAAAACATTATTCTACTGTTCAACTTTAGCTTTTTTATATGTAAAGCGAAAGATTGGCAGGTAATTTGGACTGCCAAAGGGAAGTATTTTGATATTTTAAATTTTTTTTTTCCCTCTCTTTAGTTTTAAAAAATGTTAAACATCTGGCATCCTGATCACTTTTTTTTTTTTACCACCTCTGCTCTGAAATCTGACCTCAATGCATGACTTACTATTGAGAATAGCACTCTAGACCTTTGCCATCTTAGCTTTTGACTTGAAACTAAGGCAAGCCATAACTAAGGAGAAACAGCTTCAGAGTAACTGGCAAAGACAGGGAATATTAGGAACTAGTCTTGCAGCTGCTTTGTGGAGATGGCAGTGTTTGTCTGCAGCTTCACCGAACATGAGATGAAGCACTTCAGCACAAAGATGAAACTGAATCCTGGCCCGGGGAAAACCAGAGCAAACCAAGGCATGGCAATTCTTAAAGCCTGCTCCTGGTCATATATCTCTGGTGCAGATTTACCAAGAGGGCTGGTATGACCTACATTGTAGGAAATCTGAACTATACAAGTGCTGAAATAAGAATACTGCCTGTGGACTAGAACAGAGTTTCAGTCTTTTCAAATTAGGTGACTAATCGTTGCTTGTGCAATTCGAGCCATATCTCGTGCACTTATACCAGAGGGTTACATGACTATAAATCCCTTTTCACACATCCTTGTCAGTCTGGGTATCCCCAGTACATGATGTGGAAACACACAATTATACAGCAGTCCCGTTCAGATGGGATTTTTGCCCAGCCTTGTATGTTCTAATGAAATAATGTACATTACTTGGACAAAATGTCCAAATTCCTGGACTTTGATATTAATAGAAGTGGTATTGGGCACAGCACAAGTTCCTTGTGTGCTTTTAACATGAATGTTTATATGGTACCTCTATAATGCAATAATTAGAATATCCCAGCTGATATAACCAAAGCTTTTGGGGACATTACAAATTTTTTTGCTAGTAAACATTTCAACCATCCAATTTGAAGTTTATTCTATTTGGGTACAGTTAAAGCCATCCTTATGTCAAATACCCAGGCAAGGTATATCTTCAGTCATTTTCATAACTAGAAGAAACCATGAGATGGCGTATTTTTCTGAGGTGATACAGTAATGATAATTTCATGAGGTCTAAGTTACCATAAAAATTTCAGGGTAAATTTATTTCATAATCATGCTGTTGTTTCATAAGTAATATTAGTCTACATTGTATTGATAGTTTCAAAGCATTGTAGAAGAAATACTATCCTGATTATTCTATGCTATACAGACAGGTTTTGGTCAATAACATCAATGTAACTGTTATTAGTGAGGTCTCGGGAAAATTTTCGCTTAATAACTGTACCTTCCTTTTATTTGATTTCTGGTTTTAGGTGACTAGATTATCTCAATAGAATTATTTATTTAACATTTTTTCTTTTATACAAATAAATGTGTGTGTTTTGTTTCTAGATGGATCCAGGTCTAGAAAAGCACAGAGAACAACTGGTAATTGAAGTCGGCAGAAAACTGGACAAAGCCCGCATGATTCGCTTTGAAGAACGAACTGGCTTTTTTTCTTCAACAGATTTAGGCAGAACTGCCAGCCACTACTATATTAAGTACAATACTATAGAGGTAAAATATGATGTTCTATTTCTGGGGTTTTTCCTTCTTTTTGAACCTATACCTAAAATAGTTGTAAGATATTACAGAATATGTAGTTGATCTGTTCAATATATTTTCAAATAATATTTACCAAAATGGGGAGAGAGGAAATAGAGAGGAAAAAAAAGAAACTAGTGAATTAGATTAATTCTAAGAAACATTTTTATATGGACAGTGTGTGCAACCATTGGTACATGATAGTACATTCAAGTATAGAGTCTGCTAACAGAAAGATTTTTCTACATGATTGCCAACCTTGTGTTGTAAAAGTGTAAGGAAGATGCGTTTGTACAAAACTTTGTAGATTTGGAAACTTGATTTGATGTACACATTTGTCTTAAAACCTTTCTTTTGTAGGAAATAATTCTTTTTCTTCAATAAAACCCGAAGATTTGGCATTAATAGTTTTTAACTTTTTACTGTCACTATATATAATTATTAGGACATATTTTTTCATTCAAATATGTCCTAGACTTTTTTTTTAAATGGCCCTAAATTACATGTGTCTCAGTTTTGGGTACCCAAGTTTCAAGGGACTGTTCTTCTGAAAGTGCTGAGAAGTCATTCTGGAAATTGTTCCTGTTTAAATTACATCACTCTGGTCTTCCGATAACTAACATTTTAACTTTATATGCTTTTTAAAATCTTGGTTAATGGTTGTTGTTTTTATTTTGTGCTATATATTTATTTTTATTTTCAGTGTTAAATCAATTTATTTTATTTTTAAATAGACTTTCAATGAATTGTTTGATGCTCATAAAACAGAAGGCGATATTCTTGCTATAGTATCCAAAGCTGAAGAATTCGAACAGATAAAGGTAAAGTATCCTTTCATACCAAGAATATCTTTTAGAACTAAACACTTCCGTAGTACTCACTCCATAAATAGTAAGTGTCTACAGACCTAAATTTTGTAAATATTAAGCACCATTATAAAATTTTTTTTAAGTAGGCATAATTGCCAAGAACTATATATCGTCTCAGTCAAATTTATATGTAGTTCAGCTTGAACTGTAGCGTGCATTTAATAACTAGTTATGGATCTTTAAGGATTCCTTTTAAATGCTTTTAAGAACTTTTGAGCTCCTCAATTATTAACAGGTGAAGATAAGTGTCCGTTGGAATGGTCCATCAAGGGATGAGATAATTTTTCTGTTTGAAGTTTAAACCATTATTAGATGTCTCACTGAACAATTTGCTTTGCCAGAAATGAGACAGGACTCACTGAGGTGATATACTTAATACAGGAAACAATAATAGATTAGCAGAATGATAAATTCTGATAAATTATTTTCAAATTTGAACTCTATAAAGTTATTGTAGCAGATTTTGTTGTGATAGTACAGAAGATTACTGTACTATCATACTAAGTTCAATTCCAACCTTCCTTTTTGCTTCCTGTGTGGGTAGGACACAAGGCAATACATTGCAAGCCAGCATGAGCTTGTTTGCCCATGCTTCCCATCTCATAGAGGTGTGAGCCAGACTCCACAGGGTTTATTAGCTTGGGCTCATTGCCATTTTACCACAATTACACAACTTTCAGATCAGAGTTGGCTCTCGTTCACCTGGCTCTGCAAACTGGCACTGTATTTGCACACATTGTCTGAGTACTACCATCTCTTTATCTAATGGAGAAATTCTATTTTGCTGTAATCTCTTCTATTATAGAAGATAATAAGCAGTGAGGTTTTGCAGTGATACGTGCAACGTTTTCCAAGCTAGAAGAGGTTTTTTATGATAGTGATATTGCTTTGCTAAGTCTAAATTTAACATAATTGAATATTTAAAAGGAAAGCATATGGAAAATATGATGTGATAGGTTTCTATATTTGTAATAAAGTTAGTAGTGATGTTCTTGAGTAAAGCATAGTTTTTCTAGTTTGCTTTCTCAGATTTGTATGGTATGGCATCAGTGCACCATCATTTCCAGTTTTTTGTAATTCATTTGCTGTGCAGCTCTGCATGTTAAAACTAGTAACTGATTTTCACAAGAATAACTGAGGATTTACCCTTTTGTGTGATACAAATTGTGACTTTTGTTTACTATGAATCATGTCTCCATAATACCTCTAAAAATTCTGCATTTTATATAGGTAAGTCACCAGTACGTTAAATACAGACCAAGATTTGACCTGTACTGTGCTATGGAAGAGCAGAAAAAATAGTCAAAATGTTATCATAAGCAGAGCATAATATTCCCCTGACACTGGAGTCGTCTGTGATGGTTGTGTCCTTCATCTTTTTCTTTCCTGTAGGACCAGTGGCTGCATAGCTGGGGATTTTAACCCAATTGTCTTAGGGTCTTTTGTATGTCAGGTAGTCAGGTCCAAATGAAAATTACTTTCAGCTGGTTCCCTGCAGGGACCAAACGTTTACCCTCTTTAAATAAGTTTTACACTAACAGACTATCGGTAAATCAAAGAATATGTAGATTTATGCTGGTTTTGCCACGTAAGGGTCATCAGTTAGAATGGAAAATGTTATGCATTATTCAAACTGTAGATATGAATATTTCTTTACTCACATTAAGACTTAATCTTATTAACAGTGAAAACTTTAATACATGAATCATAGTACTTCACAGTTTTGAGTTAAAAATGTATTATGCCACATACAAGCTATGTAACTATAATGAGTACATTTGATGTTAATTCAAGATTGCCCTAATCCAGATGGACAGAGGTTTTACTCTGGTCAAATAAAAAATGAAATCTCATCAGATGAAGGATGGTAGGGTCAGAAGATTCAATTTTTGTGGCATATCAAATTTTTGTATGTCAATGGCAACCTTAATAGATAGTGATGAATAATAAAATGTAATTGTGTCACTATTAAGATAGTTTCAATTATGGTCTTATTAGCTATGTTGTGGAAAATGTGGGTTTGCTGCTTTTTTCTTTTTTTTTTTTTTTTTCTTAAAACTAGAGACTTCGTTTAGAAATAATGTAACTATGTTATAAGGAAAATTTGATTTCAGTGTAAAAATTTTTATCAAATTGCTCCAGCCTCTTCATAATGTATAATTGTGTTTTAGGTACGAGAAGAAGAAATAGAAGAGCTGGATACCTTACTGAATGATTTCTGTGAACTTCCTGCTCCAGGTGGTGTGGAAAACAATTATGGAAAAATTAATATCCTACTTCAAACATATATTAGCAGAGGGGAGATGGACAGCTTCTCCCTTATTTCAGATTCTGCATATGTTGCACAGGTAAAAATAGTAATTTTTACATATCTCTTGCTATCTTCTGCTGTTTTCATTCTCCCAAATATTTACAATTATATAAGTAGGCCTTGATCTGAAACTTTTGTGTAGATTTTTGTGCAAATTGCTTTGAAAATCAAAGCCTTGTGTCTGTGTGCGTGTGTGGGATAACATTTAAGTAGAAAAGATTTGTAAAAGTCTACCTTGGGAGACTATTGCATTTTTTATTAGTTATAAATGTCCTTTTTGTTCGTATTAGCCCTGTAGCGTTACTATATTTAGTAGTTCTAACTGTGAATGCACAGAAATGTTATTCTTAAATTACCGGGTTTTCTTCTAAACCTGAAAAACTATTGCAATCTGGTTTTATGTTTTGAGGACTTTTATACTTTGTTCTGCAAAAAAAAAAAAATGTTTTATTCACATACCTGGTTTACACAAGAAAGATGTCCTATTACAATTTTATTGCTAGATGTAATCATGCAAATTTACATACCAGTCTATATATCTTTGTCGGCTTGATTTGACACCTGAATTGTCGATAGTTATACAGCATGTTTAGTAATTACACAGAATAATAAGAGAACTGCAAGTCTGTGACACAGAAGTGCTTGCTCACACAACTAGAGCCCATCTTAGATAGAAAGGGGTGTTGCTTGAAAGTTTAGAATTCTGCATCCCAGAGAACTCAAAGTGACAAAATGTTCGTAGATAATCCGAGGCGTGCAACAATAACGAATGCATAAAATACATTATAAAGTTTTACCTTTTAGTTTGTCCTGTCTCTCTTTTTTTTTTCTTTTTTTTCTTTTAATGGTCAACAACATGTTGCATTGCATCATTTTTGTCTCATCCTTACAAAACATTTTTCAAAAAAGTTGACTGCAAAATTGTGTTTAGTTGGTGCTACAGAGTTAAATATTCAAAAGTATACATATTGTTCAGCAAGATTTTCATACTAACATTACCTTCTTCAGAAGTGTTTTCATTTCATAGCACATATGGGTATAAATGAGGAAATTCTGAAATCATTATGTATATCATAAAACTTGTGGTATTTGCACAGCAAGATCATTTTCAGTATGATACTTTTAATCTTTGCTTTCAAGACAATTGCATTTATTTGTCTGTCTCAATTATAGCATTTTTGGTGAGGCAACGCGGTCATCTTCTCAGATCTTCATAAATTGTACATGTGGAACCAGTGCTACAAATTGTGAATTTTTTTAATTGGATAGTGACTATTAAGAAAATAATTCATCCATTCGACGTAAAAGAAATGTGCTTCTTCAGTAACATATGCTTCCTATCACGACCAAATAATTTTCTGTTTTTTATTCCTGTTGGCATTGCAGAGCCAGTAGAGAATGATTGTATTCTATTCAATGAATCATGAACAGAATTGCTAATTCAGGCATCATACCGGTAGGCCAAAAAAAAAAAAAAAACCAACCAAAAACGGACCACCAAAAAAACTGTAACGTAATAATATAGCTTGATAACTTTATGAAGGCAATATCATAACTTATGTTTTCAGGCTAAGACTGACCTCATTCAACCTTATGTCAATAATTAATTTTCTCAGTCCAAAGCAGATTTATACAGTTGGATTATACAGTAGGCTCAGAAGATACTAACATGTTAAAAGAAGTCACTACTGTTAAACTGCTGTGCAAATATTGTGAAATTCAATGTGAAATGGGATGCTGTTACGGAAGGATGACTGAAGTGAGAAATTAAAACTTGAATTTCCATATCAACTGAGTTTGCAGGTATATATTATGAGAGGAGAAGGAGGAACATATTAAATACGATAAGTGAATTTGTTTCAGAAGTGTTTGAGACGCAATAAATTTAGAACTCCCTAATGTTAGCATAACCATGATCAAAATTCTATGGCAGACCTGCTTCTAGAACTTTGATTAGTTGCATATGTTTTTTCGTAATTTCTGTAGCCAATCATAAGGTAGTTCTACCACTAGACAATAATGGAAAAAAAAAAAAGAGTTTTTAAGAATGTTTGAAATAAGTTTGAAAAGAAAAATCTATTGTTATGGTTTGTCAAAGATGAGTGTATGGGATCCTTTTCATTTTGCAAAGAATACTTGAGAGAATTACAACATTATTGCTTTTTTTTTTTTTTCCACTCTCCAGAATGCAGCTCGTATTGTTCGAGCTCTTTTTGAGATTGCCCTTAGGAAACGTTGGCCTGCAATGACATATCGACTACTGAATCTGAGCAAAGTCATTGACAAGAGGCTGTGGGGCTGGGTCAGCCCTTTGAGACAGTTCTCAGTGTTACCACCATCAGTCCTGTCAAAGTTGGAAGAGAAGAATCTCACTGTAGACAAGATGAAGGACATGAGAAAAGATGAAATAGGTGAGAAATCAGCGACGCTGATCTGCTTTAACTATTAATAATCAATGACCAAGTTTGAACTAAATCTGAGCCATTCATTAATAATACTCACTCTAGTCTGGAAGCCATGTAGACCCATTAATATGCTGTTATAGTCTGTCCAATAAAGAAGACATATTCAGTCAGCATAGCTTGGAGGGTAAGGCTAACCCGTGTCCTGCCAACCCCAGAACACATGTGAAACGGAAGTGTGTGTTGATACGTATTCACATGTATGTGTATATATACATATTTAAGATGACCCGTGCTTCCCTTGTTACTCACATTACATAATACACTACTATAAAAGACATCTGTTTATTTTTGCCAGTTGGCAAAATATAGCCTTTTTTTTTTTTTAATTGAAAAACTATTAATGTGCAAAAGAATAAAAGCAGATTATTATGTCCTGGTATACTATCAGTAAATGGCCTTCTTCTGAACCACTGCATTAATTTTCATTGAACATGGAGAATTCATTGTCACTGGTGTCATTGCAGTAAAACCTTAATGGAATTTTTTAAAGGATTTGACACTTCAATAATGAGAAAATCCACAAGCCTACTGATAGACTTAATGACAATTTCTAGTATGTGTGTATAAACTGTTGTGCATAAACTGTCTACCAGCTGGTTGAAGTTGAAAAAAACATTTGCTTGTAATGTATTTCTTTTTCCTATCTTAGTGTATTTTTTCTTATTTAGGCTTTATTTGCACCTGTTATTGCCAAGTTGCTGAGAAACAAACTGCCATTTTAAAAAAAAAAAATCTGAGTTTACATTAAAAATACAATTCATAGACACTGCTTTTTAGAAGTTATGACCTCTGACTTGATATTTCTCTCATTTGACAAGAGAAATACATTCCTAATTTAGAAAGCTTTGTTACGTGTGTAATCTAGACTGGTAAAAGTTGAATAAATATGTAAAAGTTTGCAGATTTAGAAGCTGTATTTTATTTAGTAAGTTCACCCAAAGTACTATAACAAAATTTTTAAAGCTTACTTTAACTGTGCCTTTTAAATGTATTAAAATACAACATTTTATTTGAAGTGCGAGCATTATCATGCTTTTCTATTCAGAAGAGTTATAACACTTTTTTATTCAAATTGTTAATTTGTTGTGTATTTGTGCGGTCTTTTTAATACTTAATATTATTTTCCATTAATTGTATTAGTGCTTTTTTTCTTTACTTTTTTAATGCTTCTTTCTGCCCATACCTGCCCTTGGAGAAGCAAGAAAACTTGTATTGAAATACAAAACCAATTTTACTTCCTTCAGTGTATTGGAACTAGTTGTGACAAGATGTTAATTATGGATGTATACCTATTAGATGGCTAGGTTTGTTTTTTATTAACTTACTTTGAAAGTAGATGTGACTTGGGATTTGACAGACTTGATTTGATATGTGATTATTTTTTATGTTCTTCAGCCTTATAAACATCAAAGCAAGTTGATTTGTGCATCTCTGTGAAGTACGGTTATTTGGTGTCCAGTCTGGCCTCTCTTTGTGACACCAAGGGTGTGAAGGAAGTGCTTGCGCAGCAGCTGCCTTATTTTCATTTGAATTCAAAGCTATGTTGAAAAGAGAAATGGCACAGCTTCCAGACTGCCTTGTTCTCTGACTTATAGGACTAGTTTCAGTTGTAGTGTTTCTTCTTTTTTAAATGTTATTGTGAGCTTGGAAACAGAATAAAGAAGACAGGAGCTAGTTGGCTAACGCAGTCCCTGGCCTAGGGAAAGATAAAAGCATAAAATGGGTGCCAACTCTCCCAGTGAATGAAGAACATGTTGTGTGCACAGATGTTGGATTCCAGTGTACCACAAATTGGTCAACACCAATCTATGCGCTATTGTAATGTAACCATGGAGTTTCCAGAACGCCAAGAAATCACAGGATAAGCAGTCTTGCTTTTTCAGAATACAGGTGTCAATCACGGAATAAGCAAAATTTATTCTTTTTTTGTTAAACATACCTAGTTTCTCAAATAGTCAGCTTTTGTTCACACGGTTTTAATATTTCTTAAATGCCATTGATAGTTTCTCATAATGTGACTATTTAAAAAAAAAAAAAAAAAAAGGAGATAGTGAGTTTTGTAATATTTTACTGAAGTTGAGAGAGGAGCATTATTTTCCTCTAGCAGATAAGTGTACGAAACCTCAGTGCTGTCCTATACAAACATAGAAATTCACCTCACACATCATGATACAGAAAGTGATTTTTGGCATGAAAAATTTTACTCGCCTACATAAGCTTATTGAGTCGTGTCTTTGAATATTTGGCACCTACCTTTATTTAACACGATTTATTAAATTTTACTTCTGATTGCAAAAGCTAGTCACTGTTCAAGTATGCTGTAATAATGTAATACATATAAACATATATCACCAAGTTGTACCCATATATTTGTTTTGGTTTTTAATAATCCGTTTGGTGGAGGTGCACTTATTTTACCAACTGCAGATTAAACTGATTAAATATGTGTTAAAACTTTTGCATTGGGGATTTACTTCTTAAGAAAGATCACCATTCATTACCTCAGAGTATAGACAAGCACCTATGTGAGGCAAAATCTGCTAGTTTATTGAATAAGAAAAATGAAAGAAGGAAAGACAGGATCAATATTTTAAAAATTAGCAATTGCAAGATGTTATGCTTCTAAATTTTGTGCAATAGCAAGAATAAGTTTGTATCACCTTTTCACTCTGCACACAATTCAAATAATAGAATTCCTTCTCTTTTTTCCTTTTTTCTTTTTTTTTTTTTTTTTTCAAATGAGACAGTGTGCGCAGGAACCACATAACGATATCAGAAAATATCAGTAACCATTTGTAAAGTAGTTTTTAACAGTGACTACTTATGACCCTTACAATTAAATTTAAAATATGCTCTACATAATTGTATAAGCAATTTCAGTGAAAATGGGATAGATCGACCTTCTTGCCCTAAATAAGCTAGAAGTTGCAATATTTTTCAGGAATAAAAAGAAATCACTGCTACGTATGTTGGTTTATATTTAAAATTAAGAGCAAGGGAACAGAGATTTCAGCTATACAAGTAGGAATTGTTTTTAATTAATGTTATCACTTTCTTGCCTTAGTTACCATAACTATTACAGAAAATTAAAAAAAAATTGCAAAATTTATTTTTTCCTTTGTCTCAGTTATGCACTGGTGTATTCTGCAAGATCAGAGCTGCTGTGAGATGTTTACTAGTTGTGTATATTTTTAAGCTATTAACTACCTTTATACAGTTTTATGAAAAGCATTCTATCTGCTTTGAATCACTACACAGGAATTGTAGAAGTGCAAATGTGTGCCCTTCATTATGTAAAATGTCAGTATTTCATGCTTCAAAAAAGAACTATATGACTTAGTAAGAGCTGGTCAAAAAGTCAGTAAAGGAAAGGGAACTAGCTTGACATAATATGTTTGCAGTGTGAATTCTTAATAGTTATTTTAACCCCTTAGTTATAGCCAACGGAGTGGGTTAATACTGATTTTTCTAGGCTCTACATTGCTAATTCAAGTTAAGTATTACAAAATATTCAGACATGCCGGGTCAAGAGAGTCAGACATTTACGCACCAAAGAGCAAAACAAGCAAGCAATAATACTTCTCTCTAAAAGCCTATTTGAAAGTCGGAGTTGTATTCTTTTTCCTGGAAATGCAAATTTGTTACACCTAATGTTTTCTTGGCAGGTCATATGCTGCATCATGTGAAGATTGGGTTAAAGGTAAAACAGTGTGTCCATCAAATCCCCTCCATAATAATGGAAGCAACAATTCAGCCAATTACCCGCACGGTGCTCCGAGTTCGGCTGAACATCGCTCCTGACTTCACGTGGAATGATCAGGTAAAAAAAAAGGAGATGGGGAAAGATGGGAAGCATTAATTTAGCTTCAGTAATGGAGATGATCACAGGGAATCCGTAGGTGTTTGGATAAGAAAAAAAAATATTTGTTTTAGCTAAAAAGCAAATTTGATAGTAGGACTGGCATGACCTTTAAGACTTTTGTAGAGGGCGACACCAAAAGATCATATTTTTATTTCCTTTAATTGTTACAGGATTGCACTGTTTATAACATGTTGAAGCGAGTGTTTATACTGAATATTAATAGTAGTTGCACATAGATTTGTTATTTACCCAAAAAGGAGAGGCAAGAAAAAGGGAGATACAGATGGCTCTCTGAACTATAAATGAATGTCAAATGCAGAAAATAAAGCTTTGAAATACAGTTCACGTATGCCAAGTTCTGCTGCTCTTTATGTCTTTACAAATGTACGTTCACAACATCAGTGCCTTTTTTTGTGTTGGGACTTGTCTGAACAGAAAGACTGAGATATGTTTGGAATTATATTAATCTATATTTTATGGTGCAAACTTATATGAAAGGAGTTTACTAGTTGCACATTTAGATATACCCACACCCTTTGATTCAGAATCTGTTCGTTAGAAATAGATTTAAGATAAATCTAAATGAAACACAAATGTCCACATGGGGGCATTGTATTGTTGCTGGTACTTCTGAAACTTTCTACAGAAACAAGGCAAAGATACCTCAATGGGCAAGCTTATTTTTCTTTTTTTTGCACTTAGGAGATTTATACTTAAGATTAATTATTCTGAAAGGTGGATAGTGAGTTTCTGTTCTTTTATTTAAAATAATTTTTAAATCACTTAAATTAAAAATTTGCCTTAATCACAAGTAAATTAGAGTTTTATTCCACAAACATTTAGATTATTTTAGAATTTATTTTCCCTGCCTAAAGGCTTTTTCTTTCTTTTTGGATGCTTTGCCAAATTAGCTTATGAATGGGAGATTAATGACCAAAATATAGAAAGATAGATTTTGTTTACTACCTGACTTTATTACAGAAATATTTGAGTGGATTCCTAACATTAATTATAACATTAATTATTTTTTGCTGCCTTATTTATGTATGGTACTTCAGTACGGCATTATTTTTTAGGATTGAAACAAATTTTTATTATTCAATCTTTCATCCACTTTACCTGTAATCTACTAAAAACAAAAAACTCCAAGACTGTTCTTCATATTAAACTGTATGTTAATACAAAGTAATATTTCAATCCATTTTTAGATTTTTCTGCAAAATCCACAGTCTTCTGTATTTTTACAAATTGAAAAGGGGTCCATATAGAATTATATTATCTTATTTTGATTCTGAACTTTTAAAGTTATAGCAAAACTTCAGCAGTATTTTCTACTATGACCCCTTGACACCATTTTCCTAATGGTTGCTTTGGAAACATCATGATCGTTTTATCAATTCAACTTATTGAGTTCTTTTTATGTGAATATGTATATTAGTACTCATCAAAACTTGGAAAACTTTTTTCTTTTTTTAAATTTTTGTAAGGTAGGTGTTGATTTTCATGTTTCTTCAGTAAATGAAACTTTTATCACATTAAATACACACCAAAAAAAAAATCTGTTAAATTTTAATAGTCTCCAGAAATTAATAACTATTTTTTAAATTCAGCCATTGGCACTCCAAAACTACTTGTCCGTCATCACCCAGTATTTTAGCAAGCTTTTCAGAAGACTACAGAAACTTATAGGTATATCTGTAACTGATACAAAAACTAGCTGCCAGAAAATTACATGCAAAAGAATCAGAGTAGTCAGAATATTAAAAATTTAAATACCATACTTAACTGAAATACCTTGCATGGCTAACATTTTGTGATTGAAAGACCGTTCCTTTATGTGGATACTTAATTCTAGAATAATCTCATCACAAATGTTGCACTTGCCTTTCCAAAAGAAAGAAGAAATGTTTTGGTAGTCGTGAGATATGACATCATCTTGATCTTTAATGATTGCAGTTTTCAGTGCTTAAGTTCAGTAAAAGTATGTGAGCTATATCCCGGTGGAAAATTCTTATTATGTTGTTAGAAGAAAAAGACTATGAACATACTCAGACAGAGCAAGTAAGCCTTACCGCAGCCAGGAGGAGTCCAGCAGAAATACAGAATGATGCAGCTAGTATCAATTAGCTGAGTCGTATATCAGACACATGGTTTTAGGGCAATGATTGCCCAAAATACAGGTATGTGTCAGATCTTAAGAGCTCCCCAGAGCTCTTGACAAGCGGTACTGGAGAGCGTGTTGTATTGCATGTTCCCACGTTGCCCTTCTTTCCCCATGCAGCTTTGTCACAGGACTTTCCAAAACTAAGATGCTGTTACAGTTTATAATAAAATTTGAGCTTTGAACTTTATCACCTTCCTTAATTCTTTTCCTCTCTTAAAATCTCCTAAACTCTGATGAAGTAATAGTCTCACTGTAATTTTTTCAAAATGTCACCTGCAGGGACCTGTGTCCTTTCACTGCTTTAGTTCCCAGTGAAGCTGCTAGTGAATTTCAAATGTAATTAAAATTAATGACAGTGTCTTTACTGTCCATCTACTTATCTATTGTACAACCATTTTTTAAAAGTAATAAAAGCACCTTAGTTATATTCTTAGTACATATTTTTGTCTTCAAAAGCCGGTACAAACTATTTTCCAACACATACACAGTAAGGAATTATGCTGAAAGTAAAGTGTGCTGTGTGAATCAATACCAGATTCCTGTAGCATTAAAATTGCCATTAGAAGCAACTATGCACTTTGTGGTTTTTCCTGTTAACTAAAGTTTAGGAATAATTCCAACTTTTTTTTTTATCTTCATACTGGTTTTGTACCTTATCACAGTCCTCATTAGAAACATCAGAAATCTATGTTCACTTATTATTAAGTCTTCCATATTCCTTTACTATGAATTTTTCTTCTTTTCCTAGATTTTTAAGTGAAATGCTTGCACATTGACACAAGTCATTTATTCTGACAAAGAAACAAATGTTCTTAACTCAGCATCCCACCTAGCTATGATTTGTGGCTGGCATTGCAAAACAATGTACACATCAAAGCAAACAAAAATCTAGGATGGAATAAAGTGTTGCCAGATGGCATGGGAATCATCAAGAGACAGCTCTGTTTATGTTCTTCTCACTTCACCTGTAGCAATAACTAGAGCTACAGCTTTCTGAATCCACTTACTGTATCTTTCTAGAGGAGAGGGGAAGAGAGAGAGAGGAGGAGAGAGGAATGTCGCAATTTAGTGTCCGATTTTTCCTGAGAGGATGTTTTTGATTGAAAAATGAGCAGTGGATAGCAGAAGACAATCGTCTATACAGAATCTGAAGATAGAAATACAAGGAGAAAGGAGGAGTCCTTTTTTAGGAGCCTAGAGGAAACCCTGGGAGTTCAGACTATTTATTAACAGCTGAGGCACTAGCTTCAGTTGCATTTGCATCATGTCCATTTATATTAAATGTACCTTAAGCAAACTCTTACTGAAACATAATCTTTAAGCAGATCGATCTAATTAGAAATGTTATATTTTTCTTACCTCTGATTTCTGTATTTCTGTGTTCCTTTGTAAGCCTACATCATTTAGAAATATATCCGATATACCCAGCAAATCTAGATAACCTCATTACAACTGTAACAAAGCTGTCTTTTTTACTCTTAAAGGTACATGGCACAGTTGGAGAGCCCTGGTGGATTTGGGTAGAAGACCCTACTAATGATCACATTTATCATTCAGAGTACTTCATCATTCAGAAAAAACAGGTAATGGATTTTGTTCAGAATCTCATAGCAAGACAAAAATAAAATTAGTGTGATGCAGATTTGCACGGTCAAACAGTATTTTTACCTAGTCAGATTTTCGTATCAGTAGCACAGCTTTCAGTTTCAGATGTACATTATAAGCTTGGACATCCACAGAGATGTTTTCTAATCTCAGATGTCCATTTTTCTCCTCCTCCTTTGGTGGGACAGTTATTTCCAGGTGAAAAAAGAAAGACTGTAATGGTTTTGTCTGTTAAAGAAAAAGATGAAGAGTAAGTCATATTTTTATCTTTTGAAGTCCATGAAAACAAAATCCATTCCCAGTGGTGAAGCATTTTGTAAAGTTGTGAACATTTTATACATGGAGTTGCATGCATACTTTGTTGATTTGTGTTGGTAATGCCTATGGAAGTGAGGGAAACTATGATTTTTCAAGTTACTAATTTGTTTGTGCAATAATTATTCTCTACATGTTTGTATTAGGTCATTACTAAAGAACCTCAACTACTGGTGTTCACAATCCCAATTTTTGAACCTCTTCCTTCTCAATATTACATTCGAGCTGTGTCTGATAGATGGTTAGGAGCAGAGGCTGTATGTATTATAAATTTTCAACATTTGATTCTTCCAGAGAGACATCCACCCCACACAGGTAACTTCAAATTTGATCGTATTGATCTTGTTCATATTGGTTTTCCTTATGATAGTGCAATACATCTCTTAACTTGTGCTTAACCGTAGAAAAGTATATGGAATTTCACTTTTGAGAAAATTCGTATTATTGAGACCATTTCTTCACTAGCTTTAAAGCTCTCTAAAATTTTAAAATCCTGGACAAAAAGCAGCTCGCTTCAGCTTAACATACTGCCAGCCTTTTAGTCGCTCCAGGTTCTCTGTAAACCATAGGAAAATTGAAACTATCATATAAAACTAAGCAAATCTGTGTGTTACAGTATTAAGTCTTATCTTAGTGCTTGTAACCATTACATTTCTTCTGGACTGCTTAAAAATAATCTTAGAGTGGATGGTTGTATTATAAGTGGCATTCAGCAAAGAAAAAAACAAACACAGTTAAAATTTTGAAAATATGAAACATTTTATTATTTTACTATTTTTACTAAAATAAAGTCATCAAAGCAAGCACTGTTACAGTACCGAACATCACATTTTAACTCAGCACTGCTAATCAAGTCATGGCCTTCCCCTCCCCCTTCCTTTTTTTAACACTTGGCACAGAAGCATATGTTTGTGTTTTGCTTCTTTTTTTTTTGGATACATAAATTGCTTTATACATTCATTGTGCCTGATGTCATTGTAAAACCTTTCCACTGTAATTACATTTGGCTCATCTAGCAGTCTGTGAAGTGAGTGCCTTCAGAAATACTCAGTTCTCATACAGTGTTGTCCTTTGGCATGCATAAATTCACATGTGTTTGTGAAGTGTTTAGCTATTGTTATACTGTACCTACGCTGTCTGGAAAAGCATGTGTAACCTTTTTATCTAATTGACTGATCACTGACTACTATTCAGAAGAAACAGAAAGATATTTACACATCACCAGTTATGGAGCCTCTAGGATTTATGGTAATTGATTTCAATTCCCATCTGGTTCCCACTCAACAATGAAGTACATAGAGGCCCTTCTAGACAAAAAAACCTTTCTCCTCCACAGAGCCCAAGAAATCGCAGTTTCAGTGGGAATGATAAAACAGCCATAAGGTATCAGTGAAAAGCACGTGAAGAATATTAGGCATCATTGCCTCAGTAGATTTTATGACTCACATATCATACCTTAATGTGAAGCACCCTGAAAAGACAATGAGACCTCAAGCCACAAAAAAAAAAAAAAAAAAAAAAAAAAAAAAGAAAAAACTTCAAAGCAAGCATCTGCATAGCAGAATCACTGCAGTCTCCTTAATTTGGTAGGATTCCAAATCCAATCTAGTTATATATATCATCTTCCAAATTCCATAATCTCTAATTGTTTGGATAGCAGATGCCCTCAAGATATATTGAGAATCAAATACTGAAACGCTGTTTGCTTATTTATTAAGATTATGTCTTTAATTACATGTTTAAAGGCTTAGATGCAAAATTTAGTTGTACTCATCTGATTTGTATCACTCCATCAATTTAGAAACTCCAAAGAATCCTTCCTTCTTAAACAGATTTTTTTTGCCTTGAATCTGAAATACACAGACTATGCTGTCCTCCAACTCCGCATTCTGTTGTCATAAGAAGCTGGACATATATATAATCTAATACAGTGAGTTTAGAATTTACTACAATGGCATAAAAAGGAAACAGCTTTAAGCAAAAGATTAATTTATGCAAATGACTGGTTCACAGTTATCAGAATACTAAAAACAGTACTTGCAGAAGTATTTCAGAGCTATAAAATCAACTTTTCGTTATTCCTTATTGTAGTTAACTATGACCAAAATGTGGACTATGTGTCATATGAGATATTAAGTAAAACAATTTCCAATGTAAGTTGTTTTCCACTAAAGTATTGGTTAATGTCTTTACCTTCATAATAAACTGTGTTATGTCATGGCATCTCTCATCATGCACTTATTATTTTGTGTTTTTAGAGCTTCTAGATCTTCAGCCTTTGCCTATCACAGCCTTGGGGCATCGAGAATATGAAGTCCTGTACAAATTCACACACTTCAACCCTATCCAGACCCAGATATTTCATACACTTTATCATACAGACTGTAATGTTCTTCTTGGAGCACCTACAGGTTCTGGAAAAACAGTTGCAGCTGAATTAGCCATCTTTAGAGTTTTTAACAAGTATCCCACATCAAAGGTTTGTAAAATAGGTTTACTAGAATCATTTTTTGTAGGCATGTTTTCAGCAATACAAAGGCCTAGAAAAAAAACTATGGCAAATTGAATTTTGCTTTCTCCAATTTTACCTGTCAAGATACAAAATGGTACTGCATTATGTACATTATGCTTTTATTTCAACTTTATATATTAATCAATGTACAACTAGAGTTAAATCTAAAAACACGACATACAGGCATGCTGAATTTCCTTTTCTGTACTTACCTACATTTCCTGCTTTAATCTCCCCCTACTAGCAGTAGTACTGTTTTATAGCTATTAGTTCCTCTCCATGTGAATGCAACTAGCCCAGTCTCTCTCTTATTTAAACAAATGAGTTGCAATTAATTACTACAACCCAATTTTCTGTGTTTTATTTCTTAAATTGTCTAAAAGCTGAGCAACTCAGCTTGGAATTTTGTTTTCAAAGTGAATATATATCTGTGCCTTGACTTAGCTATCTTGTCTTAGTTAACCATGTTTTAGCTTTAAAGTCTTTGGAAAAGATATTTGTATCTGACTCTGAGATTTAACCAAAGAATAACCTTTGAAATTAACAGAAATCATGTACATAAATCCCTTACTCATCTTTGAAATTTCAATATCTTCATGTAATTTGCTAGTCCAAGTGAGGTAAACAAGACACTCATACATTTTCAGCTTATCTATTAGACTTATAAAATAGCCAATTCTCAAAGGAATATATCTTTCAGATTTTAATACAGCTGAAAACCTGGCTGAACATTTTAAAGAATTTATGTGAATTCTTCATGTAGCAGTTTCTTCTTGTTCAAAAGCTTCAGAATATTTAACCATAAATCTGTAAATAAATATTGTTTCTATATCTGAGAGTATTCCCCCTTGCACAGCAGGCTTTTTTGAGGAAAATTTTGTGACATTTTGCTTAAAATAATCAGTTTTTTAATTTAATTGGTAATGTTTTAATAATTTAATTACATAACTAGAAATCAGGTAAAATATTGCTTGCTGGAAATTCTGATTATTTCTGTTCTAGAATGTTAGCTTGCAGATTTTTATAGTCCTGGCAAAAAAAAAATTGCATTCTTTATATAAGTGGATTTTGATATTAAATGGTATGATGAATACTTGCATTTCAAGAAATTATTCTTTCTTAGTATATTTTCTTGTTAATAGCTCAGGAAACAAAGCAATTGTTTTCGAATGTTAAGTCTGTTTTAAATACAATCCTATTGTAGGTCATTTAAGGAACTCAGGCCTTAATCATTTTTAAGATAATGAGTATTTTCAAATCTCACCAGTATTAAATATTTTTTTTTCCTTGTAGGTACACTTTAATAAAGGTTACTTGTTTGACCTCTGGTTTTGTGATTTTTCTTTTGCAGGCAGTGTATATTGCGCCCTTAAAAGCACTTGTTCGGGAAAGAATTGAGGACTGGAAAGTTAGGATTGAAGAAAAACTTGGTAAAAAGTATGTTTCTCCTTACCTAATCAGAGAAATGAGAAGCAAAAGAACAGCCCATCAAGTATGAATAAAATCTACAGAATACTTTTGAGTATTTCAAAATAGATTTTGATTGTATGCTATCCTTTAAATTTCTAGTACTTAAAAAATAAAAAATGCTATCAATAGTCATTGTAGTGATAGCAAAATCAAAACTAAAAAAAGGATACACTTTAATAAGCAGCTATTTTCATTCTGATTACTTGAATATGAAGGCTCAGATTTCTCTCTGCAGTGTCCTTGGGAATTGAAATTACAATCCAAAAAAAAAGCTTTTTTTAGAAACCTCAGCTATAAGAAACTCACAGGAGTTGCATGAACTGTATACTAGTATTCATATATTGTCCTTCATATAATTTCATTCTTTGGTAGCATTAATTTCTTGCTGATCTTCTCAGATGTTGGAGTTCAGCCCTTACTTTATGACATATAAGGTATATCAATCATGTTGATGCTTTCCAAATTATAGTTTCTTGAGTTAAAAATTATATCCATAGGATGCATTATTTAAGGCCTTTTCCTTTCCTATATATAGCTTTATTTGTAAGTTAAAGCTCAAAGCACACCACAAGTTTCAATAGAAAGAGGTACTACTCTGTATACATGAAATTATCAGTGAGATTCTTGCTATTATCAAAGCTGTAACTTTCAAATTGGTAATTTTTTTCTATTTTAATGGCCTGTGAGGATAAATTATTTGCCTCATAATTTAAAAATATTTTCTGGTAATATTTTGTTTTTAAAATTTACTCCATTACTTGTGACTGAAATTTTGAACATTACTTTGAAGACTCTTTATTACTCAATTGGATGTAGAATGTGTCATAGAAATGTCAAAAATCCACTATATTCAGTGTAAAATGGTGGATCATGTCAAATGTTCTTTGTAGAACTTGAAAGGATAATAAGGCAAACAATTGAAAAATCTCTGTTAATCTTCGCGAAAAATGACCTCAGGATAATTTCTGCTCCAGCCTTAATGGAACTTCACCAACAAATGCAGATACACTGCAGTCTAGCCTCATTATTCAAACCAGAGATCTATACAGAACAGCAGGCAGCAACTTGGTAGCATTCTAGAAAGCTTTCATCCTGGCTATGACAGGATGTTATGATTCACATTACATCATACTAATATTCTCTTACTATCTTCATTTTGAAAAAATAACCATAAATGGTTTGGGTCTCATATTCACCCTCTTTATGTGGTTTGTGCTAAGGAATGGTATTTGGAATTTATATGGTATGGCATGTGCTAGGAAAACAAAGAGACAGGTTGATTTACAATTTTCAAAATCCTCTTAGAAGTATTTGATCAGAAACAAAATTACTTTGTTTAATTTTGTTTCTTTTCTCTTTTTAGAGTTAGTGTTTAGGAGTTAATATTTGAACATTAAGATGTTCTAAAGCTTTGTGAAGCCAAGACACCATCTTTCTTCATTACAGGGTTGTAGAGTTGACAGGAGATGTGACTCCTGATATGAGAGCTATTGCCCAAGCTGACCTGATTGTTACTACCCCAGAGAAGTGGGATGGTGTCAGCAGAAGCTGGCAGAACAGAAGCTATGTTCAGAAAGTTTCCATTCTTATCATAGATGAGATCCATCTGCTAGGTGAGCATGTTTTGTTGTTTTTAATCAGAATCATTGCTAAATTTGAAGTGTGCTGGTACTTATGATGTGAGTATACTTCTTGACATCTCAACCCTTTCTTTTTCTCTGTTTTTCAATGGCCTTTACTAGGGGATGAGAGAGGCCCAGTATTGGAAGTTATTGTGTCTCGAACAAACTTCATCTCATCTCACACAGAGAAGCCTGTAAGAGTAGTTGGTTTATCCACTGCTTTAGCAAATGCCAGAGATCTTGCTGACTGGCTAAATATTAATCAGGTATGAAAAATGTTTCAGAAGATAGATGGATATATATTTGTGGTGCAGAAAAACAAAATGTCAGTTTTTAAGATAATTCAAGGTTAAACTTGAAAAAATGTTTTCTTGTAGATGGGTCTGTTCAACTTCCGACCATCAGTACGCCCGGTTCCTTTAGAGGTGCACATTCAGGGCTTCCCTGGGCAGCATTACTGTCCTCGCATGGCTAGCATGAACAAACCTGCGTTTCAGGGTAAGTGACAAGCCCCTAGACCTTTTCCTTCTTTCTATAAAAGAAAAAGAAGACTTCGAGCACTTTACACAGTTCATTTGCAGCACATTTACAACATGTGTTGCTGTATGTACTCTTGGCATGTGTAGGGGGAATCTGCTCTGCTAATGGCCCAAAGCTATTTGTCTGAAACATAGTGTGCTGCAAATGCAGCATATAACAGGAATGTAATGTATTTAGAAGAGAAGAATAAAATCAGTGCTAATGAAGGGGAAATAAAATGTGTTTTCTCTTAGTGTTTGACACCGTAAAGTAACATTTGTGAAAAATACTTGAAATTAGAAAGTAATAAAAACATTCGTATTATGAATCTGCTGAGGTATTTTCATATGGACGACTGTAAGCATTAAAAAAATTGTGAACAGAAGTTGCAAGTCAGGCTAACCTCCTATAATTCTAGTTTCAAAGCAATAACCATAAAATTCAAAATTTGTAGTGCATCCAGATATGCTTCTGTTTTCAATTTTTTATCCTAACAAAGCTGGCAAGCAGGATAGATTTAAGAAAAACTCTCATATTTTATTTGAACATGTTTTGTTTTGGTTACATACGGAATATTTATTATATCAATTAAAAATAACATCTGAAATAAATTTTGTAATGTGAACTGCTGTTGATTGTGAGGTGACATTTGCGAGGTGACTTTTTAGCTGCTTTAATTAGCCTTATGACAGAAGCAAAGTATTGATTGTGGACTAGAGACCAATCTTGACAGCTCAGATTATTTACACCTCCACAAGAGCATTGTACAAAAACACTAATGAACAATAAATCTGTCTTGGGCTGTTCTGCCACACCTGTTCCTGAAGCAACAAAAATCCATTAGATGCTGGGCTTTTAAAATATATAGATATATTGGCATATATAGTTGTAAGGTATAAATACACATGAATTATTCTACTTCAACAATTTCACAACTGTGTAGTGTGTGTATGTGCAGGAGCGCATGCCGGGTAGTAGTCATGAACTGAGGAACAATATGTGATGGTGAATAGTATGAAATAGTT
This sequence comes from Tetrax tetrax, assembly GCA_009806455.1. Classification (NCBI taxonomy): domain Eukaryota; kingdom Metazoa; phylum Chordata; class Aves; order Otidiformes; family Otididae; genus Tetrax; species Tetrax tetrax. The sequence continues at coordinate 98,396 of WHYT01016285.1, forward strand.
TTCAGAAATTAACAATACATAAATGTAACTGTGAGAATGAGAATTACATGAGAAAACACACAAATGGATTTATAAGAGATTTAGAGAGATTATTTGAAATTCTATGTACACCTGTTTATACTTCTAGTGCTTGTTGATGTTAGAAAATCTGTAGACATATGATTTATTGAGGGCTTTTTCCCCAACTTGTTTGATGTGATACACTCCAGGTTATTTTAGCATTTCCATGGCAATACTTATTCCTGAGACCATAAAAATTTTGCTGCAACCTGAAACTTTTCAAACATGGGCTGAGCAAGAAAATGCTTTTTTAAAAAGTCCTGAAATATAATAAGTTTAAATATATGAGACTAATTAGTAAACAACTGAGTTATTTTGTACCACAATGTCCACCTTTCACAGCAGCCATTGAAAAGTCACTCTCTACATTTTTTACCTTTTCTGGTTTTGATAGATTGAGGTGGGCCTTTGCAGACAGACATGAGTTTATGCAGTCTGAGCTCTGGGTCAGGCAGAAAGCAAGTTTTGGACCTTGATGGCACTTAGCCTGAGACAACATTCCCAGAAAAAAACATAACAGAGTTATTAGGCTGAAACAGAGACATTTACAAGCTTTGAAGTCTAGAAAGCTTGTCCAGCTTTTCTGGTGGTTTGGTGTGTTTTTTTTTTCCCTAACTGCTTCTCTTAAATCTTTAGTTTACAATGATCACTGAAGTAGCAGGGCAAATTAACTCAGACTCAACTAAGGATAGTTATATGATCTTTAATTCAGAGATGATGTACGCTCACCTCAGTTGTATCTATCTGTCAGAATAGAGACCTGTGTATCTTCTGCAGAGATGTATATCAGCTATCTAGGTATTGCAAAGAGAAACTCTAATTTTTGTCATTGAAGGACCTAATTCTCGTTATGTTTTCTTCAACAGCAATTCGGAGTCATTCTCCGGCCAAGCCTGTTCTTATTTTTGTGTCATCCAGACGTCAGACGAGGCTTACTGCTTTAGATCTGATAGCTTTCCTAGCCACTGAGGATGATCCCAAACAATGGTTGAAGATGGACGAAAGAGAGGTAGAGTGATTTTGCCTTGTGCATTATTTGTGCTTTGCTTCTATTTTATTGATGTTTGTTTGAAAAGAAAATACATCTAAAACAAAAGACTCATTTGAGGGTGGACCTTGAAACAGCTATGCATATGCTACATTTCAATATGTATTAAAACTAGTGTCAGCATTGAGACTATGTAAGCATCTTTGCAAGACGTGAACTTTAGAATGCAAACTCTTTTATCTTTGTTTTTCCTGCATATCTATTATTAATGCCAGTAATGTTGTCCCAGGCAACATATATCACATGATACAAGTCTTTGACACAAAGATAAGACAAGAAATAGAAGAAAGTGGACTAGCGTTCTCCAAAATTTACAGCTGGAAATGTGTGACATAGACGTTGGGCTGGAATTTAAACCAAATCTCTTTCAGTGTTTTAGGGAGCAAAGTCATCCTTCTCATAAGATAACTCTGTGGGCAGAGGGTTATGCATATGCATATATATCTGTATATATGTACATACGTATACACGTGTCTATCATCTATACTCATGCATATATAGATAGATAGATATACTGCAGAACCAACAGTTTAGGAATGGTTCAGTCTTGCATATCAATGAAATAAATGAATGGTATTAAAAAAATAAGATAGCTTCTGCCAATGTCTTTATTATAAGGACATAAAGATTATGAAGTCAAATACTCAGATGGTAAGCAATGATGGAGTAAAGGTTTAATTTTTTTGTTCTTCAAGCAATATAATCTTTAATTACATTTTCTAGTACTGGTTCAAAAAAATAATTTCATTCCTTTGCAAAACACGGATGATGGTCAAATAATAAAGAACCATTCAATATTCTGATTTATCTGCATTCTCCAAAATGTATACCAGATTTTATTTATTGCACTCGGTTCTGCACCTGCTCTGAATACAGAATTATTTATTTCCTTTTGAACTAATGGTCTTGATTACAGTACATCATTGCTTCAAAACAATTTTTTTGTTGATATTCAGACCTCCTAGATTTTGGAATTTAACTTTCTCTAATGGTTGCAGAACTTCTGAATAGGAATTTCTGTGATAATATGGGGCCAAAACACAGCAAAATGCATGACCCATAAATACAAGGTCCAAATTGAGTATTGTACGTATCTTTATATATCAACAGTTGTATGAATACGATTGTATATCACAAATTATATGCCAAGAAGTAAAGGTCTATAGATGAGATGATCTAATTTTTCTTGGTCTTTGGAAAAAAAAAAAAAAAAAAAAAACAGAAAAGAAAAAAAAGTTATTTTCCTGAGATAAACCATAACATCTGTATCATTCCTCTTTTGGATGAATTTTAAAAGAGAAAATTGATGTCTTGGCTGATAAGCTACTTGTACTAAAACATATCTCAATTTGATGCTGCTTTTCTAACTGTATAACTTGTATTTAATGTTTTCTTGAACATAACAGAAACATTCAATATCAAAATTATTAGTGCATAGTAGAGTACTCTAGTACCTTGTGCTAGTTTACTGTAGTAATCTCACCTACAATAAGAATATGCAACATGCAGCTTGTCCTAAATGATTTGAATTTCATATGTTTCAGAATATAACTCTGAAGGTTTTCACAGAGGAGCCAACAAGGACAAGCAGAATTTGCATTTATTAGTTTAATAACATTTGCATATAATTTGTATTTGAACTAATAAGCTGAATGTTTGGAGCATAAGATACCTACCAAGTTATTCAGTTCTGATTACGTAAATATAAAAGACTGAGGATTAAGCCCATATCTTACCACTATTATGCAGAATACAGTTGTGTTTGAAGTACCCACAATTTCAAGTGGACGTTTCTTTAGGTAATTATGGGACCAGTTTGTAGGTTTGTATTTTAAATGAGCATGATTAGCCTGAGTTTCTTTTAACATTGAAGCAAAGGACAAAGCTATAGTAGTGCTAGGTACATGGAGTATGTACTGCTTCGTTCTTTATCTGTAATGACTTTTTTCATCTAAAAATTCTGATATCAAGTTATATTAAAGTCAAGCTTGGACTAGGTGAAATAGACAAAACGCGCTCTATATTGCTATAGCATTTTTAAGTTTTAAATAGAGAACTAGTGAATACTTACTTTATTGTAGGTATTCCCTACTTTATAGTAGGTATTCCTTGTCTCAAATACTTGCTCAAGTAGTTCAAGTGTTTCTCAATTTCATAGGGGATAAAAATGGACCAGTTAGAAGAAATAAATTGTTGTTGCCTTTAAATACCATTTTGTGTTGCCTGTCAGTTTCTCACATTTGTTTTTTTGCCAACCAGTCTTCCTTTAGGGGAACTTACAGACAAATTACTTTATTTTCAGAGTATTTGTAATTGTTAATTGTGAAGTATGTTGATATAAGAGATTTTTGTTAAATGGGTATATACAAAGTTTACAAGCTTTACAATAGGTCTTGGCATTTTTCTTCATTCAGCCTTATTTGTATGACATTAATTTTGTCTGACATAAGATTGTTTTGAGAATTCATTGGTTAGTTTTGTTTAATGGCTACACATTGGCCAAATGTTAGTCTATGTTTGTTAGCTTCCTAGTGGGTAGACTTCATAAGGCTCTTAAAATGCTGTAAACAATGCCATCCATAACAACATCTGGAAGACTGATATTGAGGTAGACACAGATTCTTACAGCCATTGAAATTATTTTTCTCTGTTACCCCACATGACAGCTTTTCTGTGACAGTAACAGAGAGATTCAGGCCTTGTGGGGGAGGGATTAGAGTTGGAGAGAGAGACCAGTACTGGATTTTTGTTCCCTATTTATCAGTTATGCCATCATCTTAGCTTCCTCCAACTTCTCTGTAGAGATTCTCCCTGTAGTGGTAGTGCCAAACCAGGCTCTCAGTTGCAGCATGTGAAGGGTTCTGTTCACAAAACTCCAGACGACTACTTGGCACCAGTACTCTCAAATAACAGGCAAATCTACTCCCATCTCTGCCACTCAGCTCCAAGTATCAAATTCAGACAATATTTCAGTCAGTTGTATTTTAAAGGACATGAACTGGTATGAAGCTTCTGGAATACATATTTGTGTGTATAAGTTACATATAGAAACAACCCTTCAACCGTTGCTGCCAAAGCAACAGCATACCTGGATCATGGAGGAATCATACAAGATGTTCTTTCCCTCAAAGGAGTCAGTAATCGAACAGGTACAACTGAGTTATAGTCAAGATGGAATTTTTTTTCTACATCCATCTACTGAAAATATATATATTACAGGCAGCTCCATTCAGTTTTGGAGATCACTCTTCCTGGATGCTTTCCTTGAATTTCATATCTGATGTACAGTTTCCTGCTCATACCCATTTTCCTACAGTATTCAGAAAGTTAAAGGTATTCGGAAAGTTGAGACAGCAGTCAGTCTTCATAAGACTGAACTGTACTTGACGAAAATTGCTGTTTCTTGTACTGGTAAGTTTTCCAGTTCTACTGGACCTGTTGTTGCACCACAATAGTTAGATCTGTGTAATAGATTCTATCCAATTAAGTTTCAGGCTACGTTTTATGAACAAATGTCTACTCAAATACCTCATGTCTAGTTTAGTCTGAGCAAGAAAGCCTCCGATGATGTTGAAGTATCCTACTTACTGAAATTTGTAGCTGATACTTCAAAGCTCATCCCTACTTTTGCCAATTGCTCCTGCAGAAGTTGTTCAGGATTTAAAGCGGGACTGCCAACGTTTGCCCGAAGTAGAGTATTAGTGGGCGGTCTCTTTTGGAGAAGAAAGAATGGTTACCTATTTTAGAGCCTTAGAGGTGGGATTTTTTCCTTTTCTGTAAGGTGCATTGTCCATACACATTCCAAAATGAGCTCTCTATCCATCTTAGGATTTGCAGTCCCAATACAGAGTTTATTTTTCAGCAAAGAGTGAAGAAGCAGCTGAAGCTGCCTTCCATGCCATTTGCAGTAGTTGCAAGGACTCTTCAGTAGACATCATTCTGTAAAATTGTCCTGGTTATACTTCCAAGGCACAGGTGCATCATGACAGAAATGTGAATAGGCAGTGCATCTCAAAGAGAAGACTGCCCCTGTAAACTGAGTAATTCTTTATTTCTTTTTATTGTTCGTTGATGCCCGTGTACCAATAAAGAAAAGAAAACCTTATGCTTACATTGCTTTTTTGTATAATCTTGAGATTATATTTAAATACAAACTTTCTAGCTAAAATTCTAATTTGGAGCTGTCAGCCAGGACTGTCAGATTCAAGCTTTTGTGACCCATTACTTACCTTGTTAAAAGGGACAACAGCTCAGATAATCCATTTGGAAACAGACAGTGCCACCAGTTTGTGGTGGTAAGCTTGGGTAACATCAGTTATATTATTCTACATTAAGAGCTGACTAAAGAGGAACAAGTCCTTCTCTTGCAGAAATTGCATCTACATCTGTGGTGGCAGCAGATGTTGCAATCTTTTTACAACATAATTTATTAGAATCAAGTATTCAGTTTATTTATTTTTTCTGGTTTTACTACTTTTTGTTTTCAACCTAAAACAAAAGTACAAAGTAGTATTTATTGTTTATTGTTTGAAGTTAGAATGCAGTTCTCGCCAGCAAACAAGCAGGATGTTTTCTTATTTTTATTTTTTTTTAAAGAAATTTATTCCCTGGCCAGAAACTTTGATTTTTTTAAATTCATATTTACAGTGCAAGGACTGGGAAGAAATGTACCCATATACACAGTTTTAGTGTTAACCACAATGATTTTTGTATTCTGCTTTATACATCGTTTTACCATCTGCATCTTGTTAAGACTGTTCTTTATGAAACCTCTAGAAATAACTAAAATCCTCTAGCACAAACATACCTACTGTAATATTCAATAGAATCCATAGCAGGCAGTAGCCAGCTTCCACTGAGTTCTAGGGCACTTGAATGAAGGGCATTCATGGACTCCAAAAGAATGAATCAGGTCCATACTGATTTTGTGATTTTAGAGACGTGAGTGTATAAACATGTGTGAGCTAATTATAGATTTGTATATGCGTCCGTATACTATGGGGAAGCATGCATAGACATATGCATGAAAGTGAATTAAATTTTACCATATACTTCTGTTTTGCATTGCTAAAAAAAAAAAAGCAAACAAAAAAAACCCATCCCAAGAATTGTTGGAAAGACAAAAGATTACTTTTCCTTCTCTAACCTTTAAATCAAAGAACCTATTATCTCCATGTTATTGTTCTGAGGTAATGCTGTGCTGTAAAACTGGAATAGAGGAATCTGATCTGTGTCATTAATAGGTATACTGCTGTCTTTCAGATTAGATTTTTAGCATTAAATGTGTATGTTTTAATAGTATATCTCAATTGTTTAAACCATATTTTAAAATCTTTCTTGAATAATTTTCTTTGAGGTGTTTTAGGCATCTTGTATGTATGGGAGAGTTCTGGAGTATGAGGATGTCAACTCTTCATCAAAAATAATTTTATAAGATGACTTTTCTCCTACCTTGAAAGATCATGGGGGTACCCAAGAATGATTTCTAAGTGTTTTGCTCATTATAGAAGTTTGACTTCCTTCTACAATATGTTGCTTTTATGACACAAAAGTGTGTAATAAAAAATTAACATTTAGTTATAACAAGGAGATGTTTTTATTTCACTTAACATCTGTAGCAGATGTGAAATATGTAATTATTTTTGTAAGAGACTTCATAACTTTCACGATTCTTTTGTTTGGCACATCTTTCTTCTATTGGGCATTTTAGACAATTGATAAGCATTATTCAGTGGCATATGGTCTGAGTCTGACGTGCTTTGAAAAGAGTACAGAGTACTAATAATGAGGATTCTGTGAAAATGGGAAAACCAGCAAACAGATATGCTTTGAGAAAGTATGGGTTTTTAGCATCTTGAAACAATATATCACACTCAAAGGGACAGAATTGGGCTGCACAATCTGTTAGCTCATTCTTGTCCAATCTGGTCTCCTCCTTTCTTTTGGAGCCAGCATTGTCATCAACTTGCTGAATTATACTCTGACTGGAATGTATTTCAGGCACAGGGTAATGTATCTACTTAAATGGAATCCTATCTTTCTACAAAAGCTTTTTAAGTATAATAAATTTAAAATATAAAAAAGTTCTATTAGCTTAAAGTAAATGGTTCAACAGTTTACATATGTGCAGGAACAAAGAAAATTACTACTTACTAGTTTGAGAAAAATCTAGCTTGTTCAGAGTTTAGAATGTAAAAGGTAGAAATAAACTTTACTTTTTTATAATAAATATTTTGCAATACCACTAGAGTCCCAAGTTGGTTTTCAAAGGTTTTTTATTGAAAAGTGGATTCCTAATCAACCTAATGTGAGGCAAGCACAGGAGGTATTTTTGTTTGTTCATCAAAAAATCTGTACAGGATAGCAAAACCTTTTCTGCATGGGCCCGATCCTGCCTGTCTTGGAGTCTGGGGAAAGATCCCTCCTTGCGTTAAGTTCCCTGCATCGATGTTGTACAGGGTTTTGTTATGTTATGTCAGTATGTTATGTTATATTTCCTTATATTATTTTTAGTACACTTTTTTTGTTCTTGAGATATATTTTCTTCACCTATTTATGGGTTAGCATTACAGTTGTTTTCAGAAAGATAAATAATAACGAAGTTATAACAATGCAGAAACGTTAGATTTGTTTTATAGTCAAAATGCTGTGTCTGTTTCTGGTTAATGAACCTATTAATTGTGCCATTATTTCTTAATAGAAAGGGATAATATTCTGACACTACACTGACATAAGAGAGTTATATTTTTAAATAAATTGTCATGAGAATTTTACGCCTCGGATTGTGCCTATGGGTAAAATAGTTGTGTTTATTACATTGATTTATGTGAAAGTAAGGGGTCAGCTAAAAACGACTAGGATTCCCCGCTGCTAAAATGACAGGATAGTAGTACATGCGCCAGCTCTCCTGCTAAGGGTTCTTTAGTTTTCCTGTGGTAAATTACACTGCTTTGCAGGTATGACTAACAGCACCACAGGCCACCGCTGTAATACAAGTCAAAGGGAAAAAAAAAATAACCACCGCTGATTGTAAAAGCAAGAAGAACATCTTTGAATAAATTCCCAGCAGTGTGAATTTAGGATGTTCTATGCTGGCAACTATACGGCAAAAAGGTTTAGCTCAGGTTCTGTACGGAAAATAACTAACACTGTAAAACTGCGTGTGCTGAAGGAGCAGTCTAATCACTATAGACTAATCCAAATCAACTAATTTGATCTCTGTACTCTTCTAGAGGAAAAGAGAGTTTAGTTTCATTATTTTCCCAATACCAAATTCTGCTCGTGTGAATAATGAAATAAATGTCATTAGAACTGGCTTGTTCCCTTACCTTAAAGATATAGCTGTCATAAGATGATGATTCTTGGTGGGGAAGAGAAAAAATAATTCAGCAATGTAATATCTTTTGTCAATTGTTGAATGCAGAAATTGGGTAAAATGTAAATGCCTTAATTTTATGTTTATTTTTCTGGTATTTACCATTCTACTTTTTCATCTTAATTCCCTGTTAAATGTATATATATAACTATTATTTCTCAAAGTGTCTATCTAAGAATAAGGAGCCTGTGCAGTGCTAGTACCACTTAATAAATCTGTAGCATAAAAAGCATTAATAGGTTCAAAAATATATTTAGTAATGTATGTTGATGGCCATAATTGATGAGAAAATGGTATAAAGGTTCTCATTTTATTGAGCTATTTTTTTGTCTTAGAAGAAAAAATCTTTAAGATGAGTCATAATTCATGTTGTCTGCACTGCAGTCACATGTCTACATGGTGACCAGAGAAATCAAAGGTTTGCTGATTGTATCAAGATAAATAAACTTTATCCTTTAACATATCCTCCTTTCATTCAGTTCTTTACTCTCTTCTACTTGTCTACCTCTCTTCTTGTTTCCCTTTCCTAAATAGACTTATCCCCTCTTAATTTCTCAGTTCTTTGTGGTTTTTTTTCTGTTTCCTTTCCTTTCAGTGTTTTAGTCCCTTTCAGTCTTTTCTTCTTTAAGCATCCTTTTCTTTTATACATGCCAGCTCAGTTTATACAACAAAGCTTGCGTGTCTTAAAATACAGGAACATCCAAACAACTGCATTGTGAGGGAAAATAAAGTTTAGGAGCTTCCATTGACAGATCAAATTGATTGGACCAAGCCAAAACTCGAACAATTTTTTTTTTTAATTGGATTCTCTGTTACTTCCATCAGTTCTGGTTCTATTAGTCAATATTACTTCAAGAAACAGACTTTTTAAAATGCTTTGTAATTTGCTCTACCTGACAAAATCGATTGATTTACAAAATCTATATTGTTTATTTGGGTTTTTTTTTTAAATCCTAATTATGGACTATTATATTCTCTGGCTTTTTTGTACTTTTTAAGGATTTTTTTTTTTATAATAGTAGTGACATGTTACTTGGGTTTAGATATGTGAGTCATTTTATTAACATTAAGGTCTGAAAATTATAAAACCCAGGAAACATTTACAGAAGGTTTACGGTTCTGAACATCGGAAGTGTAACACCTCAGAGTCCTAAGTGGAAATGAAGATACCAGTGCAGTCATGTAGGTATCATATCTCAGTACTTTGAGATACTCAGTCCAAGATGAGGCTGAATACTTGGTCCGAATTCTTCAGTTACCTTGAGTAATTTGTTCTGCACAACTATTTTTTCTCTAACTTTGGCTATACCTCCTAGTTAACCATGAATTATGCTGCCCATAAGTATGCAATATCATCATGCCACTGCTGGTGGCACCAGGAAACCACTAATAAGAGATGAGATTTGAAAGTTCCTGGCTATAATTATATTAAAATCACATAAAATAATAAATGGCCATAGAAATAAAACAATAGAATTTATATTGAGGGGTAAAATCACTAAACACGAGGGAAGTTATAAAGCTTATCTTCGTTATTAGTGATGGGCTTTTCACAGAGGTCATCTACAGAAATAAATAAGCTTATTAAAGAATTTATTACTTGAAAACATAGGCAAGAAGTATAGTTAAATCGTGGTACTTAAAATGATTCCAAGTAGCCATTGACATGAGATTTGAAAAAAATAGTAATAGTAATATAAATTAGCTTTTTGTCTGCACTTCTAAAAGATTTCAGTGAAGATTGTTATTGTGTGTTGGGTTTCACTGCAGAGTTTGAGTCTATAAATTGCAAGCTCACACTCAAAAAAAAAAAAAAATCAGATTAAGTTGCGTTTCAGCATATGAATAGGAAACTTTTTTGATAAATAATAATTGCAGAATTATGAAACTGAAGAACTACGTCTGTCTTTTCATTGACATTAGGGAGAGCCAAATTTGTTTTTCTTGACTCTTATTATGTTACTGGTTGCAGGGATTTGCTATGTTTTTATACCGGTTCTGACCCCTTTGATACTAGGCATTGCATTAAACAAACACAGAGCAGAATACACAGCATTTGCCAGACCTGTCAAGATATTTTCAGAATTTTCATTTCCTTATCTGCACTACTTACTATGTCAGTAGAGTCATGTGCATTTTGTATTCCCCTTCCATCATTAATATAGAGTTTGACTGATTTTTTTAGACTAAAACCAGACTGTTCAGAGACTGAAGACTGTATTTTCCTGTTTGTATAAACAGCGTTGAGCAAATTATAAAGAAGATAACAACCCGAAAAGTTTAAAATTTCTGAGCAATCTGTTTTAAAACATGCAACTGTTCTTTCTGTTACAGATGAATGACATTATAGTGACAGTTAGAGATTCAAATCTGAAGCTGACACTTGCTTTTGGAATAGGCATGCACCACGCGGGTCTGCATGAAAGAGACAGGAAAACTGTGGAAGAATTGTTTGTGAACTGCAAAATCCAGGTACATTTGTTCTTTGTATCCTGCTGTAATTAGTTTTACATGGAATCTTAAAAGTTGGCTTTTTGTTACATATACCTCATTAATCTTTCTTTCTGTTTTAGGTTCTTATTGCCACAAGCACATTAGCTTGGGGTGTAAATTTTCCAGCTCATTTAGTAATTGTTAAAGGAACAGAATACTATGATGGAAAAACAAGGCGTTACGTGGATTATCCCATTACAGGTACTCACATAAATTATGGAAATACTCATATTGTGAAATGTATTTCAAGCATATGTAAATGGTCTGAATTATTTAGTAACCGATCGCTGAAAATACCTAATTTGAGCAGACACTAGGAGTGCTGAGGAAAGAGTTTCTTTGTTTAATGTGAGTTGTAAGAGTACTCTTAAGATTTTCTGTAATAATGAAAATGTTTCTATTTTGCAAATCTTTTATTATGCTAGATTCCTTTAATACGTATCATCCAAAATAGACAGTAAACAATTAAAGGTACAATATAAAGTCATATTTGGCTACCTAATTAATTGTATAAAGGAAGCATTCATGCATCAAATCTTTTTTTTTTTTCATTTTTTAAACCTTTTTTAAATAGAAACAGATTTATAACAGTAAACTTCACCGTGGTTTAAAATGCAACAGTTGAATTACACGTGTATGTGAACATAAAATTTATATGTAGTCACTTGACAATAAACAAAAAAAACCTTAACTAGTCTAGTATCTTCAGTGATGTAAGTGATATTTCAAGTAAGTGATACTTCAGAAATAAGCAGCTAAATTAAATATTTGAATTTCTGGTTTGATACAGACTTTTATTGCTTTCTGGCTCCAGTAAACTCTACTTTTCATAAACTGTTCTGTGGTGCTTTCAACAAGGTATAGAAAGTGAACCATGGGAGAACTTCTTTCAGAGTTCAGACAGGGAGAATATTTGTCTGGATGGTACTAAGCTTGAAGAATGAGAACAAGCTAAATTTATTCCAGGTTTCCTGTTCTATTTTCCCTTTCTCTTTTTGCAAGAGAAAGTTTATTATTAAATGATCCTATACTATGCCAGAGTTATGTACACCTAAGGACAATCTAAATGTTGTTTGCAATGTAAATAGAGAGCTTGCATCGTTTTAACCGTGCACTATTTTTTCAGCAAGAGAAGCTTACTAATGAAAAAAAGCTCAACTGAAAATACTACAGGGGTTACTTCTCCAAGTAACCTATCATACAGTTTAATTTAGTGGTTAGTCCTCTGCAGGAAACTTGGGATCAATTTCCAGACCAACTCTCTTGTTCAAAGATTTTGATATGACCTGGGAGCTTAGCCATGCACACTTGCATTTTGTGGCAGACTTCGGCTGACGTAAACTTAGTACAGTCAGCCTCGGCAGAGAAGTATCTCGCTCGTCCCAACTGGAAGAATAGTGACAACTGACTTTATTACTGAATGGCGAAAAGTGTTGAGGAAAGAAATCAAAGGAAGTTTTAAATTTTATGTTGAATCTGTGGGACCGTCAGAGAGAAGTAATAGAGAAAATAGTATATTCAAAAGAAATCAAAAACTCAATAAGCATTGAAGACTACTTCTGCTGTTTTAGAAGTCTTTTGTACAAGTACTCAAAAAGGCTTTAGGGAATGCTTATACTTTCACTGTTTATTGCCTTTTTGAATTCACATAACTTGGATATTGAGGGTTGTTCAATTCTTGAATTTTCAATAAGACTTTGCAGGGAGGTGGGAGTGGATGGAATACCACCATCTATGTTTGAAGCATTTAGATTTTTGTTGTCTGCGCTGCAACAGAAAGCACAGATTCCTTACTTTATGAAGAAACATGTGGTGTGGTTTGCTTAGAGCATTTTTATTTTTAACTTTCTAGAGAGTATTTATGCATCTGGAAGTTCTGTGGATAGGTAGTACAGTTTTGCAGCAGCAATAAAATGAAAATGTAATGAGTTTCTTTCTGAAATACTTCCAAAATTTCACAATGCTGTCTTTAATGCTGCCCTCAAGTTATGCCTTCACTGTTCCATCATGGTATAACTTCGTTTCTCCCTACTGAAGTTACTTTTCTGTATCAGGGATGCATTTGGCTCCAAGGAAGCAGCTGAGGGCAAAATGAATCATTCTGGAGTGTTCAGCAATTTCAAACTAAGTAAAAATGCTTCTTTGAGTGAAGTTGGAGGTTTTGGGGAGGGCTTTTTCTCAGTTTTACCAGACACTTAGCCAGTTGGATCATATTTAACATTTCAGGAGTTTAGTCCAGTGATTAGAAGCGGCCAAGCAACATATAGTCAGTTAAGAAAATATTGGGTTTGGATAATTATGTAGTGGATATTGGCAAAAATAATTTCCTGACACTTTTTGGTAAATCCATTTCCTATATGGTATTATGCACAATTTAATTCACTGCATTGGAGTAGCAATAAGTTGTTTCATCACCCTCCTGTGCACATACCTATTCAGAAACATAATTTTCAAACTAGTTTCATTTTGCATTTTCATGTCACTCCTAAATTAACAAAAGGAATAAACTGATAAAAAACACTGCTGTCTATATAGCATGTGGGTGAAAACGTGTTACTAAAAACTGTTTATTGTCATTGAGCTGTTTCTCCTATCATTGTCCATTGCTGTATCCCATTCTACACCCTCTGGCTTTTCCTTCCCCAACTTTTGACCACTGGGCCAAAATCTTACTGATTCTGAAGCCAAAGAAATTGCTTTTCAAAATGCCAGGTACTGCAAGCCAAATGTTATGCAGGTATGCTAAAGTTCATAGAGAAAACTCAAAATATAAAAAAAAATTTAAAAAATATGTAAAACTTAAGAACTGCTTTCCATTGTTTCTGCAGAGTTAAATAGCAGTTGGAGGCACCAAAAGGGAATCGGAACTCTGTTGGGCAAGACACAAAATAGTCTGTGCAGATGCACCTCTCAGATTATGAGAAGACAAAAACAAATAGATGATAAGCATACTTATCTTGGTGGCTGGGTAACAAGTTGAGCGTAGTAGTAGGCAGAGTAGTAAACTTTAACTGTACCTGCTTTTAAATTTGTATATTGTGATCTGATAAGGGGACAACATATGATACAAAACCATCTCTACTCCAGTGCTAATAACTAATATAACTTATTCTGAGGTTTGAGTGGTAAAGGTCAAAGTTGTCAGTAATTAGAATTTGCATTTACATTTTTTCTTCTAAAATACTTAAAACATAGGAAATCACATATAGCAGAAAAGTTTATACAAGGAACTTTTATTATTGTGAAGTCAAATACTTGAAAATTGGGAAATAATAGAGAGTTGCCATTGTAGGCTTCATGAGTTCTCTTACTCATCATCTTTAATTGGGCATGATCAAATGAGGGATGGATATGGAATGGAAGGAGAGTAGAGGAAATTTATCTTAGATGTAAGCTTGGATTCTATTGCAGTGGGTGGTCTTCAAGTATGCAGGAAGATAGTTTCTGCCAGAAAGAAGTTCATTGTAAATTTATCTGAAATGGAAAAAATACTTAGATATGTCAAAACCAATGGGGTGTACAAGGCCAAAGAAATCCAGAAATCCTGTATTGCAAATTATACAGACATAAATACATTTCTTTATACATTCAGATAAATACAATTTTTTAAAACATTATTGTCTCTTCGGCAGATGTACTTCAGATGATGGGGCGCGCTGGCAGACCACAGTTTGATGACCAAGGAAAAGCTGTAATTCTAGTTCATGATATTAAGAAAGACTTCTACAAAAAATTCCTTTATGAACCTTTCCCAGTGGAATCAAGGTAAAGATAAAGCAATCGGAAAAGCTGACCAAATTATAAACAGTACCACAAGTGAGGGAGTATTGAGGGACAGAGAAAAGTGAAAGAAAGTTCCTTTGACAAGTATCTCCTAAATATTAGAGTTCTGGAGCAAAATAGTTTAAAAAAAATATTATCCATCTTTAGGCAGAAAAACCCTTTCTTCCATGAGTTTTGAAGCACTGTTGAGCTCTTTAGTCCATTCCCAGGTAATACTACAAATGCTTCTCTGCTTCTGAGTGTTGTCTCAGACATTTGAATGAAAGCACAAACTGTTCTTCAGTTTGTGCTTTCAGGCCAGTGTGCAGGATAAATATACATGATCCTTAGAACCGTTGGTAACATTCTGTCACAAATTCTTAATAGGAAAAAAGTAGGTCCATTTCTATTACTTTTTACCTAGAATATCACATTCTTCAAAATCTCACAAGTTCAAAAATAAATCTACATGGTGTAAATTACTACTAATAAACTTTGAACACATCTTTCACTCCAAAATTGCAATATTTGTGTCAGAAACACCACTTTTTTGCAGGCTTTCTGAACTTAGTTGAGACAAAGCTTGCTCTCCAGCATAGTATGACCTGTGCCTTGGTTTTGATATTTGTAATATACTTAGTTGTTCAGCAGAACTAGATACATCAATCTCCTGTAGATGCATGTTTCATGGAGGAATTCTCAGACATCTAAAAAAAAACTTTTCTCAGTGATGAAGAATTCACAATATTGTTCTCCTAAGGAAACTTCATCCCCCACTATAAGCAATAATGGAACTTCGATCTGGTCAGGAAATTTGTAGGAGCTTCAGAGCGCTATCCACCTGTGAAATGTACTTGAAATGGGCTGGTGTATTTGTAGGTTAATTTCTGTGGTGCACAGACAGAAATATAATTTTTGCAAACAAAGAACGTGGAGACATGCACTTCATTTCCATTGGAAACCACACTTTTCTTTTTTTTAACATATGAATTTCAATTAGCACAAAAGGCTAGGAGTTGATGTTCTTCAAAATGATAGCTAATAAGTCAAAAGAGCAGTATGATTAAAATGATGATGATATATCCAGACTGTATGGCACTAGCATAAACTAGGAAATCTCTCAATTCATTGGTAAGTGGTATTTCTAAGTAAAGAAATGATATCTTCAGTATAACGGTAGTAATCACACCTTGTTCCTGTTTGGAATACGATAAATATTCTGTGTTTCTAGGAGTTCATTTTGTGTGTATATATTTACTTTGTAGTTTGATATGTTCCATCTTTTACTATAAACAAAGAATATTTGATAAAATTTCAGATTAAGATTCACATACTAATAGCGATCTCATTAAGTTCTATGAAGGCTGTGATCCAATTAGCTTAGAGTTGTCTTGGTCTCTTTTATGATCAAGTATTTGAAGTAAGAGGCTTCATAGCTTCAAAGGCAAAATGTTTGGGGCTTTTTTGGAGGGTTTTTAGAGAGTTTTAGAATGCTTTCCCATCTATTCTACTAAAGAGCATATTTATCAGCTTTGTATAGTATTTCCAATTTGTAAAATTAAATTCTATATCTTTTAATTAAAGTTGGGTTTTTTTCTAAAAGCCATTGTCTATGTTTTACTGGTAAGACATGAGTACGCAACTCGAATGACAGGACTTGTGCTCTCACTGATCATAGGCCTGAAATATCGCACATTAGAAGTAAAAGAGAAAGCACTCTCTATTACAGAATAGGTATTGAATCATCTGTCCAGTTTCTGCTGGACAGTCTGGGTGGAACACCTACAGTTCTTACCTTTGAAGCATGCTATCAGTGGTATAGAGCAGTAAAACAGCTGCTCATACCAAATTATTCTTTACTTTTAGCAATAGGGAAAGAACAGTAGGAAGAGAAAAAGGATTATAATAAATTAAAAATAGGGCCGATCCTTAAGAATATTGGCCATCCCGTGATTCAACTCTAGCCAGGCATGATGTCATTACATACCCTAATGGAGGTCTTCCATTTAATGACACTAAATGGTATTTACTTTGTAGGGGTCATTTTAAACTGCTTTTGTTCTTCTGTCTTTCTGAGTTCAGATCTTTCTGAGTAAAAGTAGCTGCCTTTTTTTTTTGCTTTTTTTTTTTCTTTTACATTGGATGAAGATGAGGCAAAATCTGGAGGAAGCAGTTTTGATGTAATTTAAATAGCCCTGAAGTATTTGTCAAGTATTAGCTAAGCTATTGCCACCGTTTCATTTCCTGTTTGTCTTTCCATATGATTCTCTGTTGGATCAAACCAGCATGATCATATGGTCAACACACAGTATTCAGAAGTTACCACTGAGTAGCTCCATCTGAATACATTCCATGAATGACTTAAACTTGTGAGTTCTTGGTTCAATCAAAAAATAATTTGAGCTTCATTCCACTGTCATGTAAAGAAGATGACTGACTTTGCAATTACATTCCCCCTTCTTCCCCTCTTCTCTTTTACCGGAAGATAAATATATAATATTTTTCAGATTAAAAGTAATAAACCCTTTAATGCACAACTCTACAAAATATATTACCTGTCTCTGTGATTGTAAAGCCAGCTAAGTAATCTTGTTTTCTGTTCTTCAGCTTGTTAGAAGTGCTGGCTGACCACCTGAATGCTGAAATTGCTGCTGGAACTATTACTTCCAAGCAGGATGCAATGGATTATATCACCTGGACTTATTTCTTCCGTCGACTTATAATGAACCCAACGTGAGTATAAAATACAAGTGCAATTTAATCTAAAAGTAACTTGAGGGCAGAGTTGATCCAAAGGTGATCCCACTCCTGTTGGAGCCTAGAATAATTAGCAGTCTCCCATGTAGGAGGATTACTGGCCCACACATGCAGTAAAACTTGTGTGCACATTTTTTAAATATCTTTTTCTTTAAATGTAAATACATTTATTGGCAGATAACTTTACAATTTAGTACAACTGTAAAATAGCCTTATTGAGAGGGCTATATCAACATCCCTAAAATAAAACTCCAGATTATCACATTCCTTTAGGTATTATATTTATAATGTGTTACTTTATTCTGAGCTACCACATTTGTATGTTCTGCCCAGTTTTCTATAGAAAATCTATTAAGACCTGGATTTTTTTTTGTAATAAATGAGAGAATAGCTATCAGCTGTTTCTCTGTGATAAAGTTTACTTTCATTAGGCTATCCTGGTGAAACCATGTGTGCAATATATTCAACGATTGTTATCATCCTGCCTAGCTCCAGCTGGTATGCAGATCATTCTGAGCTGTTCCAGCAATATAGCTTGCCTTCGCCACAACATTTTTTTGGGTAAATGGTATGTTACCTATCATATGATCATTCACCCACTGAAATAATGTGGCAAAGAAAGAATTAGGCATTTATAGCATTAAATATTTCTTCATGTACTCCAGAGTGTTGTATTTCTGAGATCAAGTTGATGTCAGTAACATTTGGCTGAATTTTCGGCTGGGTTCTTCATGGGCAACCACTGGTAGGAGCCTGCGGATGATAAAATAATTTCTTTTCATTCTTTTTTAGCCTTCATTAGTTTTGAATTCTGCATATAGTCCTATGCTGAGAATCTCCCACAAAACAGGATTTCCATCTGATCTTGGGAAATAAAAAATGCAGAGTATTAAAACTGTGAACTAAAGAAAACATATTCGGTTCTCTTACTTCATAACTAACAAAATGAATACATCTATGTGGAAGGTATTTCTCCTCTGAGAGTGACAAACAGCTGAATTCTGGTTTTGTCTAGGCTAGAAGTGGGTAAAGCTGTGTTTAGTTGTATGACTTCAGAATTTACAGATGATCTGTACTACAGGTCATGTTAAAAACTATGCTACTACAGACACTATTCTTTTTTAGTGTAAAGTATAAGTATTGTTATTTTTAAATGTCTTGCTCTTGAACTACTGTGTTGAAGTGATTTTGTTGATTTGTCTTTGGTAAGCTTTGATCATGTGGTATCTGTGGTATGTAGATTTTTAAGACACAACATATAACCCAAATGTAAGTGTAGAATGTAGAAGTGTAGTCGTTTGATTTAATAGGCAAGCTCTTCCCAATATAAAAGAAGGTTCCCACTGGAGTATGAGGTTGACATGTTTACTGATGGTCCTTTTTTCTCAGCAGTTTCTTTAATGTGCAGTGTCATGGGAAGCTAAATCTGAAGTTATCACAATACCAACTTTTAGGTGAAAGTCCTGCTATCCTGAGAGGATTGTGGGAAGAAAGTTAGGGGAAAAAATGAAGGAAAAAAAAAAAAACATTGTATTTCATAGTGAGATGCAGAGCCTTTGTAGTGAGAAACAAGATGAACTTGACTAGTCATGTCCATAGTGACAGGACAGGAATGCATATTGAAGTTTCTAATGAAATTGGAGTCTTTCATTGGAACACCACACATGCAGGTTGGAACAGTTCACAAGTTGTGTTGCTTTACGCCCCGTTTCATCCACGCAGAGGTACTCAGCATTCCTTCTGTCCTCAGTCATGCAAGGAGAAAAATGAAGGACATTATTGCCTGTGTCAAAGAGGTCACTTCTAGATACCAAGTGCAAATACAGTGGATGCATTTCCATTCCTTGACATAATAATAAATTCTGTTAAGTTTCATCCAAAGTTACTAAACTAGCCAGTTAGTAGAGTTCCTGGACCTACTATCTGTCGTATTTTAAGACCTCCTACAACCCAAGCAGTCCTAGCATGGTCAGTGTTTGAATGAGATACATTAAAGGAAAGTCAGTGATAGTTGAGATAACTGTGAATAAATTGCAATATAGTGCAGGATTTTACTGTGCATATGATGAGCATATGAAATGATTGATATTACCAGATACTTGTGGCCCTTAATAGTCCAAAGGTTTATGGTTTTCTGGTTTGTTTTGTTGTTTGTTTTTTTTTTTTTTCCACAAGAGTAGGAGCACAATGGCTGAATTTTCATTTGGGTAGTTACACAATACCTACTCATTGTTGTTTGATACAGTGTTCTCTTTATCATGTCCTGCCCCAAATCAATTTTGTTGACTATCTCTCCTCTGTGAAACAAGAACTGTTTTCCAGCCAGCAGGTAATTGTACCTTAGTGGTGAATAAGTAATTCCCATATGCATGATTGGTAAATTACCTTGGGATTCATTAGCATAAAAGTCATTGTATGTGATGCTGTAAATCCCCAAAATAATGGGCTTAGATAATATGCAGAAGATTTATATACTCATTTATTATCAGTTTTAGCTACTTGTATATTAAAGCTGCATAAACAAATCTAGGATCATTCTATTCCAATTCGGTATCGTAAAATGCCTACGGTTTGTACTATTTAAGTAATGTTAATCTACCTTTGATGTCAGGTAGAAATCAAAGTATCCTTTTTCTCCAAGTATGCAGGTTTCTCCTAAACATGCAGTCATTAACAAAAGTTTTTCTGACACACTTGAGATAACTTAGTAGACTTGTGATAATGGCTTTTTTAATGGTATTGCTGAAAATCTTCACTTGTTAAAATACTTCGTTTCATTTTTAATTGTCTTGTTTGATGAACCACTGCATCTTGAAATCGGTGAAATGGATTTTAACTGTCTAGTTACGAGGAGTGATTGAGCTGTTGATTTGGGGGAGTGGAGCAGCTGAGTGCTAGTTTTGTTCAGAGGCACACTGACTAGTCATGTGCATGTTGTTGAAGAGATGATGTGCGAAGAAGAGGGATGATCCAAATAAAACTGTTTATCAAAGCATATCAGTCTCAATATCCAGGGTTTTTTCCCTGTTCTTTCCTTCCTCCAAGGCAATTATTCCTAAATGTAGAGGGTTTTGAATTTGCACGTTAAGTCAAAGCTTCTGTGCTACTTCAGTCAAGTACTACAATGTGTTCTCCTCTCCACATACAACTCTTGTTCTTCGCTTAGTCAAGATCATACAAGACACATCAGTGAAGTGCCTTGTTCTTTGAAAGGGGCCATTTTGAGAAGCTTGTCTATGTCCTTTCCTTGGCTGAAGTTCCTTGACTATTTCATTCTTTTACCCTTATTAAAGATTATAATCTGCAACTTTCTACAAAAGAGAAATGGCTATGAAAAACATTTTCCTTAAATCAGGTTATGATATTTTCCAGATACATGTGCGGTAAAAGATAAATAGAAATTTACAACATATGTACAGTTAAGCAGAATCAGCTTTCATTTGGAAAGTTAATTTTTAGATATTCTGAGAGAACACATCACATCACTGTTTAAAATATGCGTAATTTTTTATGTATTTATAAATATATATGAGAATGTGTGCATACATGCACACCTATAAAAGCAGTTTTCAGTGTAAATTCCTTGTGAAGACCTGAAAAAAAATTGTTTTATTAATTCATTCTGAGAGGATTTTTTTTTTTTTTTCACTTTGTATCAGTCTTACGAAGTTTTCCAGAGTGAAGAATAATATAGCATAAATTATAATTAAATTATCTCAGACTGATGCTCTTATCATCACATAATTATATTTTACTCTAAATTTCCTTTTCTCTGTATGATTAGCTGAGTGTCTAATAACATGTGAATAAAACATCTGAATAAAAATTATTATTATGTTTGATAGTATAAAAATATATAATAATATAATAATACCATATTAATATAGTTTCTAGTATTGAGGTGACAACTAATATCATCTAGTTAGGATAGAATAATATGTATTTCAATGACAAAATCACAGTTATTCAGAATTTTAGGGCTGATTTGGAATTATATCAGAAGAGGGGATTACTGAAGGAAATTGAATTAACTAAAATTAAGAGATAAAATAGAAAAGTTTAGCAGTAGCCACAAAGATCAGAAGCTAAGAAAGTGCAGGTATATTACATTGCAGTAATTACCAATATCCATGTTTTGAGTTGGTAAGCAGGTATTTTTCAGGGTGGATTCTTTCTTTTACAGTCATGTTTAGATCTGTGTGCATGTAAAAATACTTCATAAATAACAGCTATAGGCATTATTATGGACTTCATAACAAGAGCTTCTTCCTTTAAATTATTAAGGTCACAGTGATGTGAAAAGTATAGGAATATAGTTCATGGTATGCTTTTACCAAACTATTCACACAAAGAAAGTTTTTCCAGTTCTCTCAAGCTGAGAAGCCTCAGGCTGCTGAGTATTTGAGGCACCTCCTGTTCCCCAGTCTGCAGCAGTCTCAGGTGAGAATGCAAAGCTGAAGACCCCACATCTCCCCATTCAGAAAGCAAATTCACATAGTTGTATTCCTACTCTTAAATATGATTTACCTGTACAAATTATCTATTGGAATATATCGTAGGAAAAATAAATGCCCAATCAGTATGTAAGCAAATTTACATGTGCCTATTACCTCTCATTTCTCATCTTATGAATGCATCTTAGGAGGTGAATTTTCTTGTAAATATTTTAATTGGGAGGACTGATACGGAGGCAAATACCTCACTGATGTCAGAGAAACTGGATTATTTTTTGCTCTTGTTAAATAACCACCAT
The DNA here is from genome assembly GCA_009806455.1 of Tetrax tetrax. Lineage (NCBI taxonomy): Eukaryota > Metazoa > Chordata > Aves > Otidiformes > Otididae > Tetrax > Tetrax tetrax. The sequence goes on from WHYT01016285.1 coordinate 120,644, forward strand.
GTACAATACACTAAAAGCTCATTAAAGATAGCAATGTGTCTATTTCTCATACCTGGCATAACCGAATATATGAATGCAAGAAAATATGATACAGTAAGATACAGCTAGAGATTACTGTCTGCAGCATTTGTGCCTGCTGTAATGCATTTTAGCAAGCCAGTCGCAGACTCCAGTCAGTAAGTAATACCTTAACAGCAGAAGTGAGCTGATACGTTGGTTTGTAGCTCTCTGGCTCTGAAGATCCATCCATTGTGCCACATACTCAGTACCATGTCCATGGTACCATTTGAAGATGGCAGCTGCTGAAGGCCACAAGCTGATCAAAGTAATCACAGTTGATGACTGCAGTAAAGTGATTTACAAAAATGACTGTCTGTGCTTCATAACAAGATTCAGGAATGTAAAATCTCAGAAAGCACACTTTCTTGCTATCAGGTGAATGCTGTAGATTTGTCCTTTTTGTGCATTTGTTTCAAAAGGCCTTCTGGCTAGAAAGTTTTTTCTTTTAATATTTTTTGGCTTACTCTGCCACTGATTTTCATTATGTGTGTCACTATTACTACCGTATAATCTGAACATAAAAAACATGGTGCTGTAACAAATGACTTCACAGCATTGACAGTTATAGCAGGACCATTTCAAGGCTGATGAAAAATTTCCCAGAGAGATCTCAGGTCAGGTTTACATAAGCTAAACAGGAAATGATTGCCACCATTCACATTAAATCCTAAATGTTTTGTGTAACTTCATCTACATTTTATGTTCCTGCACGTCTCTCTGTCTCTCTCAGCTGATGAAATTCCACACTTCCTTAGATTAGAGAAATAAGTTCATGTTTCACAGTTTGTTGTTCTTGCTAAGCTCTACAAGGTTTGGAATTTTAAATATATTCTTTAAAAGACAATAAAAAGTTCCTTCAGTTTTTGATTGCTTAAATTTTACATACTTTGTAAATTTTTATGATATCTAGGGGTTTGTTATTGCTTTTTCCCAATGGACTACTAATGGAAGTTAGCCTGTCTAGCCCATGTGCTAGATGCTGTTAGGATAAAACTGCCTTTGACTTTCACACCTCTCAGGGGACGAGTAATTGTTGTGTTCAAACAGCCTGTAATTGTGATCCCGCTGGCTTTCTCAGTACGCTTCTGGCTATTAGAATCATTAAACAACTCAGCACCTGTTAACAGCATTGTAAATATTCAACCCTGCTTGTGTGCAGGTTGAGTCCAATATAGGAGAAGGCTTACAGAGCCCAGCTTCATAAATTAGAGCTTCTGACAAGTCAATTATTGTGAAACTGGGCTTCACTGTGAAATAAATGAAATGGTGTGCTGATAAAAAGGTAGGCTGTCTGTTTATAGCAAAGGGAAAATAATGACTAGATGATTCAATGCGGTGAGCATGAAACTGCATTGTTTTTATTCTTTATCTGTAATTAAATAGTTAGGTAATACAGCTTCATAGAGGAACTCACATACAATGCAGTTTTTATACTTGGAGCATACCAACATGCAAAATTCAACTTGCATTTATGCCTGTGCATTCAAAATACTGTCTGTCATGATACCTCTGTTTTCACTAATGATTTTAACATAGTCTTTCTAGAAGGATGGCTTTGCTTTTTATTAGGAGAAAATGTGCTGAGTGACCAAGAAGCTCCTGTGGGTGTGCTCAAGATTATATTTACTCCATTACAGATAGTAGTTAAAACACACTGGTACCACTTCACTCAAGATTACAAACCATTTAAGATTTTTGTTTACATTGTTTTATTTCCACTAGGCAGATATATATTTACTCCTTTGACAAAAAAAAAAAAAAAACCCTAAAATCGGCAAATTTAAAATTCACATAGTTTTTAAAAGGCATACTGCCCTTTATGATTATGACTTCAGAGTGAAATACTGCAGTTTACACAGAGCACAAGATAAAGTCTATTTGTATTGCTGTCTTAAATTTCAGTCTCAAAAAAAGAATTTCAGTGTATTGCCTGTATGTGTTCCTTTGTTTTATCATCATCAATGTTGTGGTACTGCAAATAATAGTACTGCAGTGATATGGTGAAAGTCTGAATACCGTGACAACAGAGTGCTTTAATTAGAATCAGTTCAGTAGTGTTATATTCAATTTAGAGAAAAATACTAATGAATCATCAGTGGTTTAGATGTATAAAACAGAAAATCATTTCACATCCTTAAACAACTTACGTAGTTAATTTGCTCGATTATTTTCAGAAGGTAAACAAAATGTTACAGAGTAATTTCTACTAATAAAATCTAAATGTGTTTGGTGATGTCAGGCAGATAAAAGGTGCAGATGGAAATTTTGACCGTTTTTTTATCATTACTATATTACTTCAGTAAATTTAAAAGGGGAGTCATGAAAATCAAGTTGCCTTGAAAACAATATTAGAGTACTTTTGCTACAAATACATTTTCTTTCCATAAGGCTGATAATGTGTGGCTGTCTACCATATAAAATATTTTAGTCAATATAAATGTTTCTTTTGTTTTGGTTTGGTTTTGGACAATAGCTGTGTTTTAAATATTTGAGATCCTCTCAGCATGAACTCATATAAAATATCATGGAGTTGAATACTCCAGTGCCAACACTTTATGGTTGTCTAATGTAGCTGACTGCTTCCTGCTATCAGAACAGATTTTTTAAAATCTTTTCCTTGTGGTAGTAGTGTTTTACTCCAACTTTACCTGATTATAGGTGAACATTCAAAGCGTCAGAGAATTAACCCCATAATTTGGGATTAATAACAATGGAAAAAATCTGGAAATGACTGTATTTCTATTTAGCATGCAGGTTTTTTTCAGTTATGCTGTTGCTCTTCAAAAAGATAAGTATTAAAACCTGTTTAAGAAAATAATAATGCAAATTCTGTTAATAAAGCAATCATGGAAGGATGCTTGTAGTGTATAAAAATGCAATTCTATCTTTTGAAATTTGCCAACAGTAGCATTACAGTAAATGAAATGGAGTTTAAATCAGAGAATGGGATTCATCTGCCCAAATATAGCATCAACAACTGAACTGATTGTCTGAAATTCTTTTTTTTTAGTGATTACATTCCACCTCATCCTAAAGCAGATATATTAAATACTTCAGACGAATAGCATTCTGCAAATGCATGTTTCTATTCAGTGGCAGTAAGGGGAGTTAAAAAGACTAACTCAGGTGTGGCTGTAACTATGTAAAATCGGCTAAAATGGATCTCAACACACTGTTTTGCAGCCTGTTGTTCACCTGCGCAGCATAACACTGAAAGAACCTAATCTCCATTACAGCATGTGGTATTGTTTCCAGTGGGGATGCTGAGTACATCGTAACAGTAGGAATTTTTACTAAAGCAGAGCAAAGGAGCATCTTTCATCATTTCAGCAATCTCAGTCGTCTATTTGTGTGACACTATTTTACAGAATTAAGTGAGCAGGGACAACCTTTTTTACTGTCCTTTTTAACATTTCAATAAATAATCAATTTTTTTGTTTGTTTGAATTCTACTTTGAAATTGTGTGATTTAATTGCTTGGCTCAAATTCAGAATTTTAAAACTTTCTGAGCATGCTCAGTTTTTCTTTACTGCTCATTGAACTTTTTTATTTTCTGAATTGCTGCATTTGTTGAATCTACATTTTTATCTGGAGTTTCTAGGAAAAAGGGTCCCTGAAATTATGTTAGTTTGTCTGAATAAGAATCTTACAATACAGCTTAAGTTCTGCAGTTAAGGAGTGCAGACTTCAGTCACTTGGTCTTTTTTATATGCTGGTATAAAATGTTTTGGCACACTTTATAAACATTTTTTCTTCATACAGATAACTGAGAACCATTTTTAATATGTTTATATAGTTTATCTAAACAATTTTACTTGAAAATTAACATGTGAAGTAACGACATTGACAAATACACTTTTCCTTTTTTAGGAGTTTTAACTTTGAGAATAAAATAACATGGAAATTTAACAACAAACACCAACGTTTGGATTGGTGTATGGTTACTTTTTCAAGAGCTGTCACTAAATGTCTAGTTTTTATTTTCAGAGTTCCAGGATGTAAGAACAGTTGCTGTCCTTTGTGGGTTTTCTTCCTTTCTCTTGAAGTTAAAATACTATTACTTGCATTAGTACTGCTTGTTCACTTTCATACTTATGTAATCAGGAAAATATACTTAGGCAATCAGGAAAATTTTCCCACTAACAAAATATAGTCAGTCCTGTTCTGTTTGTATCAACCTTTCTATTAATAGATAAATTATTGTCTTTCCATATGTACATGCTTGTATTGTGTTGATTGCTCCCACAAACCATTTAAGAATCATTAATTTCTTGTTAGACTATATAAGGGAATAGTTCTGTGTTTAATTGTTTAATGCAGATATTGCTGTTCCAAGTCTGTGTGTGTATTAGAGCAGCCTTGTAAGTTTTCCTACAAGACTTTATTGTTAAAAATTTTCAGAGTGTCAAAAGTATTCATCTAATGCATCTGTTTTCAATTTATCTAGTTACTATAACTTGGATGATGTGAGCCATGACACTATGAATAAGTACCTCTCAAGCCTTGTTGAGAAATCCCTCTTTGATTTGGAATGCTCCTACTGTATTGAAATTGGGGAGGTAAGACTAATCTGTGCCTTACAAGAGTCACTAAGATACATGCTCCTAAAAGTTGGGAACATCCCTAAGCATGCTCCTGATTTGAAATGTTAGAGTTTGTCTGTGGAGCTCTTTGTAAGATTTCTGTTGAAAACTGAGCTTAACTGGGGTTGCAGCCAAATTATGATGTAGTAGTAAAGTAGTCTTAAAATATTTTACAGTTTTATAGGAACCATTTATATTGAACCATGTAGGAACTGTGTATATTTGCTTCCTCTTCTAACAGGATAATCGCAGCATTGAACCTCTGACATATGGCCGCATTGCTTCCTATTACTATTTGAAGCATCCAACTATTGGGATGTTCAAAGATCAGTTGAAACCTGAAAGCAACATTGAAGAGTTGCTCTTAATTCTGACAGTAAGTACTGGTATTTTCTTAACTGAAACATATATAACTCATGACTCTTAAAGACACTTACAAGGGTATGAAGAAACACCCCAAAATTAAGAAAAGCCTTTCTTTCCTGTTCTGTAATTTCATTTTTTGTTGTTTTGAGTAATATGCCTGAATCATTTTTGACGTTTCAAGTATTTCATCTAATCAGTACATCAAAATTACTGTATACACCTGTTTCTCTTCTGATGTTTCTTTATAATATTCAGGATCTATACAAATCTACTATTTGGTTTTTTTTTCTAAGTAAGTAGATATAAAATGCTAGAACAATAAATGCATATCAACATCCTAAATCTGTACCAGGGCCATCACTTTGCACTGGGACAACGTGGAAGATACAGCAGCTTTAAGAAGTGGGGGAGGCATATGGGGAAGACCTGTTCCTAAAATGCCTTCTTTTCCTTCTCTCAGCTACCTCATAATCCCTGAAGTCAGAACCTGCAATAATGCCAGCTCGTACAGTTAGTCTAGTGCCTGTTCAGTAGAGAAGTGCAATGCAAGGCAAAAGATTTTAGCATACGGATCTGGAGACACAGTGTACGACGTAGCATGATAGTATTACATTCTCATCATAAAAGAATTGGATTTTACTCAATTTTCCTTTTAAAGTACTTAAGTAGTTATATCTACAAAATCTTCTTTTTCAAAATGGTATAACTCCACTTGTACACACATACCCGAAAACAAGAAGTGCCTGAATATTATCTAGAAAAACTTCTTTCTGCCCACTTATGACTGTAGTCTCTATTATGTACATTATATAAGTGGCCCAAATTCTTTAATATTCTGATTTCCAAGCATTAATCTCAAAATCTAAAGTCCCATCTTGTAGTATTTATATATGTTACTTCTGTATTCATTATTGTTTTGACATGCTGCCAACATTTCTGCGAGGAGAAATACAAGAAGAAAAATTGAAATAGTGCTATTCAACAGTTGGCATCTCAGAAAACCTGGTTAGCATTTTTTGACACAAGGAAAGCCACTTTACTAGTACAGAGACTTTCTTTCTGATAAATTTAAATCACCTGCTACAAACATTCGGAGAGTTACAGCTCAGAAATAATGACCAGAGTAATCTTTTATAATGGAAAGTGTTAGTCTAAATAGGGGAATTGCTATCACTGACCCTGCATATCTGTTGTTCTCTTGTCAGAAAACATAGCAAATTAAATGAAATTAAATTCAGTGTATTTGGCTGAACTCAAAATGGTAATCAACCACAATTCCTATATATGCTGTATGTAAAATAACTGAAATTTTAAAAATAAATACCCACTAGTAAACAGAAGTTAAATAGTATTATGTTAAGTATTCAAGGTTAGAGCTTTACTCCAGCTGCTGTCTCTTTAAAATCTCTTCTCTCTAGAGAAAATTTTCTCCACCTAGAAACTTCAGAATTTTTTTTTTCAGACAAATTTGGACAGGGAAAGTTTGAGAATAGCATTAGCAGAGATGAGGGACATTTCATGACACTGCTTAAACTAGTGAGATGCATATGGAAGATGAACGATGGAAGCAGAACCTAGTGCTGTCTGTCTTATGTCAGGGCTCCTCACCTGTTTAAATAGCTTGCATCCATGAAGCGCAAAGGTAAATGGCAAATATTTCTGTTGTAGACAAAAATGGAGATTGCAAAATTTAAAATTAATTAATCATGTTTTAATTCTTTCCATTTTTTTTTCCTGGAATTATAGTCTTGGAAGGTGTCCATTTACAGTTTTACGAGGAATGAGACTAAAAATAAAATTGATTAGGGGTTAAAATGTGCCACGTGTCAATTTGAAAGATGAAAAGGACATATAAATGCTGGATGCCATTATAGCTGACAGTTCTTCCTTCCTTTTATGCAGATGTTGATTTTCATAATTGTTAGTGGAATTACTATTCCGTCTTTTTGGAGGTGTAAATTGAAAGGGTTTTTTTCAGTCTCAAAAGAATTGCCATTTCAACAGAGTTACTGCCAAGGATTTTCCGCACACACACACACACACACACACCCACACACACCCACACACACACACCCCCAAACTGTGAATTAATGAGTTTTGTAATTACGGCAGTTGCTTCACACCTCTATTGTTAACCAATGACATTACATCTGCCTGGCTCCACTGGTGCCCTCCTCCTTCTTATTGAAGCATTTAGCAGTTTTGGCAATGGGGAATTACATGGCATGGGGTAAGTAGTCTAATTAGGTATAAGTGAAAATCCTGAGGGAAAAGGATATTTAAAAAGTAATTTGAAGAATCTCTTAATGATGCTGGAACTGAAAGCTGTAGCTATAGTACAAAAAGGCCTGTTATCATTGAAAAAACATAATTATAATTGTGGTTATTCTGCTGATCACTCAGTTTTAAAGTTTTGAATTTTAGACTGTGTTATTTAAGAATAATGATCCAAAACATTTCTCAAATGCAGTTGCGGGATTTTGTAGGTGTGACATGTGGGTCTTTTTCTTGTTGGTGTTCATAATCTTGTAAACCTTTAGACATTTACATGTTGTCTGATGTATATAAGGAAGGCAGAAGTGCACAATTGTAACAAAGAAAATACTGATGATGTGGGTTTGAAATGGGATGTCAATCTGTAACTGGAAACGGCAGAAGAGTTTGTTTAAAACAAAACCAGGAAAAAAGCAATATTGCGTTCAAGAATTCAGAAATTTATGATCATGTTAAGGTTTTTAAATCTGAGTTTAATTAAGGGATTTTGAGTTTATGTTGATATTTTGCCATGCTGATGGGAGTGTTCAGAATTCAGGATCATTCACCAGTGAATTATCAATGAATCTTTGCAACTCATGTGAAAAAGTAGTTTCAGGTCATCCTGTTTCTAGTGCTGATGGGCCTCTCAAAAAAGTCCCTTCATAGCAAGATTTGTTTCCACTTAGTAGTGAAGACCATTCATAGTCATCTTCAGTATCTGTTCTATCCTCTGTTTTTATTTTATCTTTTCATTTGATCATCTGCCAGCATTTTGCAAGATCAAATGAATTTTTTTCAGTATGGTTGAGGGCTTGAAGCATCCATAACATGAACAGGAACATGGCACAGGGGTACAGCCCCGCAGTCGTCTTGGAAGTATACAGTAATAAGTGATACAAATAGATGGGGTACAATCCCCTCACGCTTCTCCTTCTCCTCTCAGTAAATCTGTACTCGAGATGTTTAATCTGTTTTGGATTTGCAGTTAGCAGGCAAAGTTCAGATTCAGTTACTCTGGTAACTGGCTTGTGCTAGTGGACGTGTAATTTTTCTGAGACAAAACGTTTGATGCTTTTCCATAGAGCTTTCTTTAAAACTTTCCTTACTGTGTTTCAGACAGTAGTAATCCAAATGAGCTTAATCACTGTTGAGTTATGGTGCTTCTTGCATTAAGTATTATTGATGAGAAAGTGTTCATGAATTATTACTGACAGGCTGGATTTCCCTGAGGTACCTAAAGACTGTTTCCTTTTATTCTGGAAGTAAGGTGCAAAGATTAGAACAGAGGTCTGGGTAAAAAACAGTGACAAATACTCTGGGGTAATTTTTATCATTTTCTGTACTAAATCAGTGGTCACCACAAATCTTTTTAAAATGAAATGTAGGTATGTTGTACCTTGAGGAAAGTAGGTCTGTCTTAATGATTAATTAGGACTGTGATGGCTAGATCCACTAGCTTCATGATTTTTGATGATTTGTTACTACATTTACCTGGTTATCTGGATAATATTCTTATTTACACAGCAAATACTTTATTGTAGCTGCTCATACAGGATAGTGAAGGGGAGAACCATCTTTCAGCCCCTGTTTTATCTGCATATTGTCTCTTATTTCTGGTTGTGATTTCTACCTACAAGAGAGAATTGGGTGGTATTCTTGTTCCTACTGCTGTCTTTCCTGTAAACTGGTCATAAGAGATGGGCTTCCTTCTAATTTGGGGACCTTAAGTACAGAACAGAATGGTATTTGTATGTGAGGGCATACATATCCATCTTTCTCTGATATAAACATGGATTTCTAAGTTTGGTATCCACCTACCTCTTCCCTATATTTCTATCTGATAATTGACATGGTTTTGTTACACTGGCTGGTATTAATCTAAGTGTTTTGGAACTCAGCAGAAAATCTGGTGTTGCTAGAGCAGCAGATTTGGAAGGTAGAAGGAGGAGGTTCATGAAACAAGTGCTCTCCATGTCAGATACATACATAACAAAAGAGTAAAATTATTAAAGCCTTATCAGTCTTTCTTTAGCTATTAGGTATTTATACTGTGAGATCCTAGGTAATTCAGTTAACCTATAGCTTTATTTTCTGATCATCATCATTGGCACATCCTATTCTGACCAGGGAAATATGCAAGTCTTTGTGAATATTAACACTCTCAGTCTAAAATAATTTTATTTCCTTAGCAGGATTCTGTCTTAAAGCTGTTGGTTCAGTCTCCCATGAAGGGGCCACAAAGGTTTTTGACTCAGGGATAAACAATCTTTTCCACTGGTCTCAGTTAGATGCCAGGAAAGGAGAAATTAATAAGTTACAAAAATACTGTCCAAGAGCAAGCTAATGTGAGATGGTTTGTGTATTATTTTCTCTACAAGCCATGGCAGAAACATTGCTTTGGGGCTTTTTTTCAGTGTATTATATAGAATTGGTTTTCTATTCTATGAGCCATTTCAGAAAAAAAAAAAAAAACAGATCACTTTTCCTAGTCATTTTCTAGTTTAAATTTACATTTACATTTAATTTAGAAGGAAATAGAGGTGCTACTATGATTTCCTTCGAGGCATAAAAGTACAGCAAGACGGTGTTCAGTATGTTACTTTTTAAATATGGCATTTCAGTGTCAAGAATAGAAATACTTTATTACATAAACTTTATATCAAATGAAAAGCAATTATGTTACATGCTAACCTTTAAAGAACTTACATATTTGATTTCACATATATCGTGCATTCTCAGCAATATGAACACGACTGCTGAGGCCACTCTACAAACAGCAACAGTCCTCAGCCGTTATGCCTATTTTAGTGACCCCTTGTAATAGGTGAAAATCTTCACAATAAATCCATACCTAGGATTGTTCAGTGAATAAATTTCATCTAAACACAGGTATTTCCAGGATCATTTATGTAATTTTTATACAGCCTGTATTCTCTGGTTTTAATATTTCAAAATATTTGTGCTTCAGTTCCCACATGGAAGATCTAGATAGTATCAGTGTGTTAATAAAATAGTTTCAATTTGAAAATTGTGTTTGGCTTTGTGAAAATAAAACAAAATGCTACAGTGAATTTTAATAGCATTTGAATTTCATCATCTATATCCAGTATATTCCAATATCTTGTACCTAGCAGAAGGAGTACTTACACACATGAATACTCACATATTAAATTTGCCTTGATTTTTCTCTAGTCCCAGTAGATGGAGCAGTTTTGAATGTTGCTGCAGTACTTGAATATAGAAATTATTTTCTAACATCACGACACAATTATTTCTTATTTTTCTTTTTCCAAACAATTGTTTGATTTTTAGTTTGAAAGCGTCATATGCTGCCCGCCTTTCCAGAAAAGTACAATCAGTTGGTAAATCAAGATGACAATGCCCACCGCTGGCAGCTAACTGAACATGGCGTAGGTCTTTCATTTTTATGGCATCAATAAGAATGAATTACATTCAAAACTAGAAAATATAAAACCTTCCCATCTCCAATATACATGACCTTCTAACCTCTGATTAACAGATCTTTTTTTTCTCTCCAGTCTTTTTACTCAACTTCTGTCATTACTTGCCGGTTTAAAAAACTGAATCAATGCGTAGGAAAGATAAAAAAACCTATTTGAAAGTTGAAGTTAAAGGTTTCTGACATACATTTCCCATGAGGTAGGCCATAAGACAAGAATCTGTTACTTTGGTAATAATATAGTATCTTAATTTTTTTTTTTTAATTGCAATGCAGCATCCAAGAGAAAAACTTGTGGAAGTGTATATAGCTGTGGCAGTGGAAGCCAGTAGCCTCAGGGTAAATTCCCATTTCAAACACCTGCTTTAGTAACTGTTTCTGTCAGAAAAATTAGGAAATAAATTCCTTTAACAGAAGCTGTAGCTGCAGTTATAACAGCAATGAAAATGCCAATGAAAACTATTTTGATAAGCCAGGAAGCTATTACACGTGTATCTGCCTGGATAGATAGGAGTACTCTCCTGGCTTTATACTTACAAATGTGAACGTTGGCTGCCATCTGTGGCAAATCAATGCTTCTCCTTGGTATATATGCTAGAAGCAAGTTCAGGGATAGTAAGCTTGGTTTAGCCAACTGCTTAAACTGCAGACAATTCAACTACGCAACGTTTATTTATTTATTTTAGCACAAAAGTCTTTGACTTACCACTTGGCAGTTAGAATTGTAGCCATGGTCATTATGCGGGATTTCAAACTCTGCATAGTTGTGTACATGCAGCCAATACTTTGCAAAGTATTGAAAATGAAATGGCTTTTTTTCAGCAGTCATGTCATATGGCTCTATTTTCAAATATACAATGTATTTGTTGAAATAACTTTTGTGTTTGTTGAAAAAAAAGCTGAAGTTCTAAACTGCATCTTTATTAAGGTAAAGCTGAATATTTTATAATATGCAATGCTGCTTTGATAAATGGCTGTGGGTTCTCGTGCCCCAAGTACTGCAGAAGGCAATCTTGCAAGCTCAGTGTGCCTTTAGCAAGTCAGTACAAGTTCTACCTACTTTGTGCCTCCCACTTTGTAATTAAAACACAACAGGCAAAATTAAGCCCTCTGCAACCTGCAGTTCCTTTGTTTTGAGTGGTTTCTTGTTATTACCTTTGCTTTTGATAGAATTACACTATTGTACTATAAATTACAGCAGTTGCAATTATATGCTGGTGAATTTGTTTTCACAGAAATCACTTCACTTAGTGACACCACCTCAGCCTTACTGACTGCTGCTTAAAGGTACACAAATGTTTTTCTCTGTCAGCAAAGAAATTATTTCTCAGACTTCTAAATCTGTTAAGAAAGAGGATGGCATTTTGTAGGTTGTTCTGATTGGAACAGAAATTTCAGGATAAGGATTGGTTTGGCTGAAATAATTACATCATAGAAGACTCGTATCCAGCATATATTGTTCCTTTAGCATAACAGTTTAAAAAAAAAAAAAAAAAAAAAAAAAAA
>WHYT01016286.1:12343-28598 GCA_009806455.1 Tetrax tetrax
GGTTTTTTTTTTTTTTTTTTCTGGTTTACAGATATATATTCAGCTGCAGCAATTTGCTGCGTTAGTGGTTAACAGGCTTACTGTCAAAACAGAAGAACATGGCAGAAGAGCACAAAAGGGACAAAACAGCATCGGGATGTTATTACTCCACATCTGACACCAGAAATACAATTGCAATTTCCCTTTTAGCATTTTGAAAAAGCAATGTTTATTACGGACAAAGTTAATTAAATGATCAAAGCCCTTTTGCATAAGTCACCCCTGTTTCAGCTTTGGGGGAAGCTCAGCATCAACCTGAGCTGACTAAGAGCTGACCTAAGAGCTGACTTATTTATTAACCTCCTAACAGTCTTCCACGTTAGGCCGTTGTGGGTCTCAGAGACAAGAGTGCCCGACGGTACTGACGAGAGCAGCTCAGAACATGCTGCCCAAAGAAGCCTGGCAGGGGTACCACCAGCACTTATCCAGGAGGTTTCAGGATGCAGCTGCTGGGATGTTATTAAAGAATCTATTTCCGGTCAAAAGCTTTGGGTCATCCAGACAATCGCAACAGAAGAGCATCAATTTAATTTCATTTTCCTGGTGCACATGTTCATCACTAGATAGCCTCCTTGTATATTTGTCTCTGCTAAAATTACCAAGATCCCATTAGCTCCAGCGGAACCAGCGTGCTATGCCAGACGCTTACCCAACGCTTCCTTCGTATGAACCGTAGGCGAAGGCTGCACTTTGAACGGCGTTGCCTGTGTTGCTCCTCCCAGCGAGGTGTTTGGAGTAGCTTGAGAAGCATTTCCAGAAGCAAAGGAAGAGTTTCCAGGTCTAGATGCTGGAGACGAGAAGAGCGAGACCATTTCTGAAGCGGTCTGGGATTGTTTATTAACACTTCAGTAGCTAGCGAAACGTTAGTAAGAGAAGTAAACAAGATGAGTGGCAGAATGACAACCCAGAATTTTGGGAGAGCAGATTTTCGCTTGTTCAGAGATCTGCTTGGCAGGTTCCCAAGGGAGACTGCCCTGAAGGGCAAGAGGGACCTCGGACAGCTGGGTGGCCTCCGAGGACTCCGTCTTCAGTTCACACGAACAATCCATTTTGCCACAGCAAGTCAAGCAGGCAGGAAACCACCAAGGACAAACTGTGAACTCCTGACCCAGCCCAAACAAAAAGGAATCGCGCGGGAGGTGGAAACGGGGACTGGCTCCACGGAAGGGATACAGAGACATTGCCCAAACACGCAGGGATGGAGTTAGAAAGGTCAAAAAGCTTAGCTAGGGTTGGAACTAGCCCCATGCTATTGATCCCCAGTAACAGTCACACCAGTAGCATCACTCTTTATCAAAAGCTGGCTTATTACCTTCTTTCACATCCACACAAGTAGTTAGTATGGTGGATCTCTTGTTAGGGTGCCTGCAAAGGAAAGATTAAGAACATGAACTTGAAATCAAAGCCATTACTTAAATTCCATGTTGAGTTCAGGACTTCATAGGAATGCACTCTGAGCAGTACGGAGGCCTTTCCCAGTCTAGAAGAAAGAAAACATCCCAGACAGACAGCAGCTAGTCATCCTGTGTTTTCCCCAATAAGTGACTCGTTTTAGTCACATGAATGAAGCAAGTGAGAGATCCTCTAGAATAATATCAGAGACTGCTCCCAGAGAGTTTCTCATACAGTTGCTACAGGTACGAAACCTGAAAGGCAGCAGAGTCCTTTAAAAAGGTTAAAATGCTGGCATTAAAAACTCAGTTTGCCTCCAACTAACTCCACAACGTGAGTTAACGACAACCGGCTCCATTTCCCTACGCAGCCACGCTTGCTTTGCCAACCCAGGTTTCTCCCTCTGTCCCCCAGTTTTGCTGGGCCACACAAGCAAGAGCGCAGAAGATAAACACAAGCACTTGTTTTTCTTCTCTGGAGACCTTCGTGGCCAACGTTTAACGTATGGGATCCGCATGAACTAAGCATACCCTGTTTATTTTCGGCGTGCTAGGGACAGCAATGCTGAATAATTACTTCAGTCACACACTGCTATTAAAACACAGGGTTAAAGGAAGTAAAAACCAAAACCAAGTTACATTAAGCTCAATCCGCGCCTGAATATTGGTTTCCACAGGCTACTTCAATTTTTTTTTTTTTCAGAGGAGAAAGAAAGAGAGAGTTTTCAGTTTTTTTAGTTAATTCTCAGCTGCAAGGTAGATGCTGAAGGCTGCACAACTTGCAGAGCAAGAATCAGCCTGTTTATACGTACTGTTCTCCCGTGCTCCATTTAAGAGTCGTGTCGGGATGTGCCCGTTCCCAAGTGGAAACATTACTGAACGGAGGGTGTAACAAACTGTTCCGGATTTCTCCGAGCTCTAGCTGAGCTTTGACTGCATCCTTCTGATGCGTTGCTTCCCACAGGGAGGTGGATGTCATCCAGTGGCCAGCGGGTTTCCCTGGCTGCAGTGGAAGAGCACTTGACAGAGGCTGGTCTGGCACCAGACCGCGGGCGTTTTGCAGATCTGAACTTTGACAAGATGCCATCCGGCTCTGCTGTAGAGCTGTCACATGTGGGTGCACCTTGAGGGACAGGAAATGTTCTTTTATGCTCCGAAATTCCCCCACAAGTATAGCCATTGCCATTTTCCCTTTGATTTCTGCATACATAGAACAGTTTTTTGTGCACAAGGGAAATTTCACGTGCCACTAAAACTAAATGGCGGAGAAGCAGAAGTGAACTTTTGGGTTTAACAGTTAAAATATATTTCACCAAGTATTTAAAGTTATGTCAGGTGTCTGTGCTAGTCAGGTATGCAGCCTGGACTTCCAGAGGTAGTTAACAATCTACTCTGGTTACTGTCTAAAGCATCGTTAAGTTTTGTGAGGTAGAATCTCAGACTCGCAGAATCGTTGAGGTTGAAAAGACCTTGGAGATCGTAGAGACCAACCGTTAACCTCACACGGCCAAGCCCACCGCTAAGCCATGTCCCTCAGCACCACATCTACGCGTCTTCTAAATCTCTCCAGGGACGGTGACTCCACCGCCTCCCTGGGCAGCCTGTTCCAGTGCTTCACAACCCTTTTTGGTGAGGAAATTTTTCCCAATATCCAATCTAAACCTCCCCTGGCACAACTTGAGGCCATTTCCTCTCGCTTATCACTTGTTACTTGGGAGAAGAGACCAACACCCACCTCCCTACATCCTCCTTTTGGGTAATTGTGGAGCGATGAGGTCTCCCCTCAGCCTCCTTTTCTCCAGGCTAAACAACCCCAGCTCCCTCAGCCACTCCTCACAGGGCTTGTTCTCCAGACCCTTCACCACCTTCGTTGCCCTTCTCTGGACGTTCCCCTGGGGAACACCACTCCTGACCGGTCACCAACTGGATAAGTTCAGGAAGACTGCTCCTGTTGATCACAGTACTTACCATCGTCTTATTTGGTTCAGCTGACGTCGTAGATGCTGGTTCCAGTCTAGTTTCCTCCAAGCTTTTGGTGAGCTGGGTGAGCTGTTCCAGCTTCTGCTGCAGGGCTTGCAGTTCAAGGACAGCCGACTCTTTTTTCTTTATGGAGTCTCTCTCTTCTTCTTCTAAGGATTAAACAATGATATTAAGCGAAACAGTTAATCAGCATCCAAATGAGTTTCTCAACACAGACAGTAGAAGCTGCCGCAATTTAAAATGTAGAGATATATAGTCTGTGCAACTGCAGGATGACACTCAGATCTAGCGACGTAAGTTTGGGAGGAGATACTTGCATATTTCCACAGGACTGTGTCTAACCTCTCAGTCCTGACCCCCAGGGGAGTGCCGCACGACGCTACCTCAGCGCCGGCCTGGCAGCCAGCGGCAGCCCTAACGCTCTTCAGGGGAGCTCACAGGCTAGCTTTCCTCTCGCCCGCCGCGCGCTTGCGGAGCCAGGCTCAGCCGCTTGTTTCCGAAACGCATTAGCATCTTCTCTCCCTTTGCCCTTTCCTCCAGCAGCAGCTTTTTTTGGTGGCAGAGAGCTGCAGCTAGAGCTCACATCAGGGTAAAACTCACACAGCTAAGAGCTGCTGACACTTTCCTCCCATTTCCTCAGAAGGAACAGCGCTCTTTATGACAACCTAGGTTTCAAAAGACAAACCCAAGGGATGAGCTCAAACGGCAAACATGGGTGCCAGTTGTTTGGCATGTCACCCGATGCTTCCAAGCTCACCCCACCTTATTTCTTTACAGGGATGGTAACCTGGGCTTTGGGAGGTTAGCATCAGGTTAGCATCATTAGGTTTTCAGGCTTCAGCAGAGGCTGAAAAGAAGCAAATGCAGCCAAGTACCAGTTTTCCAAGCATATGAGAATGTTTCTGAAAGAAAAGAATACCCCATTCTTGCTGTCTTCTGAGGCGCTCGTATTTCTTGAAGTATCTCTTGGCTCTTAGCTCCTCAAAGGAAAGTTCAGAGCCCTCACATACGAGCAGGTTTTTGTCGTACATGGCAACCTGCTGACATTCGACAACAGCAGACGACGACTTAGGAAGGACTTCAGATTTGGAGATGTACGTAACGTACTTTCTGTGAGGAAAAATGAGAAAAAGCTCTATTCGAGTTTGTCGGATTTATTCTGGGACTGTGATAATTTCCCCACAGTGTGGCTTTAAAAAAACCCAAACACTTACACTTCTTCTCTTCCAGAAGAACAGGACTGAGCACCAGCAGAATCAGGACCCTAAGGCAGGGCAGGGGAAATAAAAACATTGTGGAGAAAAAAAAAAAAAAAAAAAAAAAAAAAAAAAAAAAAAAGAAAATGCTATCCTTCAGCCAGACTGAAAAGTTCTCAGAGCTCCAGGGGAGAGCGATCCATCTGAACCCCACGCCACGCCCCCCAGGGCTCCTTTTTCTCTGCTGCCTTGCCCAGACTTAGTCACTTACAGCTCAATCTGCACCACAAAGCGTGTCTGTGGGAATATCTGTTCCAGCCTAGGCTTCAAAACACACAAAACTGAGCAGGTTAAAGGAGATCCAGAGGTAGCTCTAATTTTCTGTACAGGCAGAGAACTATTATCCCTTATTATGATGAGTACTGACGAAGCTGTCAGGGCAGAGCTCAGCCAGAAAAGCGTATACCTACCAGCTTAATGCAGTAGCTAACAAATCTCGGATCTTGCTGGTACCTCTTGTCGCTTAAGAACGTCTTCACAAGCTGCTCCAGGAGACTGGGCAAGCGGTTTTGTTTTTCCTGAAGGGGAAGACATCCTTCCACCCACCGCGCGTACCTGCAACACAGCTCAAGCCGGTTACACCCCCGCCGCGCCCCAGACGTGTCTCTCAGGGCCGAGGGAGGGTGGCGCTCACCTGTCCCACGGGTCCAGCGGGTCAGGCCCCTGGTAGGCCCGGATCTGGGCCTCGTAGCTGCTGCAAGGCAAAGGGCGGCTCAGGCTGGGCCGCAGGCGAAGCCTGAGGCCTGCACCCCCCGCTGTCCCCCGCACCCCTCCCTGACGCACATCCCCGCACCGTCTCGGCCCCATCCCCGCACACGGCAGCCCGCCGCCCCCCCGCAATCGCGGGGCGGGAGCCCCCACTCACCGCACGGCGCCCTCCATTTCCCCCCCCGCACAGCCCCAACCGGCCGCCGTCGATTCAAATCCGCCGCGCAGGCGCGCCGCGGCTCCGCGCCGCCTTCCCATTGGTCTCCGCGCTCCGCCAATCGCGGGGAGGCCACGCCTCCTCCCCGGGAGGCTGCGCTCGCCACCCCCGCAGTGCCCGGGCCCCGGGCTGGCCAACCGGTCACCCCCAGCCCCCTCCCCCACCGTTAATTCCGCCATAATCAGTCATTTTTGATCCAGGCTGTTTATTTAACGGACGAAAGAGCCGTGTAATTCAGCCTCCATCGGTCCAGCGCTGCATACAAAAGTGCTGCAATACACCATTCCGGGTACAAAAAGTAGGAATTCCGTAACATACTGAACGCGGCGCCGTTCCGCAGCCGGCACAGTCTACACACCGCCTCTCCCTCTGCCTTCCCGGGAGGGTAGCTCCAGTTTCAACATTTATACGAGACTTTACAGGAGATAAAGCTCCTACGCGCGACAAAGCCGTTTTTGGGATCAGCCGCCCCTTCCACTGCGGAACAAGCTCAAGACGCGGACGGCTGAGAATTAATTCCCCCTCACAGCCGAGAATTAGTTCCTCCTCGTCAACTGCCGTGGATCGGCCCCCGTTACGCAGCACTCTGTGCAGTCAGAGCACTGGGGGCAGCAGGGGCGGGGGACGAGTTTAAGATCTCTTCGAACGAAGGGCCTTCGTCCTCAAGGGGTATCTCTGCCTCAAACATGCGCTGGAGCAGAGCGTCAACCGTCCTGTACCCTGCAGGTGGCAAAGATTAATAAATAAATAAGCAAGCTAAAGTAAGCATCCATTCCTGTTCTTCAGCAGAAGCTGTGTAGGAGCTTACTCAAACGCTGCTCCCCATGTTTTACACAGAACCGGCAAGAAAAATGCCCCAAACGATGTTCCCTGGTTATTCTACTCCGTACACTTTTAAGCAATGTGAGCAGTTGTAAAGGACAGAGACCATTATTTTACTGTTCTAAGCACTTCTATTCCCAGGTGTCCTCCCATGGATTTGTGATCCCAATCATACCAAGAAGCATGAGCTTGGGGAACCACAGGAAAGCCAGCAGAAGAAAAAGCAGTCGTAAAGGGAGAGGAAAGGAGCACAGTCACCTCGTGATCCAAGCCAGGAGGAACGCAGAGCGCGTACAGGAAGGAGAAAAGCAGAAAATGGCAGCAGCAGGACCTCAGCCACCAAGGCAGCATCTTCACAGACTGGCTAGTGAAGACAAGGGTGCAGAGAAGGACCGAGGTAGAAGAGAGGAAAAGAAGTTGCTACAGAAGTGAAAACAGAAGCAAATATTAGAGCGTCCGCAGTTCTCGAAATTTCCAGCTGCGTTTTAGTTCCTCTTACAGTCCCAAGGAAGCAGAAGTGCTTGGGAGCTTCCCCAGAGAGAGGGCTACGCTGAGGGACAGTTCAGAGCCATGGCCTCTTAAACAAAACACCGGGCACGCCGCAGGGTGGCACTTACGTTTGGAGGCGATTTTAAACACCAGCCCTTTAGACTGTGGCTTGGTTCCACCTTCCCCCTCGAGGTCGTGCTCAGCACTCTCCATGTTATCAAGGAGCTGCTCATCCTGGAGTTCATCCCTACGTGAGAGAAGGGCCAGAAGTTACCCCGGGAGGCATTTTCCTGCAGTCCCACAGCCCTCATCGGATGTGCCAAGCCAGCCACATCCAGCACGACCCTTTTGAGAGGCTTACTCTTGAACTCCCATTCCCAGCTCCTGGATTTTCCGTTCAATGGCTGTTTCCACTTCACTCTTCTCTAGGGAGTACTCCACAAAGAAAGCTTCCAAAATGAACGACACGAAGATACTGAAAGAGATGACGAGCAGAATTACACAGCAGCATTTCCTTACTGGTATCCCCCCTGCTTTTGGGCATCAAGTCAGTATTCCCAGGCTCATTCCCAGTGCTCCATCCCCTCCTCTGCTGGAGATGGGGAGCTCCAAGAGCAGCACTCAGTGGAGTTAAGAAGATGCAGCAGGTTTCTCTACGACATGTCCTGCTTGTTTCAGAGTCACACCGTGTGTGACCCCAGGACCGTCAGTTCCACCCCAGCCGGGGACAGAGCCTCTCTTCCCTCCGAAACAGAGGGGAGCAACCCAAAACTTACTTGACAATAATTATCACCATCACGATGTGGAAGGCAATGAAATACAGCTTCGCAGGCTGAACCGTCACGTTGGCAAATCCGTTGGCAAAGAGTATCAGGGGAGTTAAGGAGAAGGGTGCTAAAGCAGGAGAACATCTCGCTGCAGGGTGGTGCGACGGGAGGAACTGGGTAACACCGCCCGGCGACAACCTTCCAAACAAAGCCCTCCACAGGGACCACGTTCTCTGGCGCTACGTCCACGGGTGTGTGAAATACAAGGGGAAGAACACGGGTCCTACTCTGGACTTTCCACCACAAAGGATATCGTGCCACTGATTGACTACCGTGAGCTCCATCAGGACGACGAAGGACGACGCAAAGTTGTTGAAGTTGTTCTTGCAGTATTTCGCACGGGCAAAGAGCGAATCCTTGAGAGCTGGGTTTCCGCATTCCAGGGCGTGAGGAGCATTTGAGTTTGCTGGGAAGAACTGGATTTTCCCATGGAATAACTCCATGCCGATGATAGCAAATACACAGTACACCACCTGGGAAGAGAAACCCCATCGCCTGCTTCTCCAGTGAGCAGCAAGCTCTGCAGCAAGTTTAGCGTTCCCACAGGTTTTCCAGTTTTTACAGACACGGCAAGCTGCTGAGGAGCAGCACAGAGTCTGAGACCCCCCAGCCCACTCAAGGGCAATGACCAGGCAGGAATAACAAGCCAAGAACTACAGCTCAAATACATGGAGATGAAATATTCTCTAATCATAAGCAGATAATTTATTTTTAGGAAGTTATTTGAGAAACAGGTTTCTCACTCAGTTTCTTGCCCGCATCACAGTTGGATTCCTTACAGTGCGAAGCCCAGACTGCATGGAACATCCCCACTGCCTCGCGGAGCAAAGAAGGACGCCCTGACCTGGCACCTAGCAGGAACCCAACCCCTTTGCACACATTTACATGTGCAGTGACCAAGAATCAAAACGGACACTTACAGTTCCAAAGGCCAGCCATCCAGAGATTTGCATTTATCCTCTTGATAACAGCACGAGCGTGAGACTTAAGACGCATTCCTGTAAAACTGGAGTGCTTTGAGCTAAGATACCAAGATTTCTTACCAGAGTCAGCCCACCAAACGTCAACATTGTCGGGACGATGTTTATCAGTGTGTTCATGATGGCCCGGAACCTGCAGCAAACGATTCACAACACCACCTTGCTGTGGGGGAGGCTCTTTTAAAGCCTGGGCTCGCTTACAGTCACATCCCATCCAGCACATGCTCCCCATGTGCCCTTTTTTATTTATAAGCAAGTCTCCAGGGAGGATGCAGCAGCTGGGCTCATCCCAGGCACGCTGGGACAAGGCTTCATTACCTTTGAATGCTGTCAACAATCCTTATCAGCCTGAGGACCCTTAGGATGAAGACAATGTCCAGGATCTGCTGGCTGTTGTACTTTGTGGCTGAGAAAGGAAAAAGGTTGTGGGTTTTTTTTTTTTTTAATGAAACTAATGTAGAGATAAAGCATGCTCTCCTTGTTAATCCTTGTTTATAATAGGTATTTATTAAGAAAAAAAAAAAAAAAAAAGAAGAAAAGAGTGGGTTAGTTCTTAGAAACCCTATAGGGAATTCATTGTCCTGTCAAAAAGCCTCCCAAGCCCAAGGTGATGCCAGAAGGCGACTCAAGACCATCGAGTTTCCCAGAGGCATGCAGACTGTTTAAGCTGCACTTACTCGATTTCAGGGTGGTATTGAGTATCGTTGCAGTCAAGGCAGCAAAGATGATGAGGGTATCAAACCTAGCACGAGGGAAGGCAGTGCTGTTAGAGAATGGGCGCCTAAGCTGCCACACGACACAGGAAAAGTAGTAACCCCTCTTCCTCACATCTGTGCCAGGCAGCCGTGCACCATCTCAAACGATTTGCGGGGCGGGAAGATGGGAAACCTTGGTTTAACAAAATGCTTTCCCCTGCCCAGCCACCACCTTCACACACTGCGGAGTCACCTTTGACTGAGCTAGCAGGGCAGAGAACAGTAGTCTGTCAGAGCCAGGTGAGGCCAGGAAAGAGAACAACGTCCTCTGACGCAGAAAGTCATTTTAATTACAGCCTGGCACATAAGCTCGTGTCAGGCAGCCCATCTCTCAGAGAGACTTTCAGTTCTTGAGGAGCTGAGCACAAAGATCTCACCGCACTTCACATCAACTTTAACACAAAGATTCATCCCACTCACCAATTCCAGAACTGATTTTTGCCAAAGAACGCCCTGGGTTCATAAGTGTACACTTTCAGGAGTATCTCAATCATATACAGAGCAAGGAAGACCCACTCTGCGTAAGAAATATAGGGGCTTTCCTCATCCAGAGCAATGAAGATAGCATTTATTAGAATGATCACATCGTAAGTCCAAACAAATCCCCTGCAAGAAGAAAAAGAGAAATGTTTGTCACTCGCAGGAAGGTAGAAGTTACACAGTTATTTCAGGAGATCTTTGCCTCCTCTCCCAAACACTGCCATTCAAACTATCTTTACCCATCAGTTTTCCCCAAATTTGAGTTTAGGAAAGTTATGCAGAGTTTGGCTTTGCCCTTCAGGTCCAACACAAAGCAGAGCACCACAGCTTCAAGGTACACCACAGCCAGTGCTCTCCATGTTGAACAACCTCTCAGAGACTGACTGCAGCTGTCTTCCAGTAAGCCAAGCAGCATTTCTCAAGCAAAAAGACTGGACAAGTAAAACCAAGTACTGTACAAAACTGGGAGGAGTAGCTGGTACACCAGGCGGGTGTGCTGGAGCCAGAGGGACCTGGACAGGCTGCGGAAGCGGGCAGAGAGGAATCCCATCGTGTTCAAAGGGAAATGCAAAGCCCTGCTCCTGAGTTGGAACGGCCTCAAGCACCAGGGCAGGCTGGGGGTCAACCATGTGAAAAGCAGCGCTGCGGAGGAGCTGGGGGCAGGGTCCTGGCTGACAGGTTGAACATGAGCCAGCAATGCACCCTGGCTACGTTAGGAACGTGAACAGGTGGAGGGAAGGGATTTTTGCCCCCATATCTACTCAGTGCACTGGTGAGGCCACATTTGCAGTGCCGCATCCACAGCTGGGCTCCCTGGTACAACAGTGACACAAACGTACTAGATCAAGCGCAGCAAAGGGTCACAAAAATTATTAAAGGGTAGAATTATCTGACACATTATGTGTTCAGAGAGCTGGGACTGCTCAGCCTGAAGGAGAGAAGCATCAGAGGGATCTTAGTATGTATAAATACCTGATGGGAAGGTGTAGAGAAGATGGAGCCAGACTCTTCTCAGTGGTATGCAGTGAAAGCACAAGAGGCAAGGGGCACAAGTTGAAATAGAGGATTTTCCATTTAAACAAAAAAGCTTTTTTTTTTTTTAAACCAAGAAAATTTACAAAATCTCCATCCTTGGAGATACTCAAAACCCAACTGGCCATAACCCTGAGCAGCCTACTCTAGCTGACCATGCTTTGAGCGAGGGGGTTACACTAGACCATCTCTAGCTGTTCCTTCCAACCTCAGTGATTTTGCAATTCTGGGAAGACTCAGATGCCAAACAGAGCACTAGGAGCTCATGGGACCAACTTAGGAAGAGCTGATGAAACAGCACAACACAGCTTTGCAGCAGAGGCTGTGGAGGTAGGATCACTTTAAGCAGAGCATTAGTCTGGTCTTTCAAGGCAGGCCACGAAGCACTTCTTGCTTTCAGTACGAGCTATTTACACTTGGCACCTACAGAAGGTCTGAACAAGCAGGACTGGAAGAGGTAAGGACTCACCAATAGCCAAATCTAGTTTCTCCACGCAACCAGGGGTAGGCTAAGAGCAGAGCTGGTCCACAGAACACATAAACACAACCCCCAATGTTTACCTAAATGCAGTTTGCACCTCCCAGCATGACAGCTAGATGAGCTTTTCCTTGTAGCACCACTGCTCTGCAGCCCTTGGAACGTTAAGAGCTGCTTGCTCCACCAGCAGAGGCTCACCTGTGCCTAACCATGCTGCGCAGGAACCGACTCACTGCTGACTTGTACACGCGAGGCATCCAGCGCCCCAGCGGGTGGCTGCGTATTTTCAGGGTAATCACCTGGATGTTGAGGAGATCTGCCAGCTGTACAAAGGACTTCTTCTCTGTAGAGGGGAAAGCACGACGCATCAGTCTGCTGTCATTAAAAAAATGACAGTGTCTGGCAAATGCAAACCTACACGCACACGAGCTGCGGCAATCTGGACTCTATATCACTGCTCACCTACAAAACCCTTCTGCTCATCATCCGAGATGTGTAGCAGCAGCTCCCGGTGGGAATTGCTGATATCTGGAGCCACCAGCTTGACAAGCTGCTTCCACCGGGCTTCTCTAACCACAAACTGCGCTCCCTCCTCTTCCTTCAGGAGGTTGAAGGCTTCTATCATCTTGCGGCGCTTCATGTAAGCAAGCTGACGGATCTCATTCTAGAGAGAGAATCAGGATTCAGGCAGGTTCAGTCACCCTTCCCCCTCCTTGGCTTTTTAAATCCTATTTTCATGGCACAGAGATGCAAGAAGAGACCCGGAGGAACACATTTGGAGCGATATTAGACACAAAGTACAGCACAGTCCATGGGGTGAGGAGAAATGCTATTTAACAGGCAACCGTGGGCTCTCTGCATGGATCACTAGATTGTTTGCTGCTGGGAGATGCATTGGAAAACCGGAAGAAGAGACAAAGGATAATGTCTAACAGGAAGGAGATGGGGGGGATATCTTTCAAAGATCACAGGATCTGCATGCCCACAGGTCAAAAAAAAGCAAAGAGGATGTGTCCACACATGCTTCCCACCCCTCAGTGAATGCTGCTGAGATCAGGGGTGGAGATCCTCCTCCGTACACAGTTACAAGCAGGCTAAAGATCTTGGGAGGCTGCAGCCTCGGGGAAGAGCTAGCAGCCTGCTTACTGAGAAAGAGCCAGTCCCCTCACGGGAGCACCCAGCAATTTCCAGCTCTCACCCTTTGATCGCAAGAGTACCAAACGGCACCTACTCAGTTTGGGTGGAAGAAGCAAGAGCTCCAATTTACTCAGACATCCCTTTACACTTCCTCTGCTTTAAGAGCACATGCAGCGCCAGCAAAAGCGTGCTGTGTATTTATAAACAACTAAGAACAGTCTCCTGCACAGAGACTGTTTTTGTGCCAACAGGAGGCACGTGTCTCTGCATTATCACTATCTGTTGCAATTTCTGGAGTCCACAGCAGCACAGAATATTTCACTGTTAAATGCTAAAAGCAGGACTCACAACAGCCTCCATGACACAAAAGGTGGGCCTGTGCTTGTTACTTGCAGAGAATCAGCAGAGGCCAGAAGCTGTACTCTCTTCTCAACATTTTCCAGAAGCAGAAGCTTTCCAAAGGAAGGCAAATATTTCCTTACAAGGTTATTCAGAACAGCAAGCAGTCGCTGATCACAATTCAACCCTCCCAACGTTACCTTCAGGTGTTTTTTGTAGTTGTTGTACACAACAGCCAGGAAGAGTGACATGAAGATGTAAGTGTTGACGATGACAAAGGCAATGAAGAAGAGAGCGTACCATGAACTGAAGTCAAATGCCGGCATCCTAGAGAAGAGGAGAGAGATTGCTACTTGCTGAGCAGACAAATAGAGAAAAACAAGAGAAACCACAAGAAAACAATCTTTCAGGTGGATTTCTAAGTACTGCTTTGGACAGACAGATCAAGCTTGCCAGATAATACCCAGGCTAGGCAAAAAGCCAAAACTGTGTCTTAGTTCAGTTACAGAACAGTTTTCTTCCACTAGATTTTCCTCCTAGTTTTCAGTCCTCAATTGAGAGGAGAGAAAGCAGAGATTAAGCTTCTGGCTGCATTTCTCAGTCTAAGCATCCAGGGTCCCTGTAACGTCCCAGTTCTGTTCAGTACATCTCCAGCACACAAAGGAGCTCCTCCCTGTTCCTGTCCCCGTTCCTCCCTGCCCTCCTCTTTGATGGCATCTTCACAGCACAGACCAAAATGGGAATGTAGTTAGAACACATGAGGGTGGAAAGCCTGATCCCTGCTTAAGTTTAACACAGCTGTGCAAATTAAAGTCTGCACAGAAAGCCCTGCAAATATTATGGGAGAAAAAGTCATCTGATCACTAGAGCACACCCTGCCTTTTCAGGAAATGGTTTTAATCAAAGAGTGTGTGTGTTTGTCCCTCAGGTTTAAGCCTTCATCAGCTGCTGGGTCATTTGGAAAGCAGTATTTTTAACACAACTTTTCTAAAAGTAGTCCTAACCTCAGATTCTGGTTCAGAGCCACTTAAAAAAACCAAAACAAAACAAAAACAAAACCAGCAAAAAAACCCATAGATGGCTGATGATTCATGAAGCCCCTGCAGGCTGGAAAAGTAAAAGTCCTGTTGCTGCTCTGAAATACCTTGTTGTGCAAAACGCAGTACTGTTCCAACCAGAGATCCTGCCACTAGGAGCAGGACACCAGCACGCTCACACCGAAAGACTGCAAGCTCAGCATACATACATGACATCCGGGCTGTTCGCCGTTGTCACCAGCACGTAGAGGTCAAACACAATTTCTAGGTAGTTACTGAAATACGGCAAGCCTTCTGCTGTCTTGAGATTCCTAGGAGGAAACGGACAATCTGAAGTCAAGCACAGAGGTCACGTGTCCCACCACAGGACCTGCACGTCTCAGCGGTGCTCGTATTCACTAGCAATCGTTTGGAGCTGCCAGATTCCCTCCCGCCCAGAAGTATCACACCCAGCTCTGAGCAAAAGAAGTATTCGCACCTCTCGCCAAACAGCTTCAAGGCCATGAGGGAGAACGTGAGAAGGCTAAACATGAAGAGCAAGAAGACGTAGGTGATCTCCGGCAGTGTGTTGCGGATACTGCGGAAGGCTCTCCGAATCTGCCGGGGAGAAGGGAAGCGTTGAAAGGCAAGGTAGTACCTGTTTTCCCCACACCATCCCAAACTCCTACATGCAGGGAGAGGCAAGCAAAGTGGACACAGGCACTCTTCTGTCACCTGGCAGGAGAGATTCTGACCCAGATGTGCCAGCTTTTTTTCCGCTAAAACCTGTGCAAGAGTACCAGGCCTTTCCTCCTCATTCCCCAGAGGAGACGCCAGAAGAAAAAACCTTATCTACGTATCTATAACCCAGCCAGCCAAGGGACAGAGGGCCCTGTGGCACTGCTGAGATGCTCTTGCCGCAGGGGACTGGTCAGAGACAGAAGCCCATCACTGCAGGCTACAAAACACATGAACTCTGAAAGTTCAACTGCTCCCTCCCCTAGGCCTCCACACCACAGCAGTTCCTTCCTTTGTAAGTCAGGACCAGAATGGTTTGGGCAGCAGGGCAAAGATCTCCCCGTGACAAAAGGAATCAGAGTCCAAATCACCTATCTGGACCACAAGTTAAGTTTCTGAGAACAGTGTGACACTTGTGCTCGTTTTCCTCAGAGACTTCCAGAAATAAGTAACCTGGCCCCTGACCCAGGGAGAAAGAGTTCTCATCTGCAGTTCTGCTCATGTTCACGCCTCCTGAGCGTGAACAACAGCATCTAACGCTGCTGGCAAACAAAGGTAGCTCCTCTGGGCGGGCTGGATTAAGCACAGCCCATATTCCTTACAAGGAATAGTCTTGCTTGAAGTCACCTCTGAGAGAAATCTTCGCTCGCAGGAAACCTAAATTCTGCCACTTCTGCCCCAAAACCTTTCTGCTAAATCCCCTGCATCTCAGAAAGCAGCAGGCTGTCCAAAAATAGGACCCTGCATCAGGGGTACATCCCACCAGCTATCTTCCTTACCTGACGGCTCTCTGCAAAGTTGATCAGGAAGATGGGCCTCACAATTCTCGACCACCGGATGCTCCTCACGTTGTATATTCTGAGGACTCCATATATGGCCAAGTCTGATAGCGATAACTGTAGAAGAAAGAAGGAAAATTCCCAGAAGCAACATTGGAAATGTGTCTAGATGGTGAAGACAATAGGGCTAGCTAATACTGGACAGATGCACACACAACAGGTTTGTGAGAACAATCCAAGCTGTTGGGTTGACTCGGCCACAGCTCTTGTAGAGCACTTGTGCATCAGCTCTATGCCACCAGGAAAGCAGCGGGAGGGAAAAGCTGTCTCCACACCGGCCACTTCAACCTCCGGCGCTCCGCTAGGCCTAACTCACCAGGATCGCAACCATGATGCAGATGTTCTTGGTATCCTTCCAAAATACGTTGCGAGGGGTGACTTTTGCAAAGTGTGTCAGTCGGCCAAAGAACACCAGAAGGCACACAACCTCGACCAGAGAAGTGACCTGCAGAGAGAGAAGGGACTCAAGTCAAGACAACCAAGGGCAGCGTTAGCCCTCTTCACACAGGTGAGGCTGTTCAGGCTGGGATACAGGCAAAGAAAAAAAACAGGCAGAGTCAGTATAGAAGTTTTTTTCCAGTGGGTTTTGCTGTCGGCTGTTTTACAGGCTCACATATCTGGCACTGAGCAATAGTTTCAGACTTCTTTTTGTGCAATTCCCTGCCACAGGCAGGTTAAAGCCAGGAAATCTGTATTTGCGTAGGATTCAAGGAGCACATCTCTCACAAACAC
>WHYT01016286.1:30088-61775 GCA_009806455.1 Tetrax tetrax
GGCCCTTCCTTACAGTCTCATAGCTGACGGACACTATACTCCCTTTCAGGCAGCAGAAAACCCAGGAAGGTAGAGCACAGGTGTTTTCCAGTTCAGTTTAAGACCACAACATACAGATTTGGTAAAGCTCCTTCCTTTTTGTAATTGCCTTGCTCCTGAATTTGCTATCTCAGGTATCCACATGACACACAAATTAAGTCTGATGAGTTATCCAACACCCTTTCTTGGCAGGTTAAAAAAGCAAAGAGATAAGAAAAGCCACCAGGTAGAAACACAGAGTTGCACAGTAAACTCTTCTGTGTGCAGAGCTTAAGCGGTGTTCTGTCCCCTACGGCAGCAAAACCTCTGGTGAACGCTAGCAATAACCACAAACACATCCCACAGCAGGTTTCACACAACAGCATGCACCAGCGGCTCCTCTGGGGACATGCAGCGCAGATCCGCTGAGCGTATAGTTTCTCTGCCAATAAAAAAAACCAAAACCTGCCAATATCACCAAACAGCCATCCCATCTGCCCAATAACACAGGGGCCACAGGGCAGGTGGTCACACTGACAACATGATACTGTATCCTTAATAACATCATCAAGACACAACCACGTAAAACCTGCCCAGTTCCCTTCCACTCAAGCTTTACACGCAGAAATAATCAGCCTAAAGCAGTCCAGGCCTGAGGGAAAACTCACTGCTCAGCCTCTTCCCAGCAGCTAAAAGGGAAGAGAGTCACTCCTGCAGGCAAAACATTCCTCACCCAGGGAATTTCACTTATCGCCAGTTAACATAAGCTTTTAATTACTCCTGCTCCAGCAGCTACTGCCTGCTCCCAAAACCCTGCTGCTTACACCCAGCACAGCCACACTCAGACCCCTTGCACTCAGATGAGGGCTGACCCTGCTTCCCATACTCTTCATCTCCACAGAGTGCTACAGCTTCAGTCTTGAAAGACTTTTTTTTCTCTAGCAAACAAAAAAAAGTTTATATTTCCTTTCCTGTCCTCAACACACAGATGCACCGAGCCCCATTCAACACATCTCACCTTAAATCCAGTTCTTCGTACCCCACCCACCCAACCTCCTCAGCACCCAGCTGGCCAACGCAAGGTCCTCCGAACGCAGTTGGGGCTGGTTTTCCCCATCCCAGCCCGAGCACCCCACAGCACCGTACGCCGCCTGCGACACCAGTGCAGAGCCCTGCTCCGGTATAACGGTACAGGTGTTCGTGGGGACCAAACCTGCTTACCTGACCGCCTCCGGGGAGGTCTTAAAAGGAATATTTCTGTTGTACTGCGCATCGGAGACAAACGCTGCTGCCAGCAGGAGATTCTGCGGGAAGGGGAAAAAAAAACACAGACAGCGGGTGTTGGAGCTTGGAATAAACTTAAAGCGGACACTCAGAGGTCTCTTTTCCCCCAGGGCACGCCGGGGAGGGGAGAAGCAGGACAAGGGGTGCCACAACTTCGCACACCGCCCCAGCCCGGGACCCCCGCCCTGCCCTGCCCGGCGGCACCGCTCCCGCTACCTGCGAAGCCTCCTCCGCCATGGCTCGGGGCAGCCGCTGCGCCGCCGCCGCCGCTTTTACCGGTACCCGCCCCTCCGTCCCGGCGGAAGCGGGAGGCGGTGCCGCCCCCGAACCTCAGCGGGGATGGTGCTGGAGGCCCTGAGGCCCCGGGCAGTGCGATGGGCGCTGCTGGTCGCCTTCGCGGCCGGGGTGATGGTGGGTTGGCAGGCCAGCGCTGCCCGCCGTCGCTTCCTCCGCTGGCGCCAGCGTTACCTCCAGCGCCGGCTCGCCGCCGCCCAGGAGCAGCTGGATGCGGCCTGAGGTGCGGGGAGAGCCCTCGGCGGCGGGGTGGTCGCCACCGGTTGTCTCCTCGAGGAGCTTCGCCTCGGTGGACGCGGCGGCAGCGGAACCGGGTTGGTCCCCGCGTGGCTGTCGGAGGTAAAACCGAAAAGCAGGGTGGAATCATCCGTGGGATGCCAGGGCCTCTCCTCTGTCCTTGGGAAGAGAAGATCTTGAGCCGCGTGGGACTGACCTGGTGAGACGCTGAGGATGTACGAACGATGACACCGAACGCGTCTCGGGCCGTCCGCCTTCGTCTTGCTTGAGGTCTGCTGCCGACCCGTGCCGCCGTGTCCTTGCCAGGAAGCGCCGCCGATCCATTAAACTACCAAAAATCATGACGTGACATTCCGAGGCGTGTTTATTTCTCCGCTAACTGAAAGCAAACCTTACGGGTGCTTGTAACGAATGACGGATCTCATTGTGAAAGTACACGGGGGAAACAGCCGTGGGGACAATCGAGGGGTGAAGTAGCTGCCTGCATTAGTAGGATGAATGAGCAGATTAAACGAAGGCTGTTTGTGCTTTGGAGTCTGAATTTCTTCTTGGGCTTTGGACAAGGCGTTGTGGAGATGGCTGTGGTGTGTTCCTTCCTTCCCCTCCTGTCAGTAGCGAATTTATTTCCTTGAGGCCGAGAGAGGGGGATGCTCCTGCATTGCACTGGAGGATTTACTGCAGGCTGCGGGTTTTCAACTGTATTACTGAATTGTTTTAAAAGTCTTTTGGAAAATAAATACTGTCTAGAGCCCCTTAAGATGTGTAGCCAAGAAGGCAGTCCTGTGGCTTTTTGGCAGAAATAAGGTTTCAGACCTCTGGAAGTTCCTTCAGTGCAAGCGCCGGGGTGTGCGGTGTCGCAGGGGATCGAGCGCCCGTGTTCGGTGGAGCTGCCGTTCACGGGGGCCGGTGATTTGCTCTGCCCACGTTGTACCTTGCTTTACCAGGGAAGCCTTTCCACGGCGCGCTTTTCGGAGTTTTTAACCTCGAGACAGGTTAGAAACGGGGGGGGGGCCAGTGCCACGGGGTGGCCTCGTCCATGTGCCGTTTTGTGGGGATGAGGGGAGCGATTCCCAGCAAGCCTGAAGCGTGCGCTCGGGCACGTTTTCCAGCACAAGCGAGAAGCTGGCGTACCACAGCCTCGGGGGCTGCCCCGCGGTGAGGATTTACCTGCAGGCCGGCTGTGTGCCTGTCAGTCCCCAGGCCAGGCCTGCCCGGGGAGCGCCCCGGGGCGGGGTGAGGCTCTTCTGGCCCCACTCCCCAGCCCAAAGCGGGGTCCAGCGGGTGCCCCTCGCGGCGGGGTCGAGCCCAGCCCGGGCCTGGCGATCCCCGGGGGAGCAGAGGCCTCGCAGCCCCCCGGTTCTCCCTCAGGCGGGCAGCCCGCGGCGCCTACAACTCCCAGCGTGCAGCGCGCCGCGGAAGTGACGGCTTCGCGTCGCGCCGCGCCCGTTGCCTAGCGACCATGTCGGGGCGGCGGGCGCGGAGCCCGCTGCAGCGGGTGCAGCGGCGGAGCCGGGAGCTGCAGGCCCAGGTAACCGGTACCGGGTTACCGGGACGGGCGGGGAACCCGGTTGGGACTCCGCCGGCGGCTGTACGCGTCGCTGTGCTGTGTTACAGGTGGAGGCGCTGCGGGCGGCGGGAGGCCCTTTGGCAGAGGTGAGGCGCCGCTCGTGGGGTCCCCGGCCGCGTTCCGCGCGTGGGGAGGTGGCGGCCGTGCCCTGCCCTCAGCCTCTATCCTCCCCCCTTTCTGCTCTCCGCCTGTCTCGCTTTCAATGCAGATGCGTGCGGCTGAAGAAACTGGTGGATGAGAATGCAAGCGCGCTTCATGGTTTAAAAAAAGTGAGTGTGGAGAAAAATTTATTAATAGTTTCCTCCAAAACGCATCACGGAGAGCGCTGAGAGAACACCGGCCTCCTTCGAGCGCTCGTGCCTCGGGACAAGAGCAATGCCTGGCACTAGCTTGGATTCTTTGAGCAATGTGTTGCGTTCTTCCCCAGGCTGACGAGCCTGCGCCCGTGGGGAATTACAGCCAGAGGAAAGAAGAAGAAGAAAAGCTGTTGCTAAAACTCGCTCAGCAGCTGCAGAAACTTCTTCTTACCTTGGATCGGGATAACGTCACTACAAATCACGCGGGGTGAGTGGCTTAAACAAATACAATCTGTGCTTTTATAGAATTGTACGTGCATGGTTGGAAAAGACCCTGAAAAATCGTTACCTTGTCCCCTTTATTATCTTAACGCACAGTTAAAAAGGAAGTACTGAAGAGCCAGCTCTTACAGGGTTTTATCTCTTGATGCGGTCGAGAAAGACTCAGTGGAATTTTTTAATGGCTGCTTAATGGCTGGAATAGAACGTGGCTGTTGGGAGGAGAGGATGCAATGTGATCTGTGCGCTCAGGGAGGAAACTCCGTTGGGATTTGGGAATGTTTTCAGATCAAGACAGACAGTAAAGCACAGGAATGAAAGTTCTGTCTCTGGATAACATCCTGGCAGAGAAGTCCATATTGCAAGGCTTTACAGCGAGTTTTGTGAAGATAATAATTTTTAAAGTTTGCTTTGTTTTGGGTAGGGATGAGGAACGTCAGAAAGATCCTCAAACAGAAGATGCAAAGGGAGAAG
Organism: Tetrax tetrax; assembly: GCA_009806455.1. Lineage (NCBI taxonomy): Eukaryota > Metazoa > Chordata > Aves > Otidiformes > Otididae > Tetrax > Tetrax tetrax. Next base: position 34,538 of record WHYT01016286.1, read on the forward strand.
AGGATGAGAGTGGAGATGAAGAAAGCAGCGAGGAGGAAGATAGCGAAGAGTCAGATGATGAAGACGAGGATAAATTGTTGGATGATCCAAACGTTAAAGAATGTGTTGCAGTTGGAAACTTTAATGCACAGCAGGAAGGGGATCTGACATTTATGGTAAATGTGTCTCTGTAGAAGTTTTTTGACACGTCAGCACTGCAGATCATTCTGTATTAAGCAATAACTACAACTAAATCCTGTGCTGCTGGGATGTAGCCAGTTCCTTGCAGGGTTTGGGAAGAAATGGCTTTTCTGCCATTTTTCCACCTTCTGTAGCGGCAGGGTCTGCCGTGGTAGTCTGTCATCTCTGATTAAGCTTCTGTGTTTTTTTTTTTCAATTGTGCCTGGAGCTGTTCTGAAATACTTGTTGCCTTTTGTCTCTGTCTCTCCTTCTAACGGCAAAGAAAGGCGAAGTCCTGCTCATCCGTGAGAAGAAGGCGGATGGCTGGTGGGTGGCTGAAAACTCGAAAGGGGAGAGAGGCCTCGTTCCTAGAACCTATCTTGCGGTTGGTGTGCTGCAGCCTTCTGTCCTAGTCTCACCTCTCTTGTTTTGCACACATGAACGATGATATAGCTGCACCACATTGATCCTTACACAGCAGCGTTCTGCCTGTTACTGGAAATAACACCGCGTTTGCGTACGTGCGTATGGAGGTATCTTCACAAGGCACAAAAGTACTGCTTTTGCTAGCCGTGATGACGCGCAGAGAAGCCTCTTGAATGGGAGAGTCGTAATCTCTGTCACTAAAGGTCAGCTCCGAAGACTCCAATGCTATGGGCTAATTTGGGCTTTACATAATTTACATGAAATGTGAGTCCATGTAAACGGAGTGTTTTGTAGTTTGATACAGAAGAGCCTTTTCAAAAATAGATTTTGAAGTTTTGTAACTTTTGAATGTTCATTTTTAGAGTGGCTTGCACTTTATGTACTTACACACATACATCCAGCGTACAATTGTGGTGAACTCTTAAGCCAGCGTTGTACTTCATGATGCTGACGTATTTCTCTTTTTGAAGAACCCACTTTGCAAATGCATTCTCTTGCTTACTTGTAGGAATCCTCCAGTCCCTCGCTGTAAGAGCAGAACTAAGGGCAGTGTTCTGCAGTTAGAGTGCTCATTACAGACAGAAAACCTCCTCTTCTAAACTATTCACGTGTGCTGCGGGTGGAGGAAGCATTTTTTAAGAACTGTGAAGGAATCAAGCACCTTCCCTTTCTGAATCTGAATTGCAGGTCCATAATGAAGATGTTGACAGCCCAGAGCAAAGTGAAGAACACATAGAAGTGGTGGATGAAACAGCAGATGGAACTGAAATTAAAAAAAGGTAAATGGAGCAACGTGAAAGCAAATCAGTATAAAATTATTCTTCCTTCTCCTTAAATCTCCTCCTAAAATAATTTCTTACAGTGAGAATACCTCACAAGGGTATTTGGTTCTTTGTGACTGCATTTTTATTTTCAGCACAGCAGACACTTGCTTTTTTTTTTTTTTTTCAGCTTGCAGACACATTTTCACTGGGGTGGGTTTGTTGGGGAGTTTTGCTTTGTTTTGTTTTTGTTTTTCCCTGTCATGAAATCAAAGGATGACTGGGCCATGTATCAAGTTATGTTCCAGCTCATGAGCCAGTCTTATCAGTTAGTCTTAGTTGCTAGAAATACGCCGTTATTAGTATCTCACAGACATATGGTTATTAAGCTGCTGGCATTTGAAGACAAACCTGTAATTCAGTGTTTAAATTTTGTCCACACAAGGGTGATATTTTATAAAAAATACTTTTTTTTTTTCTTGCAGAACAGATTCTCACTGGAGTGCTGTAAGAAGAGCTATCTCAGAGGTAGGTGTCTCTCTTACGTAGCAACTTCATCTCTTTTAATTAACATCTCTGTTTTGTTTTTTTTTTGTAGCAAGAAATGCTACAAAAATGTTCTGTAATGCTTTAGAAATAGGCTGCAGCCCAGCCTATGTGTCTGAATGAAGATGCAAACGAGAAGTCTTTTGTTTTGCCACAGTAGTACTACACCGATCCTTTTTCAAGGGTGAGATTTTGTTCTGTAACTGGCTGCTCTGCTGCTGCTTTGAAGCAGAAGGGGGATTTAACAAAATGGGAGTCTGGCTGGGTTCAGATGTGAAACGAAGCGAAAATTCCTGAGGATGGTCCAAACTAGCTGCAGATGAGAGAGGTGACTGATGCCCAAGTCTCTCACATAGGTCACATAGGTTGAGCAAGAGTTCTAAATTAGGATAGAATTAGCTGTTAAATAGCAGGAATACTAATATCCCTTTTTTTTTTTTTTTTTTTTTTTTTTTTTTGGCACTAGAATGACACGGTAGAGGTCCTGGCAACCATAGGAGCAGTTCCTGCAGGATTCCGCCAATCCACGCTTTTCCAGCTCCTAGAAGAAGGTAAGGTTTTCTCACGGTAACTGCGGTGCAGGACTCTCGAGGTCTGTGGTGAGTTTCTTATCCTGGTTACTAGCCTAGTGGACTAAAATCAGCCTTGCTTAATTATAATTGGTAATCTGAACAGGCTATATTCGACCCATCCAATAGCGCATAAAAGGCTTTGTTTTCTTCTTCAGTTGAGTCTTAATTTATCTGTGTGAAATCCTGGCCACACGAAGGCAATGACAAATTTCCTAACAATTTCAAAGATTCTCCTCTTTGGAGGATACTTCCTGTTGACATTGCAGAAAATGATGATTTTTTTAATCTTCCCTTTTTCTTTGACATCTTTCGGAGTCAGAATATATTACACATCTCGTATATTCCTAGTCTTTTTGTTTAAAACTGTTTCCAGTAATTTTTGTTAATTAAATTACTGTGTTTCTGGAATTAAATCCTGCAGAACACTTTTGCAAATAGTAAAAGTACCCTTTTTAAAGGGTACTGGTAGAAGATTCCTCCATAGTTTCGTTTGGACCGCTCAAATATTCAAATGGACTTCAGCCACATCTGGATTTTGGGTGTCATTCATTTTGTGGCAATAAAGATCATAAAAAAAAAAAAAAAATCTAAGAATTTTAAAAATTACTCTCTTGTAGGCAATCAGTTTCGAGCAAGTTACTTTTTGCAGCCTGAACTTACTCCTTCACAGCTGGCTTTCAAAGACTTGGTGTGGAACTCTGAAAAAAATACTGTGAGTATGACTGGTAAGAAAGCTTTTCCTTGGAGAGAAATGACGGGATCTGTAGATGTGGATTGCTAGCAGTATGTCATATCAGTGCGTAAATATCGCTGTGAAACAGATGATGGATTTCCATGTCAATTTAGACTCCTTAGGCAGTAGATGTTATCACATCCTGCTCTCCAACAGGCCAAAAACTGGTACAAGTTGGTGTGTTGGGTATCTTTTAAGAGTCATGTTTCATCTTAAGTTTGCGGGTTCCTTCCCTGTCCGGGGGAAGCAGATCTGCACGAACACTACACTCAGTCATCTCAGTAAATAAACACAAACTGGTACTGCACGCCGGAGGAGCCTGCAGATTTAATCCTCCTCCTGTTGTCTGCATTTCAGATCTCTCCTAGACCAACTCGAGTGTCCCTGATTGTAACTCTATGCAGCTGTAAAATGATTCCTCTCCCAGGAGTCAGCATACAGGTTCTCAGTAGACATGTTCGACTCTGTCTGTTCGATGGCAACCGGGTAAGTTGTTTGGCTATCAAAAAAAAAGAAGTCTTGATGAGGTGTGGCTCTTAGAGGATTTTTTTGCACGCTGGTTCCTCTGGTAGCCAATTCCTCCAGTTGTCTCCCTTGGAGAGAGACACACGCAATCTGCCTCCCAAGCCTCTTAACTTACTCTCGGATTAATCTGGCTCGATATTCGCCCGCGATCACAGTGTGACACCCTACCCTCACTCTCTCACTTGCAGTCACCTCAGACACGTAGGTTTGGCTAGTTGCTGGCACCTAGACATACACACACACGCATTCAGAATAAAGGGCCCATTCACCCAGAAAAATAATTATAAATGGAGTTTAACAAGACAGACTGCATTGATCAGGTGCTGGGCACAGCCAGACAAGCATACTTATCCCTCTTTTCCCACCCTTGATACTCCACAAAGTGCCTTGATCCCTCCCTTTTTCTGCCCATGGTTTCTCACCTGAACAGCCCTAGTAAGTCACGTGGGGTCCCCAAATGCCCTTCCCCTGCAGGCCAGTGTCTCAGGCTGTAGGGCAGTCCAGCCAGCCACTCCTGTTGACTCACCATGATGGGAGTCACACCCAGCCCTGGGGCTGGTGGCTCTCCTGGGCAGCCCTGGGAGGGGCTGGGGCGGGACCTGCATTGCTCTGAGTCCATAATTTCGGTTCCCCCACCTGTCATTGTTCCTCTTTGCTCCTTGATGTTTGTAGAGATGAGTCTTTCCTGGGCAGATCTCTCTCCTGTGCCAGGCCTGGGAATAGCTGGGTCATATTCACATTCCCCCAGCTGCTGTTGATCCTCTGTGCTCCTTTGTGCGTTTGTGTAGAGCAGCTTTTTATAACAGAATGTAACGCTGACGATCTGGCGGTTTTCTTCCTGCTGCACTGAATGCTCTTGGGGCAAAGGGGCTGTTACTGGTGTATATGAAGCAAGGATGGTTGGAAAGTGCTCTGTGGCTACAGAGAAAACTTCCTTGGTAGTCCTTTAAACTGAAGCCATCTGATAAAGTTGAAAAGCAAGTGTAATTTTATCTTTGCTGTATGCAGCGTTGGATTAATCTGGGATAATACTGCATTTTCTTACAGTTGCATAGCTTTCTGGAAGAACTCATCTTAAGATTTTTTTTCACCACTTGAAATATTTTAGGTGCTGAGTAACATTCACACGGTGAGAGCGACGTGGCTACCTAAAAGTCCCCAAACGTGGACCTTTTCTCCAAGGGTAGGTATCCTGCTCAGGGAGGGACCTAGCCAGTAACTAGCTGCTTACAGCATCTGTTACTTCTGGTCTTTGTATTGAAATAAAATGTCTTGCAACCAAAATGAACACGCAGGACAGAAGAGACTTCCTGAAGTGCACAAATTCAAATGAAACCAAGTGAAACCAAAAACCCTTTGGAGAAATGAGTTAAGGGGAAGGAGCGGGAGGGAGTGGTGATCCAGCTGGTGGCACTGGCTGACTGTAAATTGGTATCACCCACTGCCTGGTGTTCATGGAGAGAGGGAGACACTAACCAGTTTGCATACGAGCTTTTGCTTTGATTTCGTTAAAAAAGCAGCATATGCTTCCATGTTTCAGGTGCCATGCATGGCCACGCTCACAGGAGTGTTGTCATGTTTTACCCCAGTTGTTGCTGTGTTCCTGGAGGGAATTAAGTGCTTTTTGACATCAAAAGCTCGTCAGCGCACAAAAAAATGTACCTTGGTAGCATAGCTGTGTTTCATGGCAAGATAAAGAATAAGGGGAGCAAGGTTTCAACTGAAATTGGTTCTCCACTCACCATTTTCTTTTATATGCACTGGGATTGGGTCTGAGATTGGTGTGTTTGATTGGCCTTTAAAGATCAGAAGGTTTTCTTTTAATAGGTACATTCACCTTTTTTTTTTTTTTTTTTTTTTTCTCTCCCCCCTCTCTGTATTAGGTAACGGGCATTTTACCCAGCTTGCTGGATGGTGACTGTTTTGTCCGGTCCAACTCTCTGTTTTCAGACATTGGCATATTATTTGAACTTGGCATCACTTATATCCGCAATGTAAGTGTGTGAAGTTGCAGTAGCACACGTTTGTAACGCGAACCAGCTGTCCCATCTTCGATATTAAGCTGCAGTATCCCAGCACCAAACTGGGAGATCCAAACAGAAATACAGCTGAACTTTTTGTTAAGATTGTCTTCAGACTGCTGAAGACGGGGACCTAAGGGGGCATCATGGCCCTTCTCATGCTAACGGGAGCAGTCAAGATTATGCAAAGCGTCTGCTTCTCTGTGCAGAGGAAGTTTAGTTGAAGGCTGGAGCGCTGACAAATTCCTACCTGTTATCCGTGCTTTTTGGGTCTGGAACGGACGGGCTGCAGGCGGAATCAGCTCCCTTTCCCAGGCACTGCCTCTGGTACTGTGAATGAAGCCTTCCGGGGCACAGGCTCACTGGCTGGGAAACGGTAGATTCTGGAATCAGATGGGTAAATCCTCTGGGGAAATTTTTTTTCCCCCCCTGCTCCTTTCTGTCCTGCGTGCTGTAGAGCATTAGTGCAGGTTTGGGGTGTTTTACCTTTGTATCTGTACATTTCTTCTTCTTCAGGAGCTTAATATACTTAGGTTTCCCTGAAATGTGTATTTCTTGACTTAATAAATCCTCATCTGTTAAATATGTTCACGGACAGTCAACTTCAGCGTAACTGTGTGCCGTTTGGTAAAACATCTTCAAACACCTGCAAATGCGACACAGTCAGTGTTTGCTTACCACAAAGCTGAGGCTTTTACCATTTTAATGGGATTATTCTGAATAATTGTGTGTGGTTCAGTTACTCAGTCTAGTTTAGCTACTCAAGTTATTTACATTTCTCTTTTTTTCTAGTCAACAGGTGAAAGAGGAGAGCTAAGCTGTGGCTGGGCATTTCTGAAGCTTTTTAATTCCAGTGGAATGCCTGTTCCTTCCAAGTAAGCTTGTTATGTTTTCCTGCTCTTTCTGTATTTATATAATTATGTGTATTTATGTTCCTTTTTAATTCTGGCTCTTCTTTATGCGCACTTGGCTGTATATATCCCTTTCTCATTTAAAAATGAGGAGACTGGTTTCTAAGACTTGGAAGCAGCTAAGAGTTGTTGTGAATTTTATTAGATGTGGGAAAGCTTGCTGTTAGTTTACAGAAATGATTGATTGTAGCGCAGACTTGCAATAGTTAATTTCTACCAAATACATAAAGATATATGTGTATTCTGAATATATCTGGATTACGGGGCAAAAAGAATGCCACAGGAGACTTCTACTATTCTATAAGCCTGTAGCTCTCTAAATCTGATCTGTAACATTGTTTGTCTGTTCCGTTAAGTTAAACATGGTACCCATGCTTGCTTCAACAGTGACTTACTCTCCACAGACCTGGGATTGTATTATCCTTCAACATTTTAAGTCTTCCATAGCTAAGTGTCTTTGATACTTAAGCCATGACTCCTCAAAAACATTTTAGTGAAACAATTGCTACATTTCATGTAAGAAAAATATTGGAGTCCTGTGGAAGGGAATAAGTGTTGCTCCTTTCTTTTGAAAGAACTAACTAGCTTCCTCATATAATCCAAGTTTCAAATTTATCATTTGAGTTTTGGTTACTTAGTAGTTAGGTGTAGTAATTTCCTCTAAAATACTAGTCATCACCTCAAGCACCGTGTCAGTGTTTCATTTGAGACAGCAGGTTTCTTTCTTTCTCAGAAAGCAGCTGTGCTGTTCCCACACACCCTTACATCTTTTTACTGTAGCTATGCTGCTCTTCTTTCACAGGGCGTATGAGCTGCTACTAAATGGTGGTACTCCCTACGAGAGAGGCGTTGAGGTTGACCCATCGATATCAAGAAGAGGTGTGGTTCCTCCTAAATATTATATAAATGAAACGATACAACAAAGGCTGTACCTATTTTACAACACACAGTGCTCAGCCAGGGCTCTCCTTAGCATGCGGTCACCACAGCCTGGTTTGGTTTTTTGTGTTTATCCTCCACGGTACTCTGTCCGTATTACGAATCCACTGTCCTAGAGAGAGGCAATAGCTTATGTTAGACCAAATATTGATAATATTGTCAGATGTTCAATTCCTCCTGGTTTTTAGACCATTACAGTTGTAGCAAAACATCTCGTGCCCAATTTAAATGTCCATTCTTGTAATATAATTCTTAACTGTTGTTTCAAAATGACAGATTTAATATTGGGTATTTATTTCTTAAGCAGGCAGTGGTGTTTTTCATCAGTTTATAACGCTCAAGAAACAGCCTGTGCTTGCAGTGAAACTGCAGTCATTAAGCGTGCAGTCGAAAGACATCCTGAAGTGAGTATGCTAATAATCATCTCCATGAAGCTGTCATTGCTCTCAAGTTTTGGTGAACAGTGCTTCTAGGAGCAATTTAGAAAAATCTCAACGACATTTTTGTTTTTTTTCCCCCCAATAGTTTGCTACCAGAAACGTTAATTGGCAGTATGTGCTACATCCATCTCTTAATATTTTATCGACAAATCCTCGGTGATGCACTCCTGAGAGACAGAATAAGCACGCAAAGCACAGGTAAGAACTGCTGTTGTGGAGAACCCCTCAGCAACGGGGAGTGTGTGGAGAAAGATGAGGTTCCTAACGAGAGTGCCTCTCTCCAGTCTCCCGTTGGTAGGAGAAAGCAGGGCTCTGCAGGAGCAGCTGGCTGATACGGGGTTCCCGTAGAATTCCGCTCCCTGGTATTGCCGGCACTGACAATCTCACAAGGTTAGGAAATCACGCTGCCTGCACGGAGGATTTCAGTGTTTTAGCTTTCAGTCTGCAGCTGTTGTGAGGACAAACAGAAAGCTGTTGTCCCTTTTAATAACAGAGAAGAGCCTCTTGCTGTAAACACCAGCGCTCGGTGTTTGCATTTCAAACTAGTGCCATTTCGACTCGCACCTACTGCGCTGCCCTGTTTGACATCGGTTCACAGCGCAGAACGCAAAACTCACAAGAACAGTTTTGCTTTCTGTGAAGTATGAATGAAGTGTTTTCAGTGACATTCTCACTAAAAATAGCCTATATGCAAAGGGTTACTTCTAAATAAATAAAAATAAATAACAAGCAAATAAAGGTAAACTATTATTTGGAAGAGAAATGTTTCCTTCTCACCATTTATGCAATGAGAGATTAGACACGCACACGGGTTTACTCATTCATTTCTAGTGTATGTGTGCTCTCTGAGTTATAGAAGAGATTAGGCAGATGTTTTTGCCGTTGAGGCTAAGACATCCCCTTTATTTTTAATTACTATTTACTTATTGGCTAATGCAGCTGGGAGAGACAGAAGTGGAAGAGTTCTGGTTTTGGGAGTTAGTATCTTGCTCTGATTTCAGAACTCTGTATATTATTCCCTCTGTATCTTTCCTTCAACGGAACTGTAATAGTTTATAGCCTTCTCCACTTTAAAATCAATTTGAAATATGGAACATGTACATTTCTTAACTGTACTACAGGTTAATTCAGGCATCTGACTTACAGGTTCATCTTTCAGAGGTGCTCACAACGTAACTCCCTTCCTGATTTTCTTGAACTTTAATAGTTTTAATAATAACTTTAATAGACTTCAGTATCTGAAAGTCAGACCCTTTCATAAATTAATGCTTTATTTAATAAGCTCATCACAGAGAAACTGAAAATGCTTAGTTTTTAAAGGGTAGTTGAGAACTGTTGTACTTACTTGATTTGATGTTTATGACATAGGACAGAAGAACAGGCTGGTGACCTCTCCTGGAGTTAAATTGCATCCCTTTGGATTCAGACTTCATTGGAAATGATTTAAAAGGCTTTACCCCAGGGTTTCAGAACTTGTTCTGGTAGCCATTTTCTACTTTTTTTTTTCTACTTTTGTAACAAAAGAAGATTTCTCTTACTTCAAAATCAACTGTCACTTTAGAAATAAGCAACTTAAAACGCCCGTTACATAGGTTACGGCCGGCCTGTTCAGCTCAGACAGGAGACCCCGCTATTACCGGGTAGCTAACCTGGAAGGCACGCGGGAGACCCCCGCAGTCTGATGATGTGCCCCACCGGGGAAATTTACTGTGCCACTTACCTCGCTTCTCTTCAAATCACACACAACACAAGCCAGATTGAAGTAGAAGGAAGGTGTGTTTATTCATAACATCCAAGTCAGGCAGCACAGTTTCAGATGTTTATGAAAAAAGACAGGTGCAGAAACAAGGAAGAACACCTCAATCTACCCTTAGGTTAAATCAGTAAGGTCTCTTGCTTGCTGGCTTCTCCTAATAAACCAGCAATCCCTTTCTGTGTGTCTCCTCTCTCTCAGGTGAACTGTATCTCAGCCGCTGAGAGGCTGCAGACTCAAGAGAATGCAGTTGTTAGCTCTTCTACCTTCCCTGCTGCTCTGGAGTACTATCACAACTCCTTTTCCCTTTGGAATATTCTGAGGGGAGTCAATCTGCTGAATACCTGGGTGTGCTGGTACCTTGAGAACGATCCTGTTTCTTCCTTAGCCTTGAATGTGTTTGTTTTCTGTTTCAGATTTAATCTGTAATCCTATTTTAGCAACTTTCCCTCAACTCATGGATCAGCCAGACCTGATGGATGCACTTCGGGTACGTTATCTCCGGGGTGTTCAATTACATCTGATGTGTCAGGATTTCCAGACAGTTTGCAGAATTGGCACAAGGGAGGAATGGGGAGTGTGAAGAAAGTGGGACTGTAACAGGAGCTTAAACTACCATGGGACTGCAGAGAGGGAGATTTTTGCAGCTAAAAATGGAATTGCTTTAGATCTCCACAATCTCAGTCTGATTGTACATTTTATTTCATTTTAGAGTGCTTGGGCAGACAGAGAAAGAACGCTGAAGAGATCTGAGAAGGTAATAAATTACAGGTTTTTCTTTGACATATATTCAGTCTAATTTGAACTAGAAGCTTTTGGTCAGTTTATTGCCAGTTAACTTCTCTCACCATACATTTATTTAGAAAACGTAGATACACTAAATGCAGTTCTTAACCTTTCTTACCCCGTTTCTTTTATAACAGTAAACTAGGAGAAGAAGTTGTTCATGACATGAACTTGTAACTTTTTGTCTCAATGTCTGTATATAGTTGTTAGTGGGGAAGCTATTACAGGTTCATACCCAGTGTGATGTACTTCCAATACTTGACTGGTAAAAACTTTCCACTGGTACAAAAGGGGCTGTGTACACCCCCAAAATAACCCTTCCTCCTCCAACCTCTGAGCTCCAGTCCTCCCACAGTCTGTGGGGAAAAAGGCCCCCAGATTTTGCAGATCTCCCTACCTCAGACGGTTGTAATCTCCCCTTCTGGCGGGGAGACAGCTGGAGAAGAACTGAACTGGCCCTGTCACCAGGCTTACCCGTACCTTGTCCTACCTCCTGCCTCTGGATAAAGGGAAGCTGCAGGCACCTCCATGAGAAAGGCGTTGGCTCTTGATCCAAGACACCTCACTTGGGAGCAGCAGAAGGGCATTTCAGTCATTGTGCATGCTACTGAATAGATACACAAGATGATCTCCCCGTTTATGCAAACAAACCAAAATGCTGTTGAGTCAGAATCGCTTTTACAAGGCCATTCATCCAAAAAGAAAGCTGATCTGCTCAAAGAATTAGTAATTCCTGGGTGTCCCAGAACCATCCAGTTTTACCTGATTTGTTGTGTGCCCCTCCCGTGGTAGGATTGCTGCCTGGTGAATTCTTACTCCTTACGTGGTTCTATGACGCTTAGCTGCTAAATCTCCTGCTGGGATGTTCAATGCCAGTCATAGCACTCAGTTTCAGGAACATTTCTGGAGAAGTTGCGGTGGTCAGTGTGTTTTCCTGGAGGCAGAGCTCTGCGCGTGTCCTTGCATGTAGGGGTTCTTTCTTGTGTTTCTTTCCTGTGTACAATACTTCCGTAGAAGTGCTTGGCAACACCGCGTAGTTGCACCGAAGTACTTTCAAATACTTTTCTCTGCAGAGAGATCGGGAATTTCTGAAGTCTCTGTTTGTCCTGGTGTACCACGACTCTGTCTTCCCCCTCCTCCAGTCCACTTTCCTCCCCGACTACAAGTGGGCTGAGGAAGAGTCTGAAGCATCTCGCTGGAAGGCAATTGCTGACTTCTTGAAAAAAAGCCGAGAGAATGATGGTGCGCTTCAGTATCTGCTGTCGTCAGAAAACACTCACAAAGCCTTTGATATCTCAGAGCTGGCTTACGATTTCTTAGGAGAAGTGAGGAAAAACAATCCTGAAGTGTGAATGGATTCAGAAGATCAACACAGGCTACATAAGAATGGAGTAACAATATAAATAAATTCCTACAAAAAAGAAACTATGTGTACTGTCTGAATTGTAATGACTATTTTAACATATTGAGAGACTAAGATTATTTTATCAATTTAACTAATGGAAATTATATTTTACAATGTTAGGTAAGGCTACAGTTGCCTGTTACCTGTTGTAGCCACGTCCAGCATTGTATTTTGCTCAAGCTGAGCAAATTCTGAGTCAGCGCTTCTCTCCTCTCATACCGCTTCCAATTTCCAGTTTTCTTTTAATCAGGGTGAACAAAAGACTCTTTGTCCCACTATTGCAGCAGACTGGTAACAGGCAAGGAAAATAGCGATGATCTTTAAGAATGCTGCTGAGCAAGGCCAGCCAGGTTGGGACAAAAAATCATCTCTTATCCAAACAGTGGACAGCAGGCTGCTCTCTATTTAGACTGTTTTACTGTTTTTCTTTCCCACTCTGGAAAAAGGTTGGTTTATTCACAGGAATGCGCTTGACCCACCTAATACAAACAAAAGCTGGTGAGAATTCGGGGCACGCCGTGTTGCCCCTGTGCGTGGCTGTGCCGTACGGCAGCTCCCTCTGCGCTGGCTGGTGAGCCGCGGGGTTTTCCCCAGGATGTTAGAAGGCTGCTTTTCCCCGAGCGGTTTGTAACCGCAGGCCGTGTGTGCTGCCTGCTCCCAGCAGAAGGTTATTAATCCAAATTTTTTTTTGTGCTGGCGTGTCTGGATGCTTTCTGCATGGGTACCCTGCTACCATGTGCGAGGAGGCCGGCGTGCACTGAGTCACATGGGGCTTTAGATCAGAGCCGGGCGCTGGTTCTGTCAGGTGTGAAATGTTTTGAAACAAGATTCTTCAAAGACCACATCACGCTGCACGGAGCCCAAAGCCAGGAACGGGAGCCTCCAGGCGTGCCGCAAAGCACTTCCCCCTGCCCTAGGAGGGGCTCCCACAGAAAGAAACATCAGAGATTTGATCTTTGCTCTGTATTGTGCACAGAAGCCAAATTCCTAGGGCATCGCTGGGCTCTCCTAACAGAGATACAATATCTTACTATGATATCGTCCCCTTCCTGCTGCAGAGTGTCACCCGAGTCAGAATGACTTCACACTAGGCCATGAGGCAGAGACGTCACCTTCAGCCTTTCATCTCACCAGTTATCGCTGAATTACAGGGTGAGGCAGAGTCCTCTGGAAAAAACGACACCCAAAGCGCATCTGCCAGGAGGCAGAAGTTAAAGCTGGCCCGGTAGCTGTCCTTCAGACCTCTCTGGGCACTTAGGAGCACGCGGGCAAACCCTTCTACCGGCGTGTTGAGCTGTCTGTCAAAAATGCTTGGCTGCAACTGTAAGGCTGGATGTGCCCGGTGGGTGTGGGGGAGTCTGACGTGACCACGGAGCAGAAACCTGAACAGAAAGGGGAGGAGGCAATGACAGTGGAAGCAAAAATATTTCAGGTTTGAACGTGTGCCAAAGACAAAAATTGACTGCGTGGTGCAGGATTTTTTTTTTTCCCCCTCTTGTCAAAGACCTTGAATAGATCGCGCGCTGGTGGCAGCGTGGGGGTCCCACTGCTCCCCCATCCCGGCGCTGGCGGCAGGGCGCGTGAAGCCAGCCGCAGTAACCCGAGGGTTGCCGAGGGCTCCTTCAGCCGGAGGAAGCAGCACGGTGCCAGCTTGGGCTGGTTTCTGTGATTACGTCCCGGCGGGTGTGGCGGTTAAAACCCTGCATGGGAGCGGCGCGGGGGCAAATGCGAGCGGAGCGATCACAGATCGCAGCCTCAGCTGAGAAGAGATGGCCTCAGCATCTCCCTCCGCGGCCTCCACGCAGACCACCTTGCCCTCCGGACTCGCCGTCTTCAAAACCATCCCCTACGCGTTCATCCTACCGGAGATCGTGAGTATGGCAAACTTTGCTGCATTAGAGCACCTCACTGATGGCTCCAGTGAATCTAAAAAAATCAGGGAGCAGCCCCCAAAATGATCCTGAAGACAGTGTTAATGGGAAATAATGTCCTGTCTTTGAGCCTATACTGAATGCACAAAGGTGGTCTTCGTGATGCGGTTTTTTTGGAACAGCTTGAGGACAAGACACACTCCAGCTCCACCCCAGAGCCCGCGTGAGGGTCGCTGGCTGCCGTAGGGCTGGGACAGGCTGAAGAGCTGCCAGCGCCTCCGGGGCAGGAGCAGCTCTAGTTATCACACAGAAACTGCTTGAAAATCAAGGGAATTTCTTTCACTGTATTAAGTCTTTCCAAGGGCTCGAAGGCCTCACAAGTACGTCTTGTAACGTGTGACTCTTTCAATTGCTTCTGGGTCCAGAGGGCAGCGGTGGGCCTGGCCGAGATAACCGCTGGTGTACTTTGACACACCGCACGGCGCTGCTGACCCACATTGGGTACAATCGCTGCGGCTGGGCTTTGCCGTGAGCTGCCTGTGCCAGCGGGCTCAGCTCCCCGCTGCAAAGCTGGGGGAGTTTCATCCGCTGGAGCTGGAACGGCACAGGGCAGCGTGAACTTATGCAGATAACCCCGCGTGCCGGTTGTGCACGGGAAATAGCCTAGGTGGATCCAGAGCGAGCGACTCGCTCTGGGCTGCTGTCTGGAGTCAGGAGGAGACTTCCTCATGCCACAATTTCAAGCCCAGGAGATTAACCAGCGGGCAGGGCTGGGCAGACGCGGCCGTTCGCCCTTCCCAGATAAAAGTACATGTTCTGGCTTCTCTGCCAAAGCCCTCGGGGCAAGATGTTTACTTGCGTGGAACACAGCAGCAAACCTTTGCCTTCTGTAAGAAACAGTTTGAAGTATCTCCCGAGAGCGTTCAGGGACACTGGCGGCAGCTTGCGGTGCTGCTGTTGCTCCAGGAGGCTGCTCGGTGCTGCCCAACGATGCAGGGCTTCCAACAGCAGCTGGGGGAGGCGAGGGAGGACTCGGGGAGGAAAAAGGGCTTTCCCCATCCCAAACTCATCGGAGGTGCCTGTGTTTGTCCCCGGCAGCTCTGCGGTACCTGGGTGTGGATCCTCGTCGCTGCTACCTCCGTCTCCTTCCCGCTGCTGCAGGGATGGGTGATGTATGTGTCCCTCAGCTCCTGCCTCATCTCCCTGCTGCTCCTCATAAGCTACCTCTTCGGCTTTCACAAAAACAACGAGAACTGGAAAGTGCTGGTAAGGAGGGGCTGGGACACTGGCAGATGCTGGCAGCAGCAGTGTGGGCACAAAACCACCGTGACTGGTGATGGGTTAGCCGGCCAGCTGCCAGCCCTCCTGCGGACAACCAGCCCTTTTTGCTCCTTTTGCCTTGACTGGAAACGCTGAGGGAAGCTGTGCCATGCCGTGAACGCCGCCTGGGCACAGGGCAGGGTTTGGCATGGTACGAGGGTTTGGTCCCAGGCCCTGTCCGGGCGCGCGCATCCCCTTCAAGCACTGGCACGTGCAGAGGATGGACATCGTCCTCAGGGTGAACCGGAGAAGGACAGTCCTGAGCAGGTTCTGATCCTGGCCGCTCCCTTGTTTTGCAGGACAGTTTGTACCACGGCGCCACAGCCATTCTGTACATGAGCGCTGCAGTCTTGCAAGCCAACGCAACCATCCGCTCTGAGGATGGCCCCAATTTGCCACTTTACTACCAGCTCAACAGTGCCGCATCGGTGAGTCGGTCCATTAAATCCCAGACAGGTCAGAGCGCTCACAGTTCCCCTCCCGGAGATGCAGGAGTGAATATTAAAGTCACAGCACAGTCACCCCAAGCCCAGCAGTGTCACACTGGTCAGAGCTTCTGCTCCTCATCTCTGGTGTGTTGCGCAGCCAGCGTGGGCTTCTTGGGGTCCAGCAGCTTGCGGACAGCCCTGTGTGGCTACCTCCTGAGAAACGTTGGGGGCTTTGCCAGGTCAGAGCACCGAGAGGAGATCGGTTTAGACTCTCCCAGCTGACTCCAGCTTTTGCTCTTCTTCCTCTCATGCAGTTCTTCGCCTTCATCACAACCCTCCTGTACATCCTCCACGCCTTCAGCATCTATTACCACTGAGCCTGGCAGCGCCAGCTTCGCCTCTGCAGGACGAGGGCTTTCCCAGCGCAAGGGATGCAGCCATCTTCCACCAAGGTGTCCCTGCCCCGGCCGCATCACCGACCCCGTGAGGACGGCGGTTGCTTTTTCACGTCACTGAAGGAGGGATTCTTGTACAGCGGCGTCGTGTCTGTGTGCTTGTGGGGACGTTTTGCACCTGGCCCGTGGGCTACACGACGGGAGGGACTGGGTGCAGGCTCTGAGCCAGCCTCCTGCTCTGATGTTCCACCAAATAATAGATGACCAAGGGGGGGTGGGGGGGGGGGAGGAAATCACTGTTCCTTCAAACAATTTCCTTTCTTATATTTCTTGTCTCTGGTTCAGCTAGATCACTCCCCAACACATAAACTCCTAACAACAATATCGTGTTCCTTGACTTTCAGATCATTTCATTTGGTATATGCAGTACTATAAGAATAAAGTGTCTGCTAACAGCGTCTGACCAAACAGGTTTCGACCACTATGTAAGCTATGTTCATTGAACAAGCTAATTTTACTCCATAAGAGTTAAAAATTTCCTTTCAAAAGCCAGAAAATGTTCAACAGACTTTTTAAACAAGTAAATCATAGAACTTCTAACAAACTTCTAGATATAGTATAAAAGTATGGCATGAAAAGACTTATTACTGTGAGCAGTTATTTACAGTCGTTGTTCTCCGTTGCCGTTACAAAACCTGCAGCCGCAGAGGACAGTCACTGGCAGCACCATCACCTAGCAGCGGCGTTACAGGTGTCCCTCCTCTCTGCATCTTCGGCACTGGAGTGACTGGTAGAGGGAGTTCCCTCCTCTCTCTGCCTCAGAAAATCCTCCGCTTCTGGGATAGCGTTGACTCGCAGTACATCTAAGTAGAGAAGGTAGTCCTGGAGACAAGCCGGCAACGGCAATTCCCGGATAAACCGGTCCGATCGCAGGCGTTCACTCGTTAAAACGGACCGGATCTCAAGACGACAAAGATGAGACAGGGAAGGAATGAAGGCTGAAAAATTAAAAATCCAAGTCAAACGGTGAACAGGACACCATGGGTTTACATCTCTTGCCTACAGTCACCTGGTTTAGCTGGATCCCACCTGAACCCCCCAATCTCTGGCAGATAACGAGGCAGCGCTCTCGACAGCGAAGGGCTGTTGCCTGCCAGAATCAGCATTTTTGGAATTTCCCTATAGGAGCTAGAAAAATTACCTTAAACTTCTAGAAACAAAATGCCAAAATATCATTTTATCCTTAATCAGTGTCACCTATCCAGCCCATAACAGCTACCTGCTTGGGGAGAGAGCCACCTTACAAGAAGTGAAAACTTAAGTCTAGAGGTAAATCAAGCAACAAAATAACACGAGCGAAAACACTTTTAGGATAAGTATTAAATGACAGCATGACTCAGTTGGCATATGATGCCAAATGTTCTAACACGTTGCTAAATGACTTAGGACTGCTGTGCCAAAAGATGAAAAACCATGTCTGTAAATGTGCATTCGCTCCAACGCAAGCTTTCACATTACAGATCATCTCGTCCCGATACAGAAATCCAGTGCCTCCAAGCTCTCCTAGAGCGGCTTCTCCGTTTATTTGATTCACAAGGCATCTGCAATAACTGCAATCACTTCTGAATTTCAGTTCAGAAGGGTAAGCACAGCAGCTGTGCAACTCCACAGAACCACACATTTTGCAAGCCTTCAGCCGGAGGTGTGAGCACCAGTTCCTGAACTTTTCCACAAGAACCCTTCATTTTTAATTTCCTACGTTCGCACACATGAGCGGCTCATCTCAGTTCAAGCGCCTGGTGATTCTCATGTGGGGAAGCCTGCCTCTCAACACAGCAGCTGGCCTGCTTGCCCTGACTGCTCTTGGCTGAAAGAATGAAAAAGTGAAAACGTTCAAACTTCCCTCCCCTGCTTTCTCCTCTCTGCTTTCCCTCTTCAGCTTTAGTTACTGCATGCTGTTTCAACACAAATATATTTACTAATGGCAAGGGAAACAAAGAAAGAACTAAATTTCCCCAAATAAAACCTTTTTTTTTAGTTTCAAATATTCCACAGGAAGTATTATCTAATGACATTATCACGTAGATATTTTAAAAATTATTACAGATGCTTTTAAAGAAGAATTTGCTTTGAAATGAGTCATTAACAAAGACATCTGAGCACAATTTTTCAGTAACATAATGTACAGGTCACGGTGCATGCCCTGTATGTTAAAGCTCTTTTCTGAAGGGTGAATGCAGCGAGCCCTAGTGTTTTCCTGGACAATCAATTATCGAATCTTTTGGGCTGACCACGTTTTGATTACAGGAGTGACAGTGAACAGCTAGATTTGTAGGGATTTAATATGATGATTTATATGGTTTGCATTTTAATTACTTCAAATGCTTACAGAACAGGATAGACACTTCACTGGAAATACAAATCAAGTTTAAAAATAAAAATAAAATAAAATAAAAATATCAGTGGGATATTGTCTAGCAAATATAACCAAGTAATACTGATCACATCTTCCCTTAAATCTTCCAAGAGGCCGAACAAATCATTTCAGGAAGGCACAGTACTAATTTACACTCCCTACCCATATTTTATAGCACATGCATTAATTTGAAGTGGACAACGTAGCCTGAACTGAGAATACCTACTTGAAACACGCTAACTGTGAACAGAACGATGTCATGAGTAAAATCCGTTCGAATACATGTTGGTGGTTGGTTTGTTTAGGGTAACTGCTACTTCTGCTCCCTGGTTTCTGGACAAGCTATGTCACAGCCTGGAAGCTGCCATACACAGACTTTTTTTCCTAACAGCACTGCTTACCAAAATGGCTCTTGGGAGTCCAAGTGAACTTCTCTTTGTATTCTGAAAGGTCTTGCTCTACTGCTGGAGGAAGTCTCTTCCAGTTCGTGAACTCCAGGATGAAATTAAGGGCGTCCTTGCTCACAGAGGAAATCCTGCGTAACAAGACTCCCTTAAAATATCATTTTACACAATACCATAAATACAATAATGGAAACAACGCGTGAAAGCTTCGCTATTTTCTAACAAATCCTTAACAACCTACATCCTAAGCACAGAAACAAAAAACCATTAAAGAGAAATAGAAAGTAATGTTGACAGCACAAGCCTTTACTAATGCAATTTTATCTAATTCCATTTCTTTTTAATAGTAGGTTAGACTGTAAGAGAAAAACATCTGCTCTGAAATTTAAATGGCTCAGTAACAGGCAACGTTCTCCTCTGCACTGATTTCTTATTCCATTTCCACCGTAATTTTAATAAGAGGTCAAGACACCAGAGCATTATAAACATTGCCATCACTTTTGGAAAAAAAAAACAAAACAAAACAAACCACATATGTTCAGCTACTTATTTATTAAAACAAAACAAAACCCCTCCAAATTTGCAAGTGTTTCAAACTCTCTTTCTACCACAGCTTGCATTTATATGCATTCAGAAATCAGTATGATTTCCACTTCAAGTCTTTAGCATGTGTCAAGAATTTTAACAAACAGCTTAGGTGAATAAAGCGTGCAAGGAGGTTTAAGTAACAGCAGGCAAACCAACTGGTTTAGTATGACACGTGATGAAGCACCGCGCAATTTCACAGAACAACTTCTCAACTAGATGTAGGCAATCCTGAATTGTCATCTGACTGGAAATCTAAATGCTTTAAACACACAAAAACACCAGACTAAAAATAATATAATACACTTGTTTTTTTTACAAGAGATTAATGTCAAAGTTATATTATGTCCTTTCTAGTTTTTATTATTTCATTTTTCACATTTGACTGAACTTTCATACGTTCACCGAAAGCCATCCAGGAGAGAGATCTCATTGCCTAGCTTTCTTTAAGAGAACGGCGATTTTACTTTTCCCACTGGTAATTAAAATTGTCAGTGCTCTAGACTGACCAGTTTACGACTGACTTTGCACAAGGAGCCAGAAACAGTTAATAAACCACACGCTATCTACTGTCCTCCTGTTATTTTCCAGGACAGAATAGTTAATACTGAAGTTGAGCTTACAAAAACATCAGTTTTGTAGATTACGATGAGAAGTGGTTTTTTTAGAAGTGCAAAGCAAGTAATTAGTATAAAAGTGTTTGTGGATTATGTAACACAATATCAAAAAGCATCACAGATGATATGCACGGACAGGGAGATTTGTTTACTCACTGAATCGCAGTCCTGTGTTTACTTTTGCAATTGCTTAGTCGTCTACGACTAAATACGATCTCCAGAAGCACAGATACACCCCGCTTTATAGGTGCTCCTCTAATTACTGCTCAGGAAGCCACGGCTGCTAGGTGCACAGAATCTTGCCAACTCGTAAATGAGTGCACGTAAAACTACCAACGATATCTTAACCATCATATCTTTTAACAGTTACGCACATAATGAGTTTATATAGCTCACTTTATCTGGTTAACAGCTGAGACGTGGTAGTAAAATCTCAGTGTCATCTTCACAGACAAGAAAAAAAAACAGCATAAAATACAAATACTCCATAATTTTAAATATAAGTTCAAATCTGTGTGCCTAATTAATCACCAAGCTGTTATTTGTATGTGGAAGAATTTAAACAGAAACAAACAAACCAACCAGAGTGGAATTTTTGCCCTCTTATTTTCTTTAACACAATCTCTAAGTGCACCTGTTTTCTCTCCTCCTAGCCTTGGCCCAGCTTCACCTTACATTTGTTTCCCATCTCTCCTGACCTTCTCGGTATTCGAAATTCTTTTTACCATTGCCATATTACACACACGCTACTTGCAACTACCTTTGGGGGCTAATAAGAGACGTTCGATACAAAAATTGTGAAGTCATGCCTTTCTCCAGGGCAGCGATAAAGCAGTCTCCATTCTGGCTTTCTTCCTAAAGGAAATTTGTTTTGCTGCATCCAGCCATTACCCGTGAATGACTTATTTCAGACTTCCCATAATCCTCGTCACTCCCGATCACGGCAAGCGATTATCAAGCACTATCCTCCGAAAGCACGCGTTAAATAATATTGGCAGCGGCTCTGCAGATTAGCATACAAAGTGTCAGTAAACAAGCCGACGTTATCTGCTTACCAGAATCCGCACATTAAATTCACGGGATTAAAACCAGCCAAGAGCAGATAAGGCAGCCATTCCTTGTACTCCTCCTGCGCTTTAATTGTGTAAGTGATGAACTCCGATAACTGCTCCCCAGAAGGCAGGGAACAGCCCAGCTTCAAGAAGCGTTGAAACAAAGTAAACTTTTCATGGAACAGGCAATGTCCCAAATTAATCCCAAGTAAGGTGATCCGGTATTTCAGGAAAATATCAATGAAATAAAAAAACCTGCGAACAGCACACGAGGAACAGGACGTGCAGTTAGTTTTCACCCCAGAAAGCATCTACCACTCAGATGGGGGGTGGAACACATCATCTCAAGATCATAATTTTTAATTATAACAGACTTTCTTATAAAAAATAATTTCTCAAATAGCCTCTACCTATCTGTGTACAAGCCTCAATTGTTCATAGGGATGAGAACACCAAGGCACATTCTCTCTATGTTAGTATTTTGGCTAAAAAAAGTTTGCAGGTGACAAACTTCTGGAATCTAAGAAGTGTTGAAATGTTTCCTATTTTGATTTTTCTTCCTTAAATAAAAGAAATCAGAACCAGTCCCACGTGGAAGACAAGAGGCAGGAATGAGAAACCAAAACCATTATTCCCAAATATAAGCCAGTCTCAAAAGCTATGGTTTGCATCCGCTGGATAAACTGCTTTTTAATTAACTAAATTCACTACTACCAAAACCTCGTTAATTTAAATGGCAGCACATAAGCAATACATTTTGATCCACATACCTGAAATATTCTGTTAGAATCTGAGTTTTAAGAAGATTTGAAAGCCTTTATCAAAGATATTTTCCTTAATGCAGCACACTAGCCACGTAACATGGCCACATTACCTCACATTACTGTTCCTGAGGAGAAGCGTCTACAAAGGGTGAACTAACTAGAATTCTTAAATGATGTATAGCAATGAGGTGAAGAAGCTTTTATACCTTATTATATTAAATTAAAACACTTACTCTTTTTGGAAAACCATACACATGGGTGACCTGCAGCTGAAGCTGAGGCACTCCTGCGCATCTGGACTGTAGCCTTCTTTGAGCAGCATTTCCAAACACTCTGCGTGCCCGCCATACACCGCTGAATACACGGGGCTCACTTTGTCTTTGCCTTTGTCACAAATCCGATCCGTAATTGGTATTAGCAGCTCTAATATCCTGCAAATATTTACAAACACTATTTATTTTCTGATCTTGTGCAATAATTAATTGTAAACTTATGGGCATTTTTCACACGGCCATTACAAGTTCGGAAGAAAATCCTACCTGTTTTTTCACTACTGAGTTTGCATAAAAGAACAATCTTTAGCATTTCATACACAGACCCATAGCAAACATCGTGCTTTGGCATGGATTTAGGCTGGCAATAAATATTTTAAGCTGAACCAGAGACAGATATTCCTATTATCCAACAAACACTTTTACAGCAATATGCATATTAAATAAGCAAACTGACAATGTGAGTTGCAAATAAAATTAATACTTACTTCTGTTCAACAACACTCACTGAGATAGTGAAACAGAAAAATCACTCTTTCATAGCTCACACCTCTGGTTCACATCCTTTCCAGCTAACAAGGATTAGTGACAAATGCTGATTCCTTTGCTACTGGAACTTACTGGTGCTGCTCAGAGGTCGCCAGTTACAAATTGTTGCAAAAGACAGGAAGGTAGCATTTGATTTAAAGACATTTTTAGTACTGACAACTTCACTAACTCATCTTCTGTTTCTGAGCTACCACAGCCATTGGTTTGATGAGAGGCATCAATGTGACACACAAACTTTAACGACAACTCAGCTGATCACCTGCTTTTGCTAGGGGTTAAGATGGAGCAGCTCCTACCAATTCTGCAGTTAGTTCGTGTCACCATTAATATATTTCACTTTAAGCACTGTCACACACGTGCCAATCACAGCATTCCTGAGACATGCTTCTCTGCAACACCCTACTACTCTGGGAACTTCCTTCCACTCTTGATTTTCTGCTGTGAAAGTAACTTACATCACTGGGATTGGGGAAAGCTACAAATGCATTTCTAGCAGGATTAAAGGAACTGGTCTGTGGCTTTCGTTTTCTGGCTGATTGAGCTAATTCATCATTTGCACAAGATTACTTCTGCTACTTAATGGTCAGGACTATAATTCTAAGCTGTTCAAGTCATGTACAAAGCATATGCTAGTGCTATTTATATTTTAAAGTGTGAAAGTAATGTGGCTATTGAATGAACTGGTATCTGATTCAGCACTGTGGAAAACCCTCTAAATGTGTCAGGATACGGATTAGACAGACCCAGATTAGATGCTGAATTCAAAATGGTCATTCACTTCACTGGAACTACTAACCAATACTTACAGTATAGAAAGAATTAGAAATTCTAAACTACACATCAGCTTGAGAACTCATTTTTCTTCCCTATAGAGCTGAACCTCCTCTTTGTCGATTAGGTTTTTATTACCAGAATCTTCTGACTGAATGTCTTTGTAATCACCTACTTTTTATGGCCCATTTCAGCCGCTGCGTGAATAGGTAATTGCCAGTTATCCTCGTTGCAGTAGAGATTTGGATCTGCCCCTTTTGACAGCAGCAGTTCCACACATTCTGTGTGGCCCTCCTGCGCAGCAATCAGCAGGGGAGTGGCCCTGTCCTTAGCTTGGCAGTTCACATCTGCACCTAACAAAAAAAGCCAAGACTTCACGTCACCACTACAGGACACAAAATAACACCCAATTACTGTTAATCAGTAATTGGTTTTCACAGAGTGACTTCACAACACAACAAGTTTTCCACAGCAATAAGGAAACACTAACTAGCTTCTTGCTAACTTTTAAAATGGTCAGTGCTTTAACATTAACTCTGTCAAAGATCAGCACAAGGGGAGATAAAACGCTGGAGGAAAGGCAACGGGCTAGGCAATCTTTCGATTGTGATTATCTTGTAAGAATCAATCCGTGTTCGGCAGATCAGTTAGTACGATTTCTCTGGTCAGGTCACGGCACCCTCAGGCTTAACAGCTATGGCAATTAATTCTGGGTGTAAGGACACACACACTTTGTTCGTTATCTGAATGAAACTGTTGCTGTCACTTTACAACCAGAGAGAGGTATTTTCACTTAGCCTGAACAACATCCTATTACAAGAGCAATGTCATCAAAATCAGACCACTACAGTAGTGCCACTGAGGGCTTCTAGAAGACCCTGACGACCCTTAATCTTTTCATTAATCTTTTTTTTATTTATTATTTCCTACCATCGCTTGCTGAAAACTACCTTAAATTACTGAAGCAAGATTTAAGCAATTAAGATGGTTTTGCATACCTATCTGCATCTAAAATTACATCAAAAATACTGAAATTTGAAGTTATGACACGCAAAAGTACAACTAAAATTGTATCTGGTGACAGGCTGATGCAAGTTTAAGAACCATGAAGCTAAATGAATGATCACTCTTACCGTGGGATACAAGCAGTCTTAAACTCTCCAGCTTTCCATACTGAGCAGCAATAAACAAAGGTGTAATTCCAAAGTCATCCTTAGATTCCTTGCTTGCCCCTTTCTCCAGGAGTATTTTCATTATCTCAGTGCATCCCTGAAATAAATGTTTTTATTCTTAACCAACCAAAAAAAAAAAAAATAGGGAGTCGGTATAATTATTTTTCCCACACATTCCAAATAGAAATAAGGAAAAAAAGCAATACAGTCAATATTCTAAAGGTGTACTGAAAAATTAATGGTAGAAAAAAAAATTAGGACGAGTTTAATTCAATTTGTCACATCTGCTCATTTACACAACACATAGAAATGGAAAATAAATTAGTTTATCAGAACCATTAAGCTAAGATATTTCTATTCTGGAAACAGGTGATATATCTCACTGATTAAGAGATATTAAACAGAACTCTTTGTCAAAAAAAATCTTGTACAATATCTGAGCTTGTAAGTACATGCAATATTTGTAACACTTAAATAATTATTGCTTCCCAACATCAACATCTCATCTAGTTTCAGATACACTCTTCAGTGCATTGCAAGCCCTTCAGCATTTAGACAACATTATGACTCCTAGGCTAGGTTAGGAAAAATTACCTGATAAAAAGGCAAAGAGATAGATAAATTAGCACCTGGAATACAGCAGGTACAGAAAAATGATATGACACACTTACAGGTTACCTGAAAAGAAGCTTGGTGCAAAGAATTCCATCCAGACCAAGAATGGGGGCCTTCAACATTTGCTCCATGTTGGAGCAGAAACTTTACAATGTCAACATGTCCATTTTCAACAGCTTCAGATAGAACAGTAAAAAAAAAAAAAAAAAAAAAAAAAAAACAAACAATTCTTATTAACTTTATAGAATTAGATTTATAGAACTCATTGAAAAACTCAAATGGTCTCATTGCTAACTTCCTGACACAATAATAGTAATTCTTTTAAACTTGCCTTTTATATTTACACCCCCAAAACTGAGCTGGAGAATGGAAATTTATCCACAAAATTTTTAGTTATGACTTGTTAAAATTCCACCTAGGCCGTGCTAACATGGATAACAGAAGTAAGTTTCTCTCCTCCCTCATTCCTGTGGAACAGAGACACAATTCTGCAGCAGGCTTCCCAAACCTGAGAAGCCCAGTGGCTATCTTAGAACAAACTCTTCCAAACTTAAACTTCCTTTTAAAAAGTTTTAAACACTTACATAAAACTAACTTATAACGTGTAATGTATGCTACTGCATTCACTGACAAAGCCTCCTTTAGCATCCTGATTCACCCTCAAGTTTTTGCCAACAACAATTCTACCACGGCACGTTTCCTGTGTAACCGCCAAAGCCTGATTCGGTGACAGATGACCTGCCAGGAGTTGCTACTGACTGAATAATTTTTACAGTATTAGCACACGAGCACGCCAAAGGAGTGCCTCTGGCTTGTAGTACTCAATATCCAACACAGAGCTGTGCCATAGCCCCATCACACAGTCTGGAGGACTAACCTGGCCATAAACTTTTTCCTTTCTAAAAACATCTTGGATATGCAGCCCTAGGACCGTCCCCTGGCCCTGTCTAATCTATGTAAGAACTTATACAGGGTGTTAATTATCATGACCCAGTGTGCTCTTAATGATTATTTCCCCACAAGTGCTGCCTGTTAACAACTGTTTTAAGCAAACAACCTATTTAGTTGTTTAAAAATAAAGCGTGAATAGACTTGGAAACAAAGGTAACGTTGCAGCCATGATGTTTGCCTGGGTACGGAGGTGAGTAGAACTATAAGTGTAAGAAATCAGATGATTTAAACTCCTGAGGATTCACCTAGGAACAGAGCAGTGGTTGCTTCAGTGGTAACTTCATTTGGGTCAGCCCCAGCTTCCAGAAGAACACGAACATTTTCCAAAGATCCATGGCGTGCCGAAAGATGCAGTGCGCACATCCCTTCAAATGTCTTTGAACTGATGTAGTCATCAGATGAAGCTACAAATGAGAATAATGGAGGAAAAAAGAGGCACGTTCAGCAATGAATGACAAAACACAGTTATTTTCTTAAAATAATCGAGATGCATGGCCTACAGCGTATCCACAAATGTGCTGTCACCAACTCTTTCAAACAGCAGCGTCAGTTATTGCTGGCCCCACGCGGACACCGGCCTTGGACAGAGAGGGTAAATTAAAATCAAATGTCATGCACAGGCTACAACATGCCAGTTTCTCTTTACCAGAGCTGGTCGGTACCTATGAAACTGCACAGAAATCTACAAAACAAGTAAGAACATGGCAACAGAAATCTATTTAATTTCTGTTTCATATCACAGGGGGATTTAGCAGAAAAATGGTGCTATTTCACAGGGAATTTTCCTTACCCGCACGAACCAGCAGCCTCAGACATTCACTCGAATTGTGAGCTGCCGCTTCGTGGATGGGCACCCACCCCCTGTTATCCGGAACATCGATGCTGTACCCCTGCTTAATTAATTTCCTCAGCATTTTCACATCGCCTTCTCTGGCTGCCAGCCCCACGGCAGAGCACCGATCGGAATAGGCCTCGGTGAAATCCATCCTTGCGTACGGCAAACTCTGCAGGGGGAAGGGGGGAGGAAGGAAGAGGAGAGAAGCCTGTTAGCGCAAGATATGTGTATGAGGGTTCGGTTT
>WHYT01016287.1:17111-33117 GCA_009806455.1 Tetrax tetrax
AAAAGGAAAAAAAAAAAAAAAGAGAACTAATATATTTAAAAAAAAAAAAATATATATATATATGTGTGTGTCTGTGTGTGTTTTCCTCATGTAACAGCTTTCTTCATATGATATACATAAAGAGTGTCTTTGCAGACCAGCTTTTATTCCTCCTACCAAACAGGATGCTTGAGTTTTGTTTTCAGCC
The DNA here is from genome assembly GCA_009806455.1 of Tetrax tetrax. Lineage (NCBI taxonomy): Eukaryota > Metazoa > Chordata > Aves > Otidiformes > Otididae > Tetrax > Tetrax tetrax. Next base: position 17,299 of record WHYT01016287.1, read on the forward strand.
CTTACCTGTCATAATCAGATGTTTACAGTTTTACCTGTAAGACACCAACTGAACTGGACACAACTCATTCAGATTAAAAATCTCTCAATTTTAGGTTTTGTGTGTTTTGCTTTGAGTTCTTTTTAAGAGAAATTGATCATTAGCAGAAAGAAAAAAAAAATAAAAATTAAAACAGTGATACATCCCCTCCATTGTCTGTACAAAATGGCACATGCCACACTTTAAAATGTACATTAAAACCACTTGTTTGTTTAACATCAGCACAACAATAAACATCAAGAGTCATAAGATACACAGGTTCTTCTTTTACATCTTTTAGCTGGCACTGGCAAACAAACCCCGTCTCACTGCTACTTCTCTGGGTGTGGTGCAAGTTTTTTTTATGTGTCCAGAAACAAAACCACAAACACATGTGATGCGTTGGACTTTTGAAGGAATTCTGTGCTTTACTGTCCTTAATTTAGCTCTGAACAGTGACTACTCTGGTCCAACATATCTACCCCATCAACTCCAACAAATGTTTACCTATGTGCTGCTCTACCTTGTTATTCAGCAATTCTGTTCCCAGAACCCCAGGAGCTGTTTTTAACGTTTTCCACGATCCTGCAGAGAGAATGCAAATTCATACACTTGAAATACACTGTGGGAAAGCACTGTACTGAGGAAGGGTGGAACACCCTCATGTAGCAGCAGTGGTTTGCATGTGGTCAGTAAAAACAAGAGAGAAGAATCCATTTGTGATGAGAAGCCCATTATCTACGACGAGGCCAGGAACCAGTTCCAGTAGCACTAGCCTAATGGTAACCTGGGATTGGCTTTTAATTAGTTTTAATTTCCGCAGCCAGTATGCTTAAGATAGGCACAGCTGGTGAAATACTGGAATCCCTAACTAGAAGGGCAGCATTCCCATTCATGTTAAGCTTGGCTTTTGCATTAGGATTCATTAGAGAAGCCGTGGGGAAGGAACTTCTCTTTGTCCTTCTGCACATATGTGGAAAGCAACAAAATCTCATTCTCCACAAGCCTCTGCCTAACTAAAGCCTGATACAGCTTCCTCAATATTTAGTGTTTTCTGTTATGGGGCAGATCCAGGGTTCTGTTAAACAAAAGGTGACCATAAATATTTCTTTTTGTACAAACCACATGGAGAAATCAACAGCAAGACTAGCTGCAACCATACTAAATTTAAAATAAGATCACGAGATACAGTTCTTCGTATCTTCTAAGAAATGGAAATACTAATTTGGCATGTTAAAACTCACATAAACCCTTGACCAATTACTCTTCTGCCAACGACTGTGTTCTACCGCATTTTTAATTTTCACATTAGCTTGCTGATTGATAAATAAAATTGTGCCACTTTTTTTTTTTTGGAATTTCTCAGGACATCAGCTCTTGCCTGCTTAAAAAATTAACTAATTGTTCAGCCAACAAGAATCATCACTGTGATTGACACATTGCCCCAGAGTACTCTCACGATGCTCTGTTTTTCTCGCTTTCTTTCAATCTTAAAGCAACTGAGATGCAAACTGGAAAGCTGAGAAGAAGAATACTTCAAACAGGACAGCTCCTGCAGCAAGAAGTACCAGGAACGCAGAAGTACATCACGGTACCAGCAGAGATCCTAACTTCACTGTGCTAACCGCTCTGCTGACAAATGGAGGGGCATATTTCTTTGAGGAGTTCCTAAGTGGAAAAATGGCATAAGAAAGTGATATGAGCAATCCAAAAGCAGTCATTGAACAAAAAATTGACCTGTTGCTGCATCGCGGATCAATGCTGTCTGCACTGGACCTGTCAGTTGATAAATTTAAGGGGAGTACAAGATGAGAGCAAAAGGACATCAGTACAAGAGATGAACACACTTACAGGGACACATATATGTGATACTTAAGCACCAAAATAAAGCATTACTTATAAAACAACCACCAAAACACTGATGCTAGCAAAAGCTGTGCAGGCTACACAATCTGCCACAGGAGCTGCAAGAATTTGTGAAAAGAATATCATATCAACAGTTTTGACAACCAATTTAAATAAATTGAAGGGAAACATGAGAGAGAAGGGTCAACACAACCCCAAAACCCCACAAAAACAACAACAAAACCATCACAACAAAAGTCTATATGGTTTCTCTCTTATAGAATGCAACTAGAAAAACTGATCCCCGTGATTTTGGCAGGCTATATAGCAAACTCCTGAATAACAAATCTTCTTTATATTTCACATCAGAGGAGATTCAACCAATACAAGAAGTTATAGTGACTGTGAAGCAACCTGGCTGGAAACCTGTCCAGGGATTAGAACAATTAAAGACTATTCAGGCTCTGACTCTTAAATCTCATTCTACTCCAATAAAACCATTGCTTTTTTTTTTTTTTTTTCCCCAACTGTGAGAAGGATATGGCCTTAAATTACAATAGTCTGATAGCTAAATTTACAGAACTAGCAATACTCTGAAAATACAGAACACCTCAGAGAGAAAAGAGAGCTCATGAAAAAATAAACCTTATGGGATTATCAATTAAGATATTTTAGCTTCCAAACTTAAAATAAATGGAAAATATGCCATATGAACCTCTACAGATATTAAATCATTTTATTTTTATTATATTGAGACCCATAATTGCACCTGGAAGGAAGGAAAAACTGGATCACTTTGTCCCCATTGGTCTAAAAGCACAAGTACCATCAAGAGACATACTTGACTCACTGGCAGAGTGAGCAGCGATGAGACCTGCATTAGCAAGCTTCACATGAAAGAAAATAATTAGGACAGTCAGAGAAATTTCAGAGGATTTAATTGTTCATAGAGCTACGAAATAAAATCCACACCATTTTGAAAGTTTAATGAAACTGTAATTGAGCCAATTGTAAAGACTGCCATGTACGCTAAATAAACCCACTTTTGGACCCTAACTTCATTGTCCGTTGTGTGCCTGACATTTAAAACTTAGGATTTGTTTTGCAAAAATTGTTTTGCACTGTACAACACAGTTTGTAGGTAGGCTACAGGAAACAGAATCCTCCATTGAATCACCTGTGTGTACATTTTATTAGACAAGGATGACAAATTTGCCTTTATCCCCTCTGCACAGGATTATGTGTATTTGCATAGAGATAATCTAGGTAAAACCAGGACTGGCTTGACTGGAGTGAATAGTGTCCCCTCAGAGAATGGAGGTGTTTACGTTGAAGAAGAGTAATTTGCCTATGGGGCAACTTAAGTATAAACAGCATGCAGAGACTTACAAGGGTCTCTGTATTACAACTGACAATGAAAAAATAAAACAACTCCAAAACAGAAAAATATTTACAGGAGGACATAATCAAGATTCAAGTTTAAACCTACCAACAGCTTGCTCCCATCCTGTTCTTCATTTACGCCGTGGTCAACTGCACCAGAATGCAGTTCATACAGTTCTGCATGAGAAAGGCCTTGCTAGCACTGCTTTTTGAAATTTTTTTTAATGAGGGAATGAGATATTTTTTGAAAGTAGTCTTGCTATAAGCCTAATGGCTGCATGAAGCAAAACACCACCTTCAGTATAGCAGAAGCCAGCAGCTTTCCGAATGCAGCTCAGGAAATCAGTGTATGCAGATTTCTAACTACCCTCTATTTAAATTGCCATCCATGTCAATATTCCTCTTTTACAGCTCATCTGAAAAGACTAACAAACCATCTGCATCTCTGTTGAAGTAAAACTTACATAAAACACTTCCCTGAAAAAAAGAGAATATTTTAAACTAGAATATGTATAATTTAAAAATGTTACTCATCTCATTTTTTAAAGTATACAAAGTCTGAGCTATTTATTTCACTGCCTGTTCCATCTTTTCAAAGCATATTACAAAACACGCATCCAGATACAGCCAGAGCTTTCAGGGGAACCAACACGCTGCAGCAAGCATTTTGTTTACCAGAGACATTTATAATTCAATTTGGAGACATTTGCAAATGTTACCTTTCAGGCTGCCCTCTTAATGGGTTCTTTAACAACTCAGGAGATGCACACTAACTGTGTGTATATTAGGATAATCAGTCTCAGGAGTAAATTATACCATCTAGCCTTTTGCTAATGTTTTAACCTCAAAATTACAAAGGGAAAGAGCCGTTTCAAGTAACACAGACCTGGTTCAAAAGGAAATCTGTCTGGTGGACGTGTTACATAAGGAAGAACATCCAGTATCTAATAATTTCTAAGTCATTCTATCCTGAAGATTTGTTCCGATGTTTGGAAAAGTTCTGGGTAGATCAGTTCCTCAGATCTTTGGAGTAAAGTGCAGATGTGGAATATCCCTCAAAGGAAACAAAGGAAACTTGGTTTGACAGGTAAATAAGCAAAATTAAAATTTAGTTTCTTTAAAAATCTAGTTTGCTTTTTTTTTTTTTAAAACAACTTCTTTTTTTAATAGGTTATTATTGTAAATGACTTCAGCATATTCTGGTTAGCAAAAGGATCAAAGTTTACTAGGCTATACTGTCAAATTCAAAATAAAACATAGACATTTTCAAATATCAAAACATTGTCTCTTTTGCAACTCTGGGCTCCTTAAAAAAAAAGCTACTGACTTCACAGTGAAGTAACTGGAACAAAATGCTTTTTAAAAGAATTATTAAAGAAAAAAAAAGGAAAACCACACAAAAAACCTCCACCAAAACAAAACAAAGTATCACCCAATATTTCAGGATACTCAGTTCACTAGGAGAATTCAGATACAAACTTCAAAAGCTGGAGAAAAGGAAAATTTCTTTTTTCACCTTTCTGTAAAGTGTCAAAATGTAATATTAATTCTTCCCGTTCTAAGAAAATCTAAAGAGGGCTACCAAGCTATTAAACCTTCCACTGGATCATTTGTGGTATGAGTTATTAGCATAATTGGGGGCACACTTTATTCTGACCTTTGCAAAACTTTCATTTCCCAAATGTGATAGATACGAAGTGCTTTTATAATACCAATAATGATTATTTCCTATGGGAAACTGCCAATTATAAGTTGGTGAAAATCGCTATACTGGATTTACATTGAGAAAATGAACACACCTATCAACAGTCAGACTAATTAAAGCCATTCTTCAAATATTAATAAAGCTTCTCACTTCCATGAAATATAACCTTTACATTTTAGTTCAACTGTATCCTTGTCGGGTCATTCATTCAACAATAATAAATGTTTGATTAGTGTTTAAATACAGGATTTATGCTGAACGTTCACCTTTCCCTGGCAGTAAACCAACACATGGAGGAAGCTGTTTCAACATTTAACCACTTGACTCAAGTTCATCTTGTTTGTATCAAGTCACATCAAGTGCCAGCAAAAATACTCAGATACAGAAACAAACCGCTTGTGTTCTGGACACAAAGCTTAAAGAAAAAAAAAAAAAAAAAAAAAAAAAAAGGCACAGCAAAGATCCCATACAAGAATAAGCAATAAACTGTCAAGCAGCATATGTTTTAGTTTTATAATATTGACTCCAGTATACTCTGCTGAGGTCACAAGTACAACAGGTAGCAGATTCAACAGCATCATTTCCTGCTCCTCTCTCACCTGCTGTCTTGTATAAGCCGCTGCCAAGGTTCAGTAGCTAACGTGCACCACCAAGAAAAGAAGGAACAGAGAGGGCACAGCCAACCAAAATTCTTCAAAGTGCTAACTTGACAGAGGAGAAGACAACTGCGTTCCACCGACACGCTCTCAACTCCTCAGCGTGCCCAGCTCTACGTGTGTGCGTTCGGCACATCGTAACCATCTTGTTCACCATCCGAATTTTCGGTCTGGTACAGATCAAACAGCAAAAAGTGCAGTTATGAAATCTAAGTAGATTTACTTGCTACTTTCCATTGTAATGTTTAACGAGTCTTATTAATTTTGAAAAGAAGAAACAACAGTTAAAAATATAAACAACTGACAAGTGGAATGTGTGTCGTTAAGCAATAAACAACATTCCATATTTCTCAGTCTTTCCCCTTTGTTTTACAGAAAATAGCTAGACAGCAGTCTCATCACTCCACATACTGTAACTTTCAAAACTTGGCAAAGCAACCCTTACACATTGTGTTTCAGATCCAGTAACTCAATATGCGCTTCAAAGATCTGGCAGCAGTTCTTTTGGGAGTTATTTCCTACTTTTCTGGCTTATGCAACCTGTCGAGTTCGGAAAAATTTACACTTAGTCGATTAAGAGGATGTACACAGAGAAAGAGGAAATCATCCTAACCACAATAATTACAAATGAAGTTTTGAATGCAAATTTGATTTGCCACAGATATTTCCATTGCCTGCAACAAATCATCCTGATGCGGAATAGCACATGCCATCTTCTCGGATTCCGGTTTTCACATGTACTGCGATCAAAAAGGATTTGTTTGGGTAAACAGCTGCCAGTAGGGCAGACTCCATAACTATCACACGCACACACTCTGCTCCCCAATGCACTACTCATTTTAAGAGCAACAGAATTACAACAGATAAGATACGAACACTAGAACAAAAGCAGGTTCTGGGAAAGCCACAGGACGATGCGGAGTTTTGCCTTAGATTAGAATCTGTTTACTTAAACGCTCATCCAAGCATTGCTCCTCTAAACCAGACCACAAATGTAATTAAAGAAAACATCCCTCTGAAATTTTCCATAGGTTTGGGGTTTAAAGAAGTTGAAAATACTGGAAAGGAAGAAAAAAAAAAAAAAAGAAAATCCTTTCATAATACAATGCATTTTCTTGCAGTAATTTCATAATTTTCTTTTCGGCTTCATCAGAAAACAGTAAGAGCTAAATATTAGTGCACTATTCACGCGGCGTAAAAAGACACATCAGTTTACAAGAAAATATCTACTGGGCATATAAGCTTGGTGTATCAACAGCAGGGCTTGGCAGATAGTTTCAATAGGAGAAACATCAGAAATGAATAAAACATGTTGCTCAAACTCAGCTGGGGAACGTGACCTCTTGCTTTCTTCACCATCACATAAGTATTTCCTATATCTGACAGTTTTATTATTACATGTCCCACTTTTTCTATCATGCTTCATTTATTTCGCAGCTCTCCCCGTACCTTCCAGATTGTTCTGCATATACTTTCACTCTCCATTTCTCTTTTTCCATACACTTGGCCTCAGTTGAAGTCAGCAGTAGAAGTCCCACTGATCTACCTGCAAAGGAATCCCTTGGGAACATTGGAATGTCACTCACCATCTCTGCCACCGCTGCCTTTCAGCTTTCACACCGAGTCACGCCATCTGTGTTTAGGCTGAGAAACTACAACAGGAATAGTTTCCTCCAGTCCTTTCTGCTCCACTCTCTCCATTTCCAGACACATACTCCTGCTTGTTAGTTAGAGCAGACTTGTGCTCTGGTTTCCTCCTGGAGCCAATTTAACTCACTAGTAAGGAAGACAGCAACCCCCCCCCCCCAAAAAAAAAAAAAGGGACAAGGGAGAGGCAAAACCACAAAGAACCCAGTATGTCTTAGTGAGCTGAGCCTTCACAGAACAAAATGGTTGTCAGAAACTTCACTTACTTCAGATCTTATTGAGGTCTGATAACATGAGCTGTCATTTGGTGTCTCACATTTTCTGACTAGTTCTTCCCACACTGTCCACCTTTGCATACAAGACCAAGTCTTTGCACATTTTAAAAGAAGGCGCTAACTTTAGGCACTGGTGAGATATAAATTTTGAATAAAATAACACCATAGCTTAGTTCCTTACATAACATTCCATACCTTTTCAAAAAACAGCAAATAGTCTTTCCTACTTGGGCAGTTAGAGATAAATCTTAAGGTGAAAGTTTTACAAGGCAGTCACTCAAAGAAATATCCAGACAAGAGAAAAGAACCTTTCTCAGCCCCAGACAATTCCTATCATAAACAATCAAAATATAAGACAACAAGATTTGTTTCCTCCGGTCTTCTGCATCAGAATGCCTGAATATTCAAGCACTGTTTAAGACAGACCTACCATGGAACAATTCGAGACAGTAGTCTGGTAAACTTCAGCCGTCCTCTCCAGAAGTCCACCAGTCACTCATTCCCTCCCCACTAACCTCTGCTCTGCCAGTACAAGTAAAAATTGATTCCGTTGAAAAATCATAGAATGGGTTGGGTTGGAAGGGACCTTCAAGGGTCATCTAGTTCAACCCCCCTGCAAGGAGCAGGGACATCTCCAACCAGATCAGGTTGCTCAGAGCCCCGTCCAACCTGGCCTTGAACGTTTCTAGGGATGGGGCATCCACCACCTCTCTGGGCAACCTGTTTCACCACCCTCAGCGTAAAAAATTATTTCATTTATATCCAATCTAAATCCACTCGCTTTTTAGTTTAAAACCATTACACCTTGCCCTATCACAACAAGCCCTACTAAAAAGTTTGTCCCCATCTTTCTTGTAAGATTCCTTTAAGTATTGAAAGGCTGCCATAAGGTCTCCCTGGAGCCTTCTCCTCTCTGGGTTAAAAATAACCTTTCAGAATTTTATTTAGCAGGTCTACCTTTCAGCCAGATCAGTTACCTGATTCACTAGTTACTGACGCAGGGTTTTGGTGTGAACATGCATCCAGGGACAAGAAATTAGAGGCTGGGAGTGAGACAAGGGACTACTTTCTTTATCAGAAGCGTCAGTTTAAATGTACACGAAACTACAGGGCACTTGAAAATCGAGACAGTAACTCCTGCTATAAATTATCTGTTTGCTTTTGTTATCACTTGCTTTTTTTTTGTTCCCACAGCTCTGCCTCCTCTCTAAACCACCAACTTTTCTCAGTCTGAGACCTTTGCCAGTATATACTTTCTCCTCCTTCCATGCTCACCTTTCTCACCAAAAAGGTCTACCCATCACTAGATTTTGCTGTAATGAAACAGAACAGTCTTTCAAAGGAAAGTTTGAAGACTACATGGTCACAAACAGCAGGGAATGTTTGGAAAACTGCTTCATCTGGATGCAGTAAGATTCATTTATTTTTCTTTTGCCTCTCTATTTTTGTTTTATACTGTTGACTCCAAGTTTTAATGACAGAAGATATTTTAAGCATTCCTGACCTAGAAATGTGCTAAGAATAAGAGAACTTTTATAAAGAAAACATTGTCCATCTGAAGGGAAACTCAGTGCATGCTCCACCTAAGCAAGCTATGCATGTTGCTTACAAACAGCAGATAACTTTTCAGACCTAAAAGAACTCATTTTCCAGAAGCCAGAGATAACAGTAGGATTTAACAGACGTGATTAAGAGAACAGTAGTAGGATTCATGGCCAAAATAGATGCTACAGAGCAAAATTCAGCTCAGGTGAAAAATACCCACACAAAATATCTTAATTGCTGTGCTTAGCAGGGACAGTAAGATATCCCGTGGAGACACAGTCTAAAGCTAGGATTAAAAATGTCTTTCTTTTGAGAAGAGCAAGCTGAGCAAATTGCACTGGTCTCTAACAAAAAGGCAACTTTTTTCTTTATTCTCCCCTATGAAGTGTCCCTTCCATTTTGGGAGCAGTTAGCACGCCCCATATAATGACCAGGAAGCAAACACTTCAGGATTAAAACCCAGCCTCAATTTTCTCAGTACTTACATAAATACGCTCAGCAGGTGTGGCATTGGAGTTGGTGCAGATACAAGCTGGCGTAAGGCAAACAAGTGCAAAATATTTCTGTGATTGTAGCAGATAGATTACACAGAGAGAAGTTCACCAAGGTTTGGTCTTTTCAAGTAAAGCAAGTACGTGGTGTAACATTAGAAATTACAGCAGATAATCCTTGCAAGTACGTTAGTGTGAGCAGCACCACATTGACAGCGCTTGCATTTGCACGTACAGTGCTTTCACAGCTGCAGGATGTCATCTGTGGCTGTACGGCACTGCTCTGGAGGCCCCCGGACGCGAACAAGTTAGTCACGCAGATCTGCCAAGTACCCCCTCAACTGTTAAAGCAAAACCAGTAGTTGCTTCAGCTATAAAGGTCATAGCAGACATAATTCTTTTAAGCTTCAATACTCTTAAGAACCTAGGCTTTAGAAGAGCCAGTAGGCAGTCTTCCGTTTTGTAATCGCAAAGGGAAGGGAAAACTTCAGCAATGACATGATTAAATTATCTTCTTGAACACAAGAAAGTTGCATTGTTTCACCCTTACCCTCCATCAGCCTTGAGGTTCAGCTGCTCTGCCCTTTGCCCCCACCCTGCCAGGATCCAGGGAGCACACAGACCCCTGCACGAATAGGTTTCAATCTGGAATACACAGCACGGTGGACAAACACATTCCCTGGAAGGACAACGCAGTGGAGAGCATCTCTCTCCAAGTCATTACCTGTGCCGTAAGCACTGCTCCCTGACGGAATGTGCCAGTACTCTGCTGTTATCTTACTCTTACAGTCACACCTTCGTTCAGTCAGAAGCGTATTTCAATTTTTTCAGAGCATGGGGGAGTCAGACAGTAGTTTGAGAAAAATATTAGTGTTCCTTCACCACAGTCCAGTTCAACTATTGTCTGCCTACAGGACAAACAGAGTCAGCCAGTGACTGCCCCAGTGTCCTGTGAAATCCTAAACAGCATTACCAGCAGAATCTTTTCTGCAAGGCTGAGTCTCTGCAGACCAGAGACTGAAGCCTTTCCTCACATTTCCCATGTAAATATATATATATTTTTTTTTTAAATAACAACGTACACAACCACATAAATAGGATTAAGACATGCAGCACATTAATTGGCTCTTATTGAGCACAAGAGACAGTGATAATTAAGAATCTCCTTGGGGCTGATAATGAGGCTGGGGTGAATGCAGCTCTTAGCTCCCCATCCAAGAGATACAGTGGCACAGGAGCACAGGTAATTTCATCAAAAACACACAGGCCAAATAATCTGTCCTTTAATCTACCAAAAAACTTGCACCTCTAACCTGTAAAAATACCACAGAGATCTTATTTCACCTCCATAAAAAATCAACAAAAAAGTGGTGATGAATAAAATCCATGAGGTAACTGTGATGATCAGTACATTGTTTTAATTACTACTCCAGTCAGGAATGTCCAGCTGTACATTATTCAGCACTCCTTCCTTCCAACACTGTTGGAAACCAGTTTACTTTTTAAATTTTCTTTGTCTAGTTCTCTCTTCAGCTCCTGAAGGCATTAGAGGGAGGATGAATATAGGGAATGATGTGTTATGATGAAGACAACACCCATCCTCCCAGCACCATGTAAACAGAATAAACCTGTAAGGACACACTGGCTGACCTCATCTCCTGAACAAATACTGTCTACAATCACATTGTGATGAAACAGACAAAAATGCATTATGGTCTCACTTAATCTTTAATAATATGATGTTTTAGCACCCTTGCTACCCAAAAAACCTCTCCCAGGCATCCTCAGTGTAACTAGTATTCACTGCAGTACGCTGCTTACAGACCCTAAAACTGACTGTACAAATTGTGACTGCCTGGGGCTATTTTTGTTTTGTGTTGGTTTGGTTTTGTTATTGAGCCAAATTCTCTTCATATTTACTTGATGTAAATTCAGGAGTTCTGGAACTTGGTTTTCCTTTGTTCCAAAAATTTCTGAAGTCTTTGACTTTCAAGATGGTATGTAAAACCTATGGCATATCCTTATGCATGGTATGTTTAAATGGTTAAAAATATGCCCAAGTGAAAAATTAAAAGCAACATCTTTAACTTCCTTACTCTAAACGCATATGGAGTGGCTTTTTTTTTTTTTCATGTAGAGTTTTATTTTGAAAACATGCAAGATGCTTAAATGCTATAGCTACTGAAGGTAAACTCATTCCTCCCCTGCTTCTTGACCAATTTTAACAAACAAGCCAATTACCCCAGCGGTTCTGTCACTGGTGTGATTTCATTCTAAATCTCTAGTAAGAGTTCTACTGCTTACACCTGGATAAGAAGTTAGTACTGTCTGTATTTTCAGACTTTTGCTCTAAGAAAATATTTACAGTAGATTTTACTTTCCAAGACAGCTATTTCTGGCCAATGCAGGTTTAATTTTTTCCTTTTTTAATTATTTTACCAAGCTGTATTTGTGCCCGCAGAAGAATTATTTTTATCTGTTACAAACAAACAAGCCAATTGTGGTAGAACACCAGGTCACAGTGCAACAAATTCCCAAATCCTTGCAGTTATACAGCACAGGGATAAACACACGATCAAGTAGTGAGAAACAAGGAAAACAGAAGTGCATTTTAACGACACGGTTTTAAGTATGTAAAGCACTGCCTATAGCTATTGTACCATTATTCCCAATTTTAAAATTCTAGAAGACCGATGCAACCATATCCTTTGGTATGACTTTCTGCACTGAAGTTTTCCTGAGAAAGATCCCTCTAGAGCAGATCTCTCTGCAACTGGAATCCTCATCTGAGAAATTATCTCAGAATATTACAGAGAATCCTGATGTGAATTTTGATACGTTTTTATATGAACAACAACAAAACGTAAATACATCATCTCATCATGAACACTTAGAAAATTTCAGTAGAAAAAAAGAGTGCATGAAGTTCTACACACTACTTGCACGTGCAGTGCTCTGCTTCTATGCAGTAAGGATGGGTATCAAAGAACTCTCTTAAGCTAAACGGAATGATCTGACCAACAAGGCAAGATTGAGATCTCACTCAGGATTAGTGAGAAATTAGCATTTGCCTCAACAACTCTTTTGAGTCTGTTCAAGGCCTGGATGCTAAAGCAAGCAGAATTTTGTGCCAATTTTGTGCTTCTGGAGGAAAAGTAGCTTTCAGAAGTCAATAGGGTAAGAATCCTTGATGCCAATAGAGTATAAAAAACTACACTTGGACTAGGAGAGCGTATGAAGTAAACGTAAGTTGATGTGCAAGTGACCCAACTCTGAATACTAAAGATAAAAAAAAAGGTTTTCCATAAATTTCAGGTAAGAAGAATCCATCAAACAGAGACTACAGCACTTAAATTGCAGGCCACCGAGGACCTAGAATACCTTCACCTGCCTGTGTCACTGATCATCCTCACACTTCTACTTCTTAGTGTCAGGGTATCTGGTTTTCAGGAGATTGCAGCACACTGAATTTGGAGCATTATGATCTAAACTTCCAATAACTTCTCTCGTCTTGTGAACCGCAACCATTGTTTTTGCATAATACATTTATCATTCTGCTAATATGGACAGCACAGCATCGAAACATTAACCTGTATTTTAAACCTGAAGTAAATAATCCAGTAAGAAAAAAAAAAAAAAAAGAAAATTAAATGACCAGAAGAATACATACCATTTGAAAATCAGGAATTACTCTGTAGAAGTTTCCATTGTAGATAATGTTTTCCTTTCGCTAAAAAAAAAAAAAGCCTTAATTGAGCATACTAATATTTAATTATCTAATAAAAATACAGACAGCTACTTTAAGACCACCTTCCCCCCTCCCTCCCCCCGAAATAATTTCTCCATAGGGATCAGAATATGTTAAGTATAGCAAGTATAAATACTGCACACTCAGATTTTGTTTGAAGTTCATTTCATTTTGAAATTCCCTTCTGTCTTTGTTATATAAGCAAAAGCATCATAGCTGCAGGTGAAACCAATATGTGGTATTCATTATTCCAAGCATTTAAAACTGGAAAATAAACCTACACAAAGGAGACCAAGAACGGAGCAGAGTGTCAGAAGCAAAGAAAACAATGTATTTTATTCTGAGATACAGAATCAGGGGTTTTTTCCTTATCCCAGCCTGGGGTAGAAAGCAGATTATGCCATCATTACTAGTACTAAAACATACTTCCCCTATTGCATTTGCCAGTAATTTAGATGGATGAAAGCATCAACTAATTCACTGCTGTCCCCTTCTCCTGTCCTTCCCCCTTCTATTTGTGTGGGGAGGAGAGAGGCAGCACAGGGGCATTCAACGCTTCCGTGCAGCACAAGTGGGGACAGGGATTCACACCGTTCCCTCAGCTCCGGCATCAGGGCAGTCACAGCATCACAGCGGAGCCCTAGTGACGCTCCAACATCTTCATCTTCCGCAACGTACTCTGTGCATCGGAAAGTTGAGTGTTTCCCGGTAAAACTGATGTCTTCCCAAGCTTCCTCCGAGGAAGCACTCGTACAGATCCCGGGGCTGTCACATCTGTAGCAATACTACCAACTGCTTTGCTGGTGTCACTTTTTTCGCTTCTTTTTTCAAATGCACAAAACCAACTGGGTTTTATATCCACGTCATTTGTATGAGAGCTTAAAATGGACACGAGCACAACAGCCACTCAACGAGCAAAGCAGATTTACAAAACCCGGAATGAAAAGGACAAAAGCGTGTTCAAAAATGAAGTCAAATCCAAATTTAGATTAGAAATCGAGGTACTTATAAGAGAAGATGTTTAAAAAGAAAAATTAGTGTGTTTGGCATTGAAAATAATATTCAATTAACTGAAGCTCTTTCAAATGAATTTATCAAGAGCTCCTGCACATTAGGACAGAAGCTGTATTTTTCTCTTTCATTAAGCTTCATCTTTTTTCCTTTAAATAAAAATAAATTGAAGCCTAAAACTGAGAGCATCCACAAGGCACGTACTCAGGATTACATCTGACCTGATACCTTTTAAGTTTTATGAGGTGAGAGGAAGAGAAAGGAAGGGGGAGAAAAAGAAAAAGCCTCAGCAAGATTAGAAACAGAGAGGTAGAAAACAAGTGTCTCAGCCAAGAGAGGCCAGAGCATGTTGCAAGTCTAGCATTTGCCTGAAAACCCAGGCTGCATAAAACACCCCAAACTAGAGGGACTGAGAACCACGGCAATCACAATTACAGCCATGAAGCAACGAGAGCAGTCAAAGAAAACAGTTTCCCATTCTGCTGAATTCTCCCGGAGTCACCAAAAACTTCCATTACAACAGAAGTTTTTCCACAACATAAATAGCAGCTCTGAGAGGATGATGGCTAGGTACTTTGTTCTCATTAAATATTGACAGCGCGCTCTTCTAGTAAAAGACTACACAGTGCCTTTGTTTGATTTTTTTTTTTTTTTTAATGCCTCAAACTCTCTCATTTTCCTAGTACTCTTCCAGGCTGGCCTCAGTAGCTCATAATTACACGAGAAGATACAACTGGATCTCCACCACCCCACAGCTGCACACAAGTGTCCCTACACTTACTTCTGGGGTCAACTAAAGCCAACTTAATGCTAAAATAAACTCACTATTCAACACATGTTTTTGTTGGAAAAACAAAGGCATTACAAGAATATTTTTCAGCATCAAGCCACTCTATTAGTCTGCAGTGAGAGATACACCTCATAGCTCTGTTCTCCTGCAGATTGCGGTCAAATTTCAACAGGGTTACATCAGCGTCAAATCCAGCACAGCTCCACTGAAATCAGTAGCATCATACCATACCTAATGCACATCACAGAAACAGAATTTGTTTCTCAACTAGTTTTAATCATTTACAGCTTTCTGGGTAAAATTGCCATTGGGGCCTGAAATTTCTCATGTTCCATGTAAACAGATGAGTACAATCTCATAAATTTAATGGAAAAAAAAAAAACAACCCACAAAAAAAACCCAAACCAGTTTCTTTTTAGTTATGCAAATACCAAAAATCTTTTTCTATTCACCAGTTAAGTATTTCTTCAGAAGCTTGTTTGTGTCCAAAAATCTCCAATGGCCCTTTTAGTAAGACTGTAAATTCTTTGAGGGAAACACATAGGAGACGGAGTCAAGCCTCAGTTAGAGAGGCAGAAACACTGAGCAATCCACAATTCACAGTCACCCAACTACTGACGGGGTAACGGACAACAGCTGCAGCCTCAGGTTTATCCTTTCTTCCACAGCTGGTTATAAAGGCAGGAAAAAAAAAAAAAAACCTAT
>WHYT01016287.1:51977-63655 GCA_009806455.1 Tetrax tetrax
GAAAGGGGGGGGAAGGGGAAAAAAAAAAAAAAAAAAAAAAAGAAAAAAAGATTTGTCCACTTTCAGTCATCTTTAAATAAGAAAGAAATAAGAACTCCTCTACAGGTTTTAAAGTTAACGGAGAAGTATTGTCTTCTCTTCAACTTCCACAAAAAGAAAAAAAAAGACAGGCTTCTGTCTTATCACTTCTTCTGTTTTATTTCTTCTTATTTGTACTTTATGTACACAGAAGCACATTTTTTTTTTTTAACTTAAATGATGAGTTGGCTTCCTAGTAACTGAGTGATTCCATGTAATGGTTTACGAAATTAAGTAATATTATCAGAGAAGGAATGATCATTTAAATTACCAATTACTTTTTAAGTAAGAGAAGTACCTCACCTAACAAATACCATAGGTCTACCATTTCACAACTGTTAGGTATATAATTTTATAGCTCTTAACAAAACTGACACCTGACTCTGACAATTATTCTCTCTAACACTTTGAAGAAATACTTCCACAGGTCTTTCAGATGAACCAGGCAAAGCAACACCTTTGCAAGCCAAGTTTTGGTTAAAATTTTAGATTACTCAAGGAGGTCTTACCAAGTATTGAAATGCAGCTAAAGGCAGTGGTTATTCTTTTAGGTATCATCGGTATTTATTAAGGGAATGGAAAAAAAATATCAAAAACTAAGCCCACAAAAAGGCTAATGTAATTTTACACAACTGGAAAATCTCTCATATTTTGTTGTACTATAATTGTGTTCTGTAAAGAAAAAAAAAAAATCCATTTTAAAAAATGGAGAGCATGAAAGTTACATGAAAATACACAGAGACCATTCTGACACTAAATTACAAGGGATGGAGACAACTTCTTAGAACTGTATAACGCAACGGTTAACACAGCAATGTCATTCCCTCTGCCATTTCTACCTGTGAATTTCAAAATCTGTTTGCAGTTTTCAAAAGCCTTGAAGTCATCACCACATTGCTCAGCATCTGAATCATGAAAAACCACTCACTGTATCAATTATCTGATGATGCCAGATTACCTGAAGAACTACCTGTGTATCTTTCTGCGTAATTTCAGATCAGTTCAACAAATGTTTTTAACACACACCAAATATCTGAGCGCTGCGATTATATCTTTGTTCTCACAATATTCATCTTCAGTTGTTGTACTGTGGCGAGGGGGCTATACTCAATTAAAGTGAGCAGTTTCTTTTCAAGGATAAATTAGAAATTAAAGCAGGACAAGCTCAGTGAAGATTACAGGGCACTGTTTATTTAACTGCACATAACTAAATCAAAGATATATAAATCAGAGCATATTTCTTAACAAATTGATTCAGCCGATTTAGTTTTGAAAATTGAAGTGTCACAAAGATCATTATAACAAAAAAAAAAATACACAGCAATAAAGTTCACTAGTTTTTTAGAATACTCTACTCCATGCCAATTCACAGCTACTCCTGTAAGTATTGTTTACATCTCATGTGTTTTAAAATTAAGAAGCATTTACAAAATGCTTGTATAGCAAAGCACTGACTGCAATCATATACTTTTGATTTCCCCACATCTGGAAATGCACTCACATTACACAAGGCTTTTAGTTCACCACAAGAAACGTGTTAGAAACGAACATACGGGGATCTGCACAACACTTGGAGAGCGCCAAATCTGAGTAAATCAACTGGTAGACTGTCACCACAGCCATCACCATAGACAAAACCCAACACATTTTTTTTTTTCAGAGTCTGCAATTCAGTGAAAGGATCAGCACTGAAAATGAAGATGCAGCAGAGAAATGGTGATTACGTTTTTACATGTGATCTGGACTACCAGATAAAGGTCTACGTGAGCTGTGATTCCCCTGTCCACACAGGAATCACAGTTTTGCAGTAGACACTTCATTAATAAGAAGTCTTCTAAATGAACTCAACCAGACTAGGAGAAATGAAGATCTATAGTTTGCACACCAACCGAACAAAAACATGCAATAGCAACAACAGCACTCAAGACTTCTCCATAGTAATGATCACACAGCTCTCTAGAGAGATAAAAGAGGAACACAGAAGAGTGACACTGCTGTTTCTTCTTCCTATCCATCTAAGCACTCATACATATTTACTACCAGCTCAGTCTAGAAAACTAAGTCATCATCAGCTGTCTTTATTTTTCAAAGTAAACATAATTAACAGCTAAGTTCACAAGAGACATTTAGGGTACTTGCTCTTACGCGCACAATCCATACATCCCTTCACAAAAGTACCAATACAGGTTATCCAGTTCACCAACAGTACACCAGCTTTTTAACTTCCTGGTCCGAGTCCAGTTAAGCACCACGTTTCTTCCAAGGTGTCAGTCTTAATTAATTCAACATGGGAAGAGATGGCAACCACTCCCATAAAAGCAGTGCAAATACTTCCACTACCTGACGCAAAGACTAATTTAGCAGTAAGATATTTTCTTGTTTGAAGACACATGCACAACATGGCACATGGTTACAAACTAATTGGAATCACAAAATAGTTAGGGTGGGAGGGACCTTTCAAAGCCATCCAGTCCAACCCCCCTGCCAGGAGCAGGGACATCTCCAACCAGATCAGGTTGCTCAGAGCCTCATCCAGCCTGGCCTTGAACATTTCCAGGGATGGGGCACCCACCACCTCTCTGGGCAACCTGTTCCAGTGTTCTACCACCCTCATTGTAAAAAATTTCTTCATTGTATCTAGTCTAAGTCTACCCTTTTTTAGTTTAAAACCATTACCCCTTGTCCTATTGCTACAGGCCCTGTTAAAATGTTTGTCCCCATCTTTCCTGTAGGCTGCCTTTAAGTACTAGAAGATCCCTTTAAGGTCTTCCTGGAGCCTTCTCTTCTCCAGGCTGAACAGCCCCAACTCTCTCAGCCTGTCCTCAGGCTGCAGAGGTGCTCCAGCTCTACGATTACCTTCATGGCCCTTCTCTGGACTCACTCCAACAGGCCCATGTCCTTTTTATGTTGGGGGCTCCAGAGCTGGACACAATACTGGAGGTGGAGTCTCATGAGAGCAGAGTAGAGAGGGAGAATCACACTGGCTACGCTTCTTCTGATGGGGCCCAGGATACAATTGGTCTTCTGAGCTGTGATAGTATATCTCAAAGGAGAACATTTTATCATAATCTCTTGGCCAGGCTAGGCATTTGTGCAGATTCCAGTACTTTCCCAGTCTGGAGAGGGGTGGCGGGTGGGCAACAGCACACACGGCCAAACATACATAATGCTTCAGGATGCATCCAAGTGTACGAGTGTCTGCTTGAGGTCAGCGAAATTATACTGATGATATCTGAACGCAGGGAAGCAGCAACCTGTGCAATTAAAAAACTACGTCCATTTTGTTCTGACCTGGGCCAAGGTCTTCTCAAAAGCTATTCCTCTTCCCTGCCACTTGGGTCAATGGGTCAATGAAAAGCCACAGTGTATTTCATGGCTGAAAATCAGGGCATCAGCAAAAAGAACAGCCAGACACTGCTAGATATGGTCAGATTTGAAGGATTTGGGAAAAAAAAAAATAAAAAAAAAAAAATCACTGTATCAGTTCAGTTGCAGCAGAGAGATTACAGCACCTACAGTCTTTCCCCAGGGTAAATGTAGATGTACAGCGGGGGCTACTTCTCCCAGCTTCAGAGCAAGCAGAAGAACCTGCCAGGGTCTCACAGCCCCAGCTGTTGTGCCTAGGAAAATACAGCACCACCAGCCCGCTGGAAAACTGAGCAGCAGCTGAATCTCCTCTCCACTCAGGCTGCCCTATTCAAGCCCTCAATTATTCTGCCAGGTCACATCTCTCCTCCCCACCCCTAGAAACCCCCACCTTCTGCTTCAGCACGGGAATTCACCAATCAAAGCGGATAAGCACATCATGTGAGGGATGGCAGACACGCTGAGGGGAATTTCCAAGAGCTCCCCTGCACCTGCAGCGTACAGGGATACAGGAGATTTCCAATGTGAGAATGACAAGCTGAGCAGTGATGCTGAAGTATTCATGTTACCTGCAACTAACGGCTCTTATGCCAGACTGCAGCACCTAATTTGCAAGCTGCTCTGATATACCTGCAATCACATTCCATCTTCTCTTGTCATTTAATGTACAAAAACTATTCCTAAGCATATTTTGCTAGGGAGGTGTTACACAAATAACACAGGCTGAAAGACCAGAAAGCAATAATTAGACAGTCTATTCTTTGCATGTCAGACATGCAGTACAGCTCTCCGAATCGAGCAGAGCACCCAACGAATCTGCATCAAACCTCAAGAACTATATCTAAAGGAAAAAAAAAAAAAAAAAAATCCAACAGCTCTGTCTGCTTTGTGGTCAAGGTTTAGGAGCAATACACACCACAATGTGCCACCCAACCTTTCCTTTAACAGAGTTATGCTTCATTGTCATCTCTGCAAACAAACCTACTGCTAATTCATCAGCCTCTCTCACAGTCCTTCAAAAATCTTTTTCCTTCCCTGATCAGGGTCCTTCATAGAAAAGATTATACCAATCCTGTTTGGTTCAATAGACCACTTAGCCCGGCCAGAGTAACCCCTCCATGCCTCAATTTCCTACTTCCCAATACAGCATTCACCCTTGTCGTGGCGTAGTCTCACTCAGCAGCTAAAATACCACAGTCACTCCCTCCCCCCCTTCACCACCCTCCACAATGAGATGGGGACGAGAATCGAGAAAGAAGGCAAACCTCATGGGTTGAGATAAAAACAGTTTAAGAGAGCAACAGAAGAAAAGTAAACAGATATGGAAAACAAAACAAAAAAACCCCCAATAATAGAAGATACTTAAGCACATAATACACAGTACAGTAGCTCACGGTGGATCCCAATGCCCAGCTCCCTCCCAAGTAGCAAGAACTTTTCTCTCAGCACCATTCCCACTTTATATACTGAGCACCAGTCACATGGTATGGAATAGCCCTTTGGCTAATTTGGGTAAACTGTCCCAGCTGTTTGCTAAGGAGTAACCTATCTCAGCTCTGTCCCCCAACCACAGGTGCCACCAGCAGCAGTTCCTCTCCCAGCTCAGGTAAAAATTAACTCTATCCTAGCTGGAACCGGGACAACCATCCATTCCCACTCACTGTTTTCTGAGGGGAATTCTCTAAGAATTAGAGTAACATGTGCTTATGTCTTCATAACAAAAAGCAACTTGCATAAATGTATCAATATTCAAAATTGTTGTTTTGTTTGTTTTGTTGTTTTTTTTAAGAACTTTTATCTTAATTTGTGTATTTCAAAACAAATACTCTCACTACTCCTTTCCTCCCCACGTTTCCTTCTAGCAGCTGCGGCAGCACTACGGATGTCTAAAGGCAGAGAGAGGGGCAAACACGCTGGATCCAGAACACAGCCTCAGCTAAGAGGAGAGTAGAGAAGATCTGTACATGCAACAAGGACAGCACATACAGCAACATCAATAATGAACATCTCCACAAGCTTTGGAAGGAACACCAAAAAGCAGATGTGAGAGACATGGCGATTTCAGGCATGGGAAATACGCGTGTTCAAGAAGCAGAAAAATGGGAACAGAAAACCCTGTAGAGTTTTGGAATGGCCTAAAAGATCAAGGAGGAAAAATTAGGGCTTTGTTATGAGAAGCTCTTTCATTCAGCCTATCTTGTTCAAAACCACAGCTTACATCTCACAAGACCTTCCTTATTACTTGTTATTTTCCACAACATCACACTGTTCACAGGATTGTGGAAACTCCAGATCACTGCTATCCAAGAGATGCTTCTTATTAACCTTTCAAGTCCTTACTCTTTTTACCCCCTTTATTAGTCACTAACCTCCTGAATGATTGCTTCCAATCTGCAGGAGTGCGTGCGCTCAAGTTCAATACAGGAATTGTTAGAAAAGGAAACCTGTCTATAACTTCAAAAATAAAGAGCCTGCTCTTCAATACCTTTTTCATACCCATTTCCTCCTTACCAAACTGCACGCAAACGTTTCTGAAGCTGAATATATATTCTCTGTCACATGGCATATCGCTAGACCAACTGCACATATAAAAATACTTATCTATAACTATTTCATAAGTGGATGATATCTAAGTTTTTTTTTATCTCTTTGCATTTTCAGATGGTATTATACACAGAAACAACAGAATAAAACACCAAGCCTAGATTAAAACTTTTCAAGTAAATGAAATCAGTACAACATCTGAAAAGGAACAATGCAGAGTATTCAATCTGAACAGCGACTCTTGAACCTAGCACGTATAACATTATACATCTTCTCACGGTCTTCTAAAATTGCCAATTGCAAGGTTAGCTCACAAAGGAAGTTATAATTTGAGAGCCCAAAGTAAACTGAATAGAGCCAGCTTCTTCAGAAACGAGAGGGCAGAGGTGTGTGGTTACCTCAGCAATACCCATTTCAAGAACTCCCCAAACAGACCTTACAATAGACCACATTCCAAACAGCCTGTCTCACCTCACTTGCCTAAAGCTCCCAGTTATTGTTACTGATCAAGGAAATAAGCTCTTATTTTGAGAAAAGGCCAAGCAAGTGACCCTTCACTGTCCAAGTGTCGGTTCTCATGGCGATATGAGAACAGCTTCCATGGCAAATGGAAAGCAAGGCCCTAACTTTAGACGTATGACAGCTGCCAATCACCTACTGAATTCGAGTTTTGATCACTTGCTATTATAAAAAAGAAAGATGAGAGACAACTGGAAGACAAATGGAAGAGGTTTTCTATCAGACAGCATGCAGCAATTGTAGAAAGCCAGATTATGGACTCACCTACTCGTTTACGAGTTGGTCATTAAACAGAGGAGGACAAATGAGACTGCTCCATGTCACATCTGTGGTCTTTGCGATCTATGCTGTCTGTCCTGTGACCAGCAATTAACCATTGGTGGGACAGGATCCAGCCTGAGCTCAACACCAGTAACTGGCAACGGAAAAGAACAGGAAGCCACAGAGAGATCAAAGCAATAG
This sequence comes from Tetrax tetrax, assembly GCA_009806455.1. Taxonomy (NCBI): domain Eukaryota; kingdom Metazoa; phylum Chordata; class Aves; order Otidiformes; family Otididae; genus Tetrax; species Tetrax tetrax. The sequence continues at coordinate 58,947 of WHYT01016287.1, forward strand.
CCCCATCCACCACAAAAACCTAAACCAAAAAAAAAAAGGCAAGTGGCCTTAAAAGCAGGAGACCTGGTATTTCTCCCTTTTTATTAGCAGATACACTACATTAAGGCAACCTAACCTTTCAGTGACACCTGCACTGCTCTCCAGGAACAGGTTCCCTTCCACAGAAAGACTGACTGGTGCTTCTTAGAACTCCAGAGGTAAAATGAAACATTACAACCATTCACAAATACCATTCATCCAAGTAACAAGGCAACCAGGACAGTCTGCCTGAGGGTTAGGCTCTTCAGTAGAAAGGAAGAGAGAGTTTTGTTTCATTTTTCTCCAAAAATCCAAATTCTTTGGCTGTTGCACAGGTACAGCTTTAATGAGTTCTTCATTCAGTGGATGATACCTAGAATGACTTGTATAGCCAAACTAACGAAAGAAACCACAGCACTTCACTACCTTATGTAAGCTGATGTAGGTCTTCAAAAGGAAAGGATGTAAGTATTGATTTTTCTCCAAGATCCCAGCAGTGATCTCACAGGAAAAAGATCAACAACTTATCATCCAGAAATCTGCCAGAGAGGAGACTTTTCTAAAGCCACAGTTGTGCTGGACCATCTCTTTCTGTGCCTCACATCAGCTGCTCGGGAGCATCTTGCCCTGAAAACTACAGAGTCCCAGCATCAGCGCTGTGAAGACAGCTGCGAAAGGGCTGTTCTGATGCTCTTCCCTGTGTTGGGGCCCTATTGCAGGCACTCAGATCCATCAGCATGTCTTCCTGGAACATGGAAGTTACTACTAGGCATAATTAACTAATGAATTCCAGAATGGCTGGGAATCTGTTGTCTTCTGCAGTTTCACAAGCCACTTAATCTACATTTACAAAAATTCCAGAAGCCACTACCATAAAAAGATGGGTGAGGACCAATGAGATAGATTTTCATGGCTTAGTGCTCACAGGGTGAGAACCAGCAAAGCAAGCTGGTTAACGTCAAAGCATTTTCTGTATTTTCTGTATTTTATGCCACTGCCATCCCATATATGCAAACCCTCTACAGGTCAGATCTTTGGGAAAACAAAGTTCAAAAATCACAAAACAAAGCCAACACACACTTCTGCAGCAGCAAAAGGACCACAAAGACTGCTCTCAGAAAGTCTCAACAAATAAAATTTATCTTAGCCTTTGATGCATACACTTTGGTAATTTTGATGTGGTGTTACACATGCATCTTTCACAAGAAAGAGATGTCCTAAACAGTATAATCAAAAAAAACTTTTGAAGACTTAACATACTGGGTCATAAACATCACCACTGTGTGCAGCTTCTGCAGACATCAAAAAGTCTTCCCAAAACTGGATGCATTACATATCTTGCAAAACTCAAATGAACTCAAGCCATCAATTTTGCAATTTTTGAAGTAGCACAATGCATCTATTTATTAGAGAATGGAACTAAGCCCAAGCTACTGATTAGCCATCCCACAAATAATGCTTATGCAACCTTTAATAACGATTTCCACTACAATCAACTAGAGATTTTACGATTTGGAAAATTTCACTTCTAAATAATTTACAACAATTCCCTGAATCTAATGGGACAGATGATTGAAACTACAGAGGAAAGCAGCCTTCTCCAAAATCGATGAGGTATCAGTTTTCATAACTAGCCACTCTTAAGTAAGACGCCTACATTAAGTTTTTGTTCTCATTTTTAAAATTCTGATAAGTATTCCTCTGTCCCTTTCTCCCTGTTTCCTGGAAAAGGGATTAATTCAAATTTAAGGAAAACATTAAAACCACAGTTTCGGACTTCAGTCTTTGGCAAATTACGAACAGGAAGGAATAGCATTTGAGCTGTTAAAACCACCAAGGAAAGTAAACCACTGAACAACGCAAGTAGATCACAAAAAAGAACAAATAAGTCATTGCAGTAAGCATGGAAATTATACCCCTACAAATTTTTAACACAGTCTATGTAAATCTAATGAAAATAAAGCCATCAGGTCCTACAAAGCTGTAAGGAATAGCTGACAGACTCAGCATAGGCCCAAGTTCATCCTCACAGCCAGATATTACTGGAACAAATGGCCAAAGTCTGCAACAGAAGTCAGCAGCGCGTATCGAGCCCAAACAACTCGCCATTATTTTAGAAAAGGTGAAAGTAGAACACAACCAGTGATTTTGGGTGACATATAACAAAGAGGTATTTCTTGCGTCAGTAAGGGAAATTCATATGAATTCTCTCTCCTCCCTTCTTTTGGTCTTTCTCTCTTCCCCCTCAAGGTTCTTTCTTCCCTTCGTACTAAGAAAAAGCAGAGTGTAGGTTATGCATAAATTCATGACAGAAAATACTGTTTTAGAACAAAGCTCCTGTGCGTGGGCGCATGTCTATAAAATAAAAGGCATTGTTACTCTACCAGATACGTATCCACATCCAGCAATCAAATCAGATCTTAAAATTTTATTTTGACAGCTACATGCAGTTTTATTTTCACCAGAGGTTTGACTTTCCTATTAATACCTGGGTTTTAGTGATATCATCAAGAGATGAATAGAAAATGACATTTGAAGGCAGAGTGGTATTAACAGTTGTGGAAGAGAATTCTCATGCCTGAAATCTGTAATTTATTTTTAATTACTTTATGAAGTTATCAGTTACAGATAGGAATAAATCTATTACCAACTCATACTTAGAAGCTGTCTCTGCGTAATACAAAATTGCTCAGCTCCATAGCACAATAATAATTTTGTGGTACATAGCAGTATTAGGTACCTTTGATCAGAAGAAAGCCCGCAAATACTGTCGACATTACACTTGGAGAAGTTAGAGAAAATAACCTTAAGCAAGCAATAGCATTAGCTTGCTAAAACTGCAGAATACAACAATCAACACAAACGTGTTACGAAAGAATCTGCCTCATCCTCTCACGGCATCAGAAATGCGACATTTTCCTCTAGGATCCTCATTAACTCCAGTTATTGAACTGAAAATTCCACGGTGCAACATCAAACGAAGTTTGGAAAACGCAAACATTATTTACGTATCAAGAGAACACGATGCACGCTTTACTGAAGATTTATACCGTGCACGGCTGATTTCGTGTAGCCCCCACTGCCCGCCTTTCTTAGAAACGCATCCCCATGGACACTTTCACATTATATAAACTCCCCTGGAGATAAAGATTATTCTATAACTTTCCAAAATCATCTCCCTTTGAGAAGGTATTACCTAACACACACACATTGTATACCTCATAAATGCAGTCGATTCCTGGGTTCTTACTAGATGCCAGCATAAAAGAATATTTGTAATTTATTTTCAGATATTAAAAAATGAAGAGTAAAGCTGGAAAACTGTAACCGGAAAGAATAAACAGGAATTAAGTAACAGGTGTCTGACTGCACATAATTCAAAGTCATGCATCAGATACGGTGCATAGCCTTGCTGGCAAAATGGAAATGTGGTTTTTGCACTTTGCTTTGAAAATTACCACCAAGTGCCTTAAAAACATCTGCGTGAGTTACACACACAGGAGCAACACAAGCACTTGTATCCCGAGAGACCTTTCAACACATCCGAAAGAAAACAAAGAGACAAAAAAAAAATCTTCAAGGATAAGCCCCGCTTTCTCCAAGGGAGGAAAAAAAAAGGGAAAAAGAAAAAAAAAAAAAAAAAAAAGGGAAAAAATAAAAGCACTGTCCTTACTAGCAGCCTCAATCAATCATGCAATAGGAAGGCTCTGGCTTTCTCCTTGGGCTGTGTAACAGGATTTTATCCCCTGGCCCTAAAGAGCTGCCAGTGGAAGGGCTTGAAGGAGCTGGAGAGAGACTCTTGTGATTGCAGCCAGGAGGAGCTGACATGCAAAGGAAGGTTCCTACTTCTCTCAAGTATGGATCTGCTATCAGAGGCACATCTCCAGTCTTTGTCCTCACAGTTGCCCCAGTGGGGTGTGCTTCCCCTGCACAAGACCTTTTCCTGCCTGCTAGCTTGAGCCCAGCTTGAACTGATGGCACGAGACGCTGCTTGAACTGAAAACTCAGCATTGCTAGCCTCAGAATATATTCAAAACAGATAGTAAAAAATACTGTTTGTGTGTTTTCCTTTTTGTCATCCTCTACTCCCCCCTGCTTTCCTTCCCGCCATCTGTTGCTACTGCTGTTTCCCACTCCAGACCGCCCACCACAAGCCTTTTCCCCCAATTCTGCTGGCCCAGCAAAGGAAGGTGCTAGCAGTAAGTCTGCCTCAGCAGCCCAAGGGGATTTGCAGCAGCAAAGGCAGGTATTCACTGGCTGTCTCTCTTCTCCAAGCACTGCCAGGAGCAAAGGAGACGTGGACCAAGTCACCTGGCCTCAGCACATCCTGGAGACAGAGCACAAGGGATGCTGAGCAAGAAGTTTTGAGCAAAGGAAGTCAAATTACTGATGCAATTTCACCAGTTTCTCTGCCAATGATGGATTTGGCCCAAGGAAGCAGCAGGAGTGTGACACATGAAGTCAGACTCTAAGAACCAGAGTCCCATACCCTATAACCCATGCTGACATACACGAGGACAGCCATTCAACTCCACGATTGCTCATCTCCAGTTCTCTAACTCTGTAGTATCGCTCCTCAGACTAAAACCTTAATGGCTGCTTGCCAAGTTCTTGTAATCACACCAAATTTCATAATTTAAACATGTTTTGAAGTTAGAGAGGGGAAAAAAAAAAAAAAAAAAAAAAAAAAG
>WHYT01016287.1:92404-135138 GCA_009806455.1 Tetrax tetrax
GTGTGTCCTGTGAAGGAGTATCACAGAAGATGTTTTGTAACTCGACAAGGAAGAAGGAACCCCTCTGAATCAAATTTAACTGCAGCACAAATAATCCTAAGTCATCACCATCAATAAGCACTGACAATGCTAGTATGAAATTCTATCCTAGCAGCTCCTAGTTAAGCTAGCCAACTCCAAACATTCTAATCTAAAATTGTATTTATCAGGAAAGTAATAAAAGTGGGAACTCCAATCATCAATGTTTGATGAAAAGAAGGAACAGATAAGACTTTTTGTGCGTGTGTGTGGAATCCCTAGTTAAATATTGGCAGAAAAGAGAGGTGAAAACAACAACAGACATGGAAGAACCTGTAATCAGGCTTAATTAATGCTATAGTTCATTGTTTTTCCGCTTGGATTCCAAGAAGCAGCAGGAAGCTTTTTTAACGTGAGTAATAGATTAACACCCATTGCAGAGGCAGAGAGGGAGATATTTGTATGTAAAAAATAGGGACTTTTCCACTTTTGAAAGCTTTTACCATTTGCTTCAGAAGTTAGTACGAAACTCAGTGGTGCAGTTTTCATAGACTAGGTTTAAGACTTAAAATTATATTTCCCCCCCCTCACCTTTATGTGATTAAAAATAAAAGATATAATTTTCACAGTTTGTGAGATCTCCACAGATGTGTTCAGATAGGGTGTAACAGGATATAACTTAACTCTTGTACAGATGCAAAGCAGGTAAAGATGTCCGAAAAAGACAGGTTATCTCCTACCTACCTACTTATAAATATACCTCTGACACACTGCTGGGTACTGGGTGTGGTAGAGCAATAGCCTCACCTCTGCTGCAAAGCCTGTATGCTTTTATTCTTGTCTTTAAGGATGTCACTGTAAGAAATGAGAAGTGAAGTACGCATGCAAACGCACACCTGCTGTACCTATGATATTGCCAAGTACTACAGGCAGGCTCTGATGGTACAGGAGTAGGCAGATAAGTATTTATTGTACCTCAAGGTAACTTGAGCACAGGATGTAGTTCTCAACTGCTGTTGGAAACCCCACGTGTGCGGTGTCAGAAATTGCATGGGCTGCAGAGTGGGGGTGTCCTGTGGCATCCCCCAACATCCTGGCTTACAGCCCTCCCTGCTCAAGGACTCTTTGGCTCTTCCCCCAAGCTTTGCTATCCATGCAAGGAAACACAAACGCTCCCCCCACCCAACCCCAAGCCTCAATATGTCCATTATATTAGTGCTGAATTCACCCTAACAGTCTAAATCCAAGGGCAATGCTGCCTTACACATCTTGCTAGCTCTCAAAGTGCACCTTTTTTTTTTTTAAAACCTTTTCCTATTTATACCCTGCTTCAACAGCTGTGCCTTATTCCCCATTCAACATCCATTTTCCCTTAAGAGGGATAATTAATTTAGAACTCCAGGCAATAAGACATAGGTGAGAAATCAGCTTTCCTGGTATTGCCTTTCTTTTCTTAAGCATTAAATGGTGCAATTCTACCCCACATTTACATGGGAACAGGGGAATACACCGCAAATCAAAACCAAAACCAGAAGATAATGCCTTTTAATGCTATGCTAACATAATGAAACACAGGAGGAGATGCAGAAGTCATTTCTCTACTGCAGTATTAATTCATTGTGGGTTCTTGGGTACTAAAAAGTTAAGAACTGACTAAATTAGGCTTTGATGTGTCATCTTCACTTGGGCAACTACATGGTTGCCCAAGTAAATAGTTTCAAGAAGTATTTTCAGGAACCTCAGGTGCGGGAGTAGTACTTCAGAGATCTCTTTTCCCCAAAGCAGACCAGCCTGTTTGCATTTATTTAAGCTTTCTGTACACGCTCCCTACTCTGTAGTTCTGAATGCTGCTAGCAGTCAGGTGCTTCAGTTACCCGGTGAATCTCAGCCCTTTCTTACCTCAGATAATGGATCCAAAAGATCATGTTGACCTAAGAAAAAGGCAAAAATGAGTCCCCAGGATAAGAGAGCTGTCAGCTTAGGTCTTTCGTCTGGTCTTAGGATGTTGTTGACCCTTACAAAGAAACTCATCCTCTGTAACTGGAAGAGGGGAAACTGGGGAAGACTTGGTATCATCCTACTTCCAGTAAGGTTTTCAATCCTCAATTCTCCAAGGACCCATAATCTGAGACATTAATTCCCTCACTCTCTTGGGTTACCTTGGTGCTCACAGCAAGCTGACACTGATCTCAGAAGCTGCAAATGCCTGCGGGTGTCACAGTAGGGTGTAGGTGTCCTGAAAACATGTAACTGGGCACATATTGATGAGCTCAGTTAGAGAGACTTGTGCTCATGCCCAGTCACCAACCTAAGACTGAGGTCAAAGCTTCTTTTCATTTTAGTGCATAGAAAAACCTTTTCTTGATGATGTAATGATGTATGTGGAGTAGCTTTTTCCATACTCTTCATGCAATGAGTGACTTCTACTAGCCTACTTTTGCATGATTTCCCTTTAGAGCTAAACCCCCAGTCTTGATGGTGAAAAATATATTACCTCTTTTTCCCCCTCCAATAACGGCACAGTGTAGAAAGGATGGAAGTGAAAACATTCACGCATGCTATGCTCTGCAACTGTGAGTCTACTTTGACTCCTTTTAATAAAATCCAGGTGATTCCACCTTTCCCACACAGCCTGCGCTCACACTACATGCCTTGTGTTTTGCAGATGCTACAAGAGCTGGAGTTGTGGACAAGAGCAAGAGAAAACTGCACTTAGAGGATCTCTCAGCTCCTAGCAGTGACCTTTGAAGCTGGAAGGACACACAGCCTGGACAGGTAAGGGAACTACATTGCTGATTATTTTATAGTACTTTTTACTGTAAAGCCTGCTTGTACAAAGAAAGAGCAGTTTGCAAGTCTGTGTTTAAAGAGAACTGGATTTGTCACCTATGACAATAGCTAGGAGAAGGTTTAAATAAAATAATAGGTGTTTTTCATCTTTAATGTCTATAATTAGTTTGTGCACTGTGAAAACTAGCACATTATTACTCTTCTTCTCTCCACTGGCGGGTGGGGGGGGCGGTCAGCAAAAAAACATGCGAACACAGTATTTTGTTAGCTCATCTTTTAAGAGCCTGTTTAGTACGTGTTTACTGACAAAGCATTCAAATGAATAATTTAGACCTTCAGTGACAACTTTTCAAGAGCAGTTTTATCAATGTCAGACAGCTTCCTGTTTTTGACCACATAAACGAGACAGGAATCACCACTGATATTAGGTTTGGCTCATCTTCCTGCTGTTTGGATAGGAAAGCCCCATTTTCTTTTTTTTTTCTGGTGGTGAATTAGCATAATTACTTTTAGAACTTCCTGATTGTAAATGCTGAATCAAGTGTATTACCATAAAAAAAAAAAAAAAAAAAAAAAAAAAAAAAGATGTCACTAAGAGGTTGCATTTCTATTTGGAATATTTAAAGAGCCAGAACTGTATTTAATGGTAGTTTTGAAAGAAAGAGTTCAAAGCAGCTACGAATTTGATACGAAACTGAAACACTGCGTTCTATTTTGTTTTCTGAGTGTCTATAAGTTTGCACTTTTAGGTGATTTTCAGAAAAAATATTGGTGCAATCTAGCAAAGCTTTTTGCAAGTTTCACTGAAGCAGTGCTTCTAGGGGAGATATGGCACATTTTCTGAAGGACGGTTTAAAACATTGGGTAGGACTTTCCACAAGTGCCAAATCCTACAGGCATTCTAGATTATCCAAGTGTATCTTCCTGTTTTGGGAAAGAAAAAAAAAGCAGCAATTTTGAAAGTTTTGCCCATTTATCTTTTAGTTTCTCAAAAACCAACTCCGTTTAGGGTGATGTTTTTAAGAAAAATGCTACTCTGGTCTGAGGATCCCTGGTTTCTCATGAAATCAGTACCACGTGTTAGTTGCCCTCCCCATCTCAAGTCATAAATCCTTCTGGCATTTCTGTTTATTCTCCTACTTACGTTGTATAGGGCTGATGAACAAAACCTTTTTTTTTTGCTAAATTGTATGTCTGGAGACACTTGTGAGGGCGACTGTGTAGTTGTGTAGATAAAGCCTCTAGCTCCACATTAATATATAGTGAAAAAAGAAAAGAAATAGGAGCTGCTGTAGAGGATGGAGTACAAGATACACCTGCATTAGCATTTCAGAGCTGAAGGAAAGGGCTATCAGGATTTAAGTGGCATAATATTCTGTATTCTATTAAAAAGTATCATTATCATCAGCAAACATTTAATATACATCCTTCTTATGTATTGCCTGGAGGAATAAAGTGGCCTAGCTAACAAAGCCTTGATTTATTCCCTAAAACATACTCCTTTTTCCTTTAATATGTAGACAGGGCACCCACTTGTACCATCTCCATGGTCCAGCTGCCGGTGCACAAATGTTCCTTTATATCTGAGGAGTACCTGGGCACTACTGCATGTCCTTACGTACAATGGTCTCCGTTCACACACCTTGTGAGAAAGAGCAAACAGGGACACAAGCAATTGCTAAATACACAGAAACTTATACAAACTCCCACAGAGACAGCACTTACCCCCCCCCTCCCCCCCGCTTCTGCCAGGATTTTCACGTAACAACCTGTTAGCAGGCACGTGAAGGAAGTCAAAACAAAAGCAAGATTTGCTGTCTTAGCTCTTCCCTTTGCAGCCTCACAGGAGAGAAAGGAGAAAAATCAGGGTCCTCACGACCCATAGCCTGTAAAATCTGTGTCAGTGCAGCTTTACCCGTTCCCCAAATATGCTTTTGGTGCTTATTGATCAGTCCTGCCTCATGAAAACGCTGTGCCATGGACACGTTCACATCTCTCATTATATGGTGCCACTGGGAGCACAGACACCCCTTAGACCCACTAAACACCCACATTTTGGGGCAGGTCACACAGCTGGGGCAATCCAGCAGATCTTCTGGATCTGCTCTGAGTTGGAGGCTCCCGCTGGTAATGGACACTGGGGGTGGTCTTTGAGGGGACCTAAAATAACACGTCTATGGACCGAGTAGGTCTTATTTTTCAGCATCCCAGTGGGTGCTGACCCGCTGACAAATTCCAGCCCGAAATTAGGCATGCAAGGAGCCCCTCTGGGGTCAGGGAGACTGTTTGGCTGAGAAAGGCTTACGCACAAGAACTGCATCTGAAGCTCCTGCTAATTGCAACGAGAGCAGGCTTGGCCCCAAGAAAGGGATGTGCCAAAAGCATCAAAGAGGATTCTCAGGGCAGGAATTGTGTCCTTGTGTGAATTTACCTGTAGAGTACACTCCGAATACAGATACGTAATAGAAGCACTGCTGGCATCCAGACAATATACCTGCCATCCAGCCAGCTGGCTACCTGATTATTTTCCTATATCCAGTCCATTATTTTACAGGCCCCCTGCAACCCAGCATCTTCCATTAGCACCACGATTTTTCCAAAGGAGACTTTCCACCGACCGCACACACGCCTGCTTTATGAAAGAAGTTGCAGTGCTGTTTCTGATATAGCGATCAGAAACCCACCAGGGAGAGAAATGCAACTCGGGAAGCGTAACTCAGAATTACACTGCTGTAACGTGTCTACTTTTTAGTGCGTGACTCTGATCAGATCATAAATAACACGCAGTGAAGAGCAACCTCCAGACGTTCACCGCTGAGTCTATAAACACACACCTTACGGCAACAATTAGGCTGAAGGCATAGAGGGATTCGATACCTGCATTATGAATTAAAACAGATCACTTCCATTCCCACCGCTTTCACGACCTGGCTATAAGAAAATGACAGTGTAGGGAGCTGGCAAGTTATGGTCTGTGTTTGTAACAGGAGAAGATGGCAAGTAACTGCGTGTAACGTTAAGTGCTTCGCACTGAGAGTGGGTTATGCTATGAACTCCTATTTTTGTCTATAAACAGTTGTGCATAAAATAAAATAATAGCCTATCTTAATGCAGTTCAAACCCAGCCCCTCTCTGATACCCAATTTAAAGATGCCTAAAGCTAGTTTATAAGCAGCATCTTTCCAATTAGGATTAAAAAGTGTCCTGAGTATCAATCCTACATTCTTCAGTGGGGTTAAAATAACGTATATAACTAGAAATCTTCACTAACAAACATTAGCGCCAAGATGGCTATAAAATTGCTTTCTATGCAGCTGTGATAATTCAAGCATCATTTGCACTTGGGAAGGAACACAAATAGTTGGTTACTTTGGGACAATACTTGCCTAGTTCCCTTTGGAAATCATTGATGCTATTAAATCATGTATTCCTGGTTCTGTGCTTGGCTGACAGTACCGTACATCAGCTCATCTCTGAAGAGAAGAGCTGCGTAAAATTCTTCATCCAGTGGCACTTCCCCAGCGTAGGACTCTCACGCTTTTCTGCGGCCAAGGCGTTGGCACAATACAGCACTCTCTTCTTTGAATTTATCAAACCTCAGGGAAGGCTGGTAGTTTTCATTTCCCCCCTAAAAACCCAGATCTACTTTCCTTTAAAAACTGTGATCTTTGCATCCTGTCCCACCCCCTCATACACCGCAGTTTCTATAATCGTCTCCTTATGTAAGAGACCCAGAACTGGGAGCGGTTATTTATCGGTGTTTGCGTGCCCTCGCTTTCTCCCTGGAGAGCACTAAAATAACCGAACAGATCTCCGTTTGATACGCACGGGCCATTGCGTAACCTTGTGCTGGGCAGTACCTGCCATCACCCAGTACCCACCGGTCACCCTAAGGGGAGCGAGGCTGGGGACAGAAAACCAGTTGGTGCTGTTGGTACCACGCGGTCCGTGCTCTGGTGTCCATTCTCTGCTCACGGCAGAGGTCCTGCGAGACGCAGCAGGAGACCAGAGGACCCTGCTCTGCCAGTGCCCTGGGCTTTGCATGAAGGGCTGTTCCTGGGAGAGGTGCAGGAAAGCAGGAGGAAGCGTCCCAGAGCCGCTACAGCTCACAAGTGTGCACACAGACGGAAAGCCAGGCTGCCTTCCAGCTTCCCCCAGTGAGCTTGGTGGTGGCTTTTATTGTTTGCCTGTTTATTTTCAGGTGGCTCTTGTGCAGCACTGTCACTCAGCTGGTTTCTAACTGACCTGGCAGGTTTTCACTGCTCTCTTCCTACTTGCTGGCAGAACAACAAAGTCTGGGGGATTTATGTGTCCCAGCTCCCACGCAGGAGCTGTGAGCAAAGCCTCCTCCCAAGGAGAGGAAGTTTTTGCTGACAGATGCCCCTGTTTGAAGTGTCCATGTGTATTTAGGCCCTGATCCATCAGAGCACAGGAGCACACACTCAGCCTCAGGCCCCTGTATTGCTGTCACCAGGCTATGTAAAGTAAGGTGAGTGTTTAGGTTTTTTGTAGGCTTAAAGCTTCAGTTTATTGTCCTGGCAGCTCACGCAGTCGTTACGTAGCCTGGAGTGCTCTAGGTTGATGATTTACAGAGTGGCTAAAAAGGAAAGTTTGCAGCACATGCGTATTTCTGCAGTGAAATAGCACAGAGCAACTTCCTCAATCCATTCTGGGGAAGGGCTTTTACAAGCAATCATGCATTTACCCTTTTTCATAGGCACATTGGTCACAAAATTTATGAACTCGGCACAATTTTCCCCCATGCAAAGCACCAGTAGGCAGGAGTGGCTGCAGAAGTTGGTGGTGGATGCCCTATAAGTGCCTGTTAGACACCATACAGGGAGCTGCGGCTAGCAGCAGCCTTACAGCCATAGATGTGTTCTCCAGAATTTAGTTACTCCTTCAGCTCACTCCAGGTCTTGCCAAATAGGTTCATATCAAGTTCTTTTTTTTGTCTGTTTTTTTTTTTGTTTGTTTTTAAAATCTACATTGACTTTTGTGGTGGTTTAGCCCGAGTCACTACACAGTTTCTCGGTCATCCTCCCCCTTCCCAGCAAGATGAGGGAGAGAATTGGGAAGAAAGGGAAACTTGTGGGTAGAGATAAAGACAGTTTACTAAAATAGCAAAGGAAAACTACAATACTAACAGAATATAAGAATATTAATATATACAAAATGAACAACGCATGATTTCTCACCACCCAATGTCCCAGTGACCAACACAGCCCGTCCCGAGACGCGATCGCAGAAACAAAACCAAGCGGCAAGCAAAGGAGCAAAAGCGAGCCAGCAAGGCAGAGGGGACGATGCCAGCAAGGTAGAGAGAGGTGGAAGATTAGGATGCCAAGGTTGTCCCCTCCCATGGGCAACCCCCACTTGTATAATGACTGTGACCTTTATGGCATGGAATACTCACTCTGGCCAGTTTGGGTCAATTATTCTGTCTGTCCTTCTCCCAGCTTCATGCATCTGCACATGAGACTTGGAAAGCCAGACAGTGTCCTTGGTCTCATTAACAACAACTCGTATCATCAGGGTGTTTTTATCAACATTCTTCACATACGAAATCCAAAACACACCGGCTACTGAGAGGAAAAACTCCATCCCTGCCAAAACCAGGACAACTTTATAGAGAGAAGTTACTTTGTGGTAAGCTGGTGGAAGCTAATGTTACTCCAGAAGGCTGGAAGGGTTCTAAAGAGGCCAGAAAAGGTTGGCAACAAGTCTAGTTTGCAAAAAAATGCCTTTAAAAAAAACCCAAACAAACAAAACCCCCTTTGTTTTATTGTGACAATCTCTCAGCTTGCCAGTAAGCAGACTTTTTGGTGCAAACAAACCAGCACCCCAGTTTGATCTTTGTGTTACTAATATCCTCTATCAGCTTTGGTCTTTGGGCAAACCATTTCTTTGGTGGGGTGCTACAGTGTGGTGCCCTCAAAAGTCAATCATCCCTGCCCCTTGCCAGACCACCTTCCTCCTGTTACTGCAGAAATGAACTCCAAATGAAAATACCTCATTTTTATAACTTGCCACCCAGACAAAATTAGTTTAGCTGATAAGGGAAATCTGCTTGTTTGCTGGAAGAGAGATGGGAAGCAGCCGTGCCAGCTCAGGGTATCGTACGCAGCCAGGACTGGAAATAGCAGCACTCAACCTCAGAGTTCATCAGTAAGCCACTTCTTCAGTAAAATAACCCAAACAATTTCCTGATGCTTCCCTAATTGCCTCTCTCTGAAATTATTCTCCTCCTCTTTTGGCTTGAAAAACAGTAGTGCAAGTGCTTTTTACTTTTCTTCTCTCAAAAGCTACATTGGTTTTACTGTCAGGGTTGAAAACTCACCTCAGGTTTTTGCGAAACAGAAGTTAGGCATCTTGATTTTATTATTTGCCTGGCTTTCACCATGGTGCTATGTAGCAATAATCAGTAAATTTTTACACTTGAAATGTAAAGCTACCTGGTGTCATCATCACGTAATCTGTGTTATAATAATGCTCGATTTTCACCTGACCTTTAGAAATCAGCAGATTCAATTACTTGTAGCATTTGCTGAAGATTCTCCAGGGATCTCACTGTAAATTATACTATATTCTACAAATAGATATGACAACACTAATCAGCAAATTACATGACAGCGATCATTCCTGCAGAGATACTTAAACACCTGATTGAGCTGGTACATTGGAGCTACGCAGCCTACAGCTCTCATGCATAGGAAATGCTGACCTTGCAAGCAGGAGCCTGTAGGTTACTTAAGATAGCTGATAAAAGAAGAGAGAAAAAGGCTGATACCTTCAAGCAAACACTAATGGACATTGATAGATGGTGACTGCAGTCCCTTCGTTAATATTTTGCTCTGATGTTGCCACCCATTTGAATTTACACAATTATTTCCAGACTGACCAGGGCTGGACACTTTCTAATAACCAGTCTTTCCCCAGGGTGGGTTAAAGCACTGCACCAGCACCAAGATGCTGCCTCCCTCCAGGCAGTCTTTGCCAGATGGAAAAATTTTTTACGCCGATGGTGGTAGAACACTGGAACAGGTTGCCCAGAGAGGTGGTGGATGCCCCATCCCTGGAAACATTCAAGGCCAGGTTGGACGGGGCTCTGAGCAACCTGATCTGGTTGGAGATGTCCCTGCTCCTTGCAGGGGGGTTGGACTGGATGGGCTTTGAAGGTCCCTTCCAACCCAAACCATTCTATGATTCTATGACCTAAGGCAGTACCTGCCACAGGTATACTCAATAGCTTACTCAACGCCATGTCTCAGTGGATGTGGACCAGTTCTTGTCCCATCTCCACCCTCATTGCCCTGTCAAGTTGCAGGGAAGAGCCTTGAATTGTTAAAACCCCACACCATCAACTGGCTGCTGCTGGGACTGTGCCCCGTGCATTGCCTGCACGGCATGGTGAGAGTTAAAATGCTGAGCGGGGAGGACAGGATGCGAAAGGACAAGACTGAGTGCAAGAGACCTTCTACAAGTCACGGAGCAAAGGAGACTGTAGTCAGGACCAGGCTTGTAAACCTTTGGCAAGGAGAAGCATGGAGGAACCCGAGGCCATGGCTCTGCTAGGAAGGTCAACCAAATGAGCACTGAGACATGTCCTACGCTCACAGGCAGCGTCACCTTGACTTGGCCCCATCCTCAAGCCTTTCATTAGAAGCAGGTGCTGCAGGAGGTGGGGGCAGCACGAAGCTGAGAGGTGCGATTGCATCCTCTACTACAAGCTGTTATTTTGACAGCTCTATTACAGTCATATAGAAACAACTCCTGGGAAGTGTAAAGCACTGTAAAAAAAAGTCAGGGAAATCATCTGTCCTGCAATATGCCAGCTTTCACTGAGGAAGAGGACTAGGTGCCAGAGAGAAGATACACAATGAGTTCTTCCTCTGGCTTTTTCTTTGGCTGTAGCTGGTCATTGTCCACCTGAAAACCACCATTTCTTCTCTTATTTCTGTCTGGTTAGTCCATCTCATGTCTATTTCATAGCAGCTTTCTCCTCTATGAGAAGAAAATTTTTCACATGAGCATGAAGACCTCAACTGAGAGGAAGGGATGAAGAGCCCTTTCTTGAGATACTCTTCTTGGAAAAAAAAGCTACAAAAGTTCATCCTAGGAATCACTAACTATGCTCAGAGTTGAGTTTCAACTCTGCATCCATATGAAATAGTACTGATTGTGGGAGATACTGCAGGGATTTCCTACCCTGAGTGCCATCAGCACCAAGCCCTTGTGTGCTGGTGCATGCTGTGCATGCCCATGCCAGGGCTTTGGCAAGAGGTTTTGTGAAAGCAGCTGCATTGCTTGTTTAACAGCAGTGTCACATCCTTTAGAGATGAAAGCTTAGCTCATATGAAAGCACAGCAGCACTCAAAGGAGCATGATGGAATCTGGAGCCACCTCTGCAACAGCAAATAGAGCCATGCACTCAGCCCCCTGCACAGCTGCAGTGAGGCAGCCCTGCTGGGACCCAAACCACATGGTCCCACCACTCTGCTCCTCTGGGAGCCTGCATCATCACCTGGAGGGGCTGGTCACCAGAAGAGCTCTTTGCCCCGCACGCTTTTGGGTGACAGAGATCCATCTTCCTAACGCAGCAACATGCTGCGAGTTTCTTCTTTCTTTTCTTTCTCCTCCAAGCTGCACCTCTAAGCTGCTTTGTAGCAACACCATCTGATAACCCAGCACAAACAAGGCTGCTCATTCGTGTTGCCTCTGGCATTCTCGAGACGTTTACACAGTTTTCTCTTATTTACCACTCCTCCCACCTTGGGGAAAGAAAGTAGCAGACATGGTGATGGAGGAGCTCCACTCACTCCCTTCCAGCTTCTGGGGGTATTTGCTCAACAGTGACAGTTTGTAAGGCAGAAGAAATGGCTTGTGAGTCAAGTGTACATTATGGAGCCCTACCCAGAAGAAATGCCTGTCAAGTACTCCAGAAATTCACTGTGACTTTGGTACATTTTTGTTTGACAAGAGCTATCCTGCAAAGTTTAGATTTCATCCCTCATTA
The DNA here is from genome assembly GCA_009806455.1 of Tetrax tetrax. NCBI lineage: Eukaryota > Metazoa > Chordata > Aves > Otidiformes > Otididae > Tetrax > Tetrax tetrax. The sequence goes on from WHYT01016287.1 coordinate 104,229, forward strand.
TTGCAAATTATTCTCCCAGCTGAAGTGCCTTTTCTCTTAGGCAATACACAGCAAATTGGTGCTGCACTCTGACAGTCAATCAGCATCTCCCTTCTGTCAAAAGAATGCCTTCCAGGGCTTCACTCCACACCTGACACCTCTTGTGAAGGGGCCCTTGCAGCCAAAGTGAAAGTTTTGAACTTAAGGAGGAGCACCTGAGTGCTGCTGGCAGGAGGCATCTTCACTGGCAGCTTAGAGAAGCTTTAACTACTGCACCAACTGACATAATCTCTCTTCCACTTACAAACTAATGACACCATCAGACACTTCCACAGGAGATCAGGCTGCACAGACTCAACTGTAGGAAGCAACAATGCATCCTGCTGTAGCAAATCTGCGTGCCAGCAGAAGGTGATTGCAATTTGAAACAAAATACAATTTAATTCATTGGTACTTTGATTTACTTACTCACAAAGAGCCAAAACCCACATGTCTGTGTGATGCTGGTATCCAGGTTGCATATCCAGGAGCTTTCGTGGTGCTTGGATGATAAATAAGGGCACTTAAAAAAAAAAAAAAAAAAAAAAAAAAAAAAAAAAAAAAAAAAAAAAAACAAAAAACAAACAACCCAACCTCCCCTTGAGATGGTGACCAGACCCTGGCTTCGGAGCTGCCTTTTTATACCCATCTGGAGCTGATGAGGGTCAGTCCCTCCACCCTGTCCCACCTGTGAGTCATCAGGATTGACTCACTCTGTCCTGGCTCCTGGCCAGGCACCCTAAGAAGCTGCCTGTAGATGTGTGTTGGCTCTTCATGGCCTACTAACCCACATCCCTTCCTGTTGCCCTCATCCTGCTGCTTGCTCCTCCTGGTGCTTTCATACCCCGGTGTTCCCATTCACACCAGTCTTACTGCTTCTACTGCCATCTCTGCAAGGGTGCACCAGGTCTGCAGAACTGCCAGCAACTTCATGTGCGTTGGCAGGGATCTGCTGCTTGTGTTGTCTTGTGCTGTTGCCGTTACGTGGCGGTTGGATGGAGGTGGTGGGTGTACGTCACTTAGGCAGAAGATTGGGATTTTGCTGTTAAAGCAGGTCTGGTAAAGAATGAAGCTCTGTGCCCATTTCTGACTCTTGAGCCCACATTGTACAGCTGAGGAAGTTGTACTGATAGCTTCTGCGGTGCTTAAGCAGCGCATTTGCAATGACATTATCATTTCACCTCTAACAACACACTTCCAAGTGCTGATGCCAACCTCAGTTGATGGCACTGTCACCATGTCAAAGTGCCTTCAGTGTTTTAGGGTGCCAAAAAGTGGCAGTTGCGTTCTCAAAGTTTAATTCTTCAAACTCCATGTGTACCTGCTAATAAACCCGAATTCCTTCCTTCCCAAACTTGCTTTCTTTGGAACCCTCCAGAAAGCTACAGTTTTGCCAAGGAGCACGCTCAGCCTCTGTACTCCTCACGGGACAGCTCAGGGCTTAACCCCTGCGGGGAGCCTCAGGGGAGGTCTGACTTTGCCTCATCTGGAGAGGTGTCCTGTCCTGTCCTAGGGGTTGGGTTTTAGAGTACCTGGAAGGAGAGGCCTTCAGCCAAGCCCCACAGAGGACTGCAACGCACTTTCTGTCCATGGATGATATACTCTTGCTCGTAAAGGATGGTACCACGAGCATCGTTAAACTGGTGCAGTTATCCTTGCACATTGGTCTGGACTATGGGAAGAGAAAATGCTTTTGTTGAAGCGCAGCAGCTCTGCTCAGCCCAGAGGCACATCGGGAATCACAGCAACTCAAGGGCATTTTTGACTCTCCACCACCTTGGTGCAGTTTGCCAAGGATGGAGGGACAGACTCCCCGTTCCACAGAAACCGAGCCCTTTTTTGTCCACGGATTTTTAAGGCAGTGCTGAGGCCGCTGAGGCTGCAGACTTAGTCAGGGCTTTGTGGGATGCTCGTCGTACAATATTAATATGGCGAAAGCTACAAGTAAGGCCTTTTGCTTTCTCCTTTTCCCCCTTCCCTTTGTCCTCTGCCACAGGTATCGCAGCGTTGTTTTGAATGTTTATGCAGCACCTCTTGCGTCTGGGAATAGTTACAGGAAAAAATCAAGACAGGGCAGATATTTTAGCCGTGGAACACCAAGGAGTTTCATTTGTCAGGAGCTGGAGTAATTAAAAGTAATTTTTGCGTGTTTTGGATGAGCTGACTTCAGTCAGGGCATGAGCCGTGCAAACTGCTTATTTTTATAGTTTTGACGTAAATCATGGACTGTTTTCATTCTTAATTTGGAACACTTGCCCCACATGTTCCAAATCTCTGTAGAAAAGTCCAGGCTCTTTTCTTCCTCACAACATACATCCATACACATTAAAGTCCCAAGGCTGACTGCCCAAGCCATTTAGCTGGACTGAAGACAGGACTGAGGCATCTTTTAAAAGCCGTAACTTCCAACTGTTTTGATGGACCACTGATTCCAGCTCAGACGCACAATTTTGCTATCTAAAAATCTATCTTCTTCTCTGCAGAAGTGCCATGGGTCATTTGCTTAACAAAACAAGCCCAACCTCCTCCCCCAAACCCGGCACACACACAAAAATAATTTCCTTGGTTATATTTTCCTCTGGGGATGTTTAAACTGTCAGCTTGCTGAGCTATGTTCTCCCTGCTTGTTCTTTCTCATGGGGGATGTCCTGTCACGGGGGACTCATTGCAAACTCACGTTTTGAAATTTTCCAGAGGATTTAATATTAATGCACATACAAGAGACCTGCTAAATCTTTCTCTTTTGAAATGGTCATACACCATCAATAGCTTCTAGAGCTGGTATTGTTCACTAGTTCAAAATGCAGTCAATGCAAACACTTCTGATCCCAAGATAACATGGATAGATCATTTTTCAGGTCAATCACTGTCTCGGGGTACGGGGACATGATCTTTGGCTGGTTGACATTGAGACCCATTTCAAATCAACCCACGTGACTGTTATTGGTTGGAATGGAAAGAGGAGCGCTCTGCATTTCCACCTGTAGCTTCTCTTGTCCTTGACAAGTCCTGCTTGGCCACCAACACTAAACTCTTGAGAACATCTCAAAGGTCTAGAAGCAAACGTGGGAAAAGCAGAAGCTTTTATTTTGGTTTAATCTAAGACTTTGGCTAGGAATCAGTTATTGTAGTGGACAGCAGTACAGAGCTTTGTGAGCCCACAGGGCCTGTTTCACATGAATACACACTTAAGAACAGGGTTTCTTGCATGTGCAGTCTCAGCTGTCAATCTCTGCAGCCACCCACGGTCAGAAGTAATGCTGCAAAATCACCGCCAACACCCTCAAGTTGATACTTGGGCTCAGTATTTAACAACTATGAAAATCTATCGGTTAAAAGCCACTAAAATCCAACTCTCAAAACAGTTTAAATGATTAATAATTAAAAGCTGCCTGTATAGAAACCGAACGTGCCAAAACACTGGCTAGAACAAGCGACTTGGCCCAACAATTTGCTTTGCAGCCTTTTCATTCGTTGCGATAAAGAGGATGGTGCAATCACTATTTCATTATTGAATGAATAGTATATTTTTTTTTTTCACTAGCGTGGCGGAAATGTCTTTGTGGCAATAGAATGGGTCTTGGCAGACCTGTGCCTAAACAGTATGTCCCTGCCTGCGCGTCTTGCCTGACAAGTCTCCCATAGGGAGAGCACAGATTAAGCCCCCATCCCGCCGCCACCATCGTGAGTGCCTGGCTGTCAGCATGCCTGAATAGGCTTCAGCTGCACTCAAAGCCACAGTCTGGCTCCCGTGGAAAGCTGCCTGGTAAATTGGTGTAATTTATTGTGAGATGAGTCCCGTTCCCGCTTCATGAATGTCCCAGTTTGGTTTTTTGAGTGGGTGGTAGTACTGAGGAACAAACCAACTCCTGCCCTACTTGACACCACTGGTCCATCACCCCACAGCATACACACTACACTGATTTACACCGCACTGACAGATTTACCTCCTTACAAACCTGGCCCCAGTTCTGAGGACTCTTTTAAGAAATTAATTGGAGTGCCTGATACTGAGTGCTGATCTTCTAGCACTTGCATTTCTCCAGGCGTTGGTACCGTCTGCATCCATGGTGCTGCTGGGTTGCTGAAAGACAATGTGGTTTGAACCAGATCCTCCTCTTGGCTCGAGGCGAGCACAATTTTATTTTCATTCCACTATCCGAAGGAGGCAGATCTGGTGACAATTTAAGGATCATACATTATCATGGGCTACAGAAAGAATAATTTATGCCCTTAGGTCCTTCTCAGATCTTTCAGCAAAATTAGACATCTAAAAGAAACTCCAGTTCTTTGGAGAGCCACAGGGATGAGTAATGCACCCAAGAGGACTTGGGGTCCAGACACGAAGGGATTAGCATGACCCATCAGCACGATTTTGTCATCTGAGAGAGATTCAGGCGCATACTTCATGTCTCCCTGTTTCATAACGGCCATCTGGATGTGAAAATGGGGAAAGACGGGAGCATGTTTGATGGCTCTGGTTTGTCTTCTCATGGGCAATAACATCATCCTTGGCTTTTGCAGAGGGCTGCGGATGCCTTTTCTGCTGTGAGCTTGCACCACTCCCGCTTCTTTCTGATACGCATTGCCACAGACTGCAACAGCCCTTCGTACCAGTAACGCTTTAGCCAACATGATCACAGTCCTCCAAAGTGCTTTTATGCTGGGGTTGGAGCCTGCTGCTCTGTTGGGCATTTGTCAAGCAGTCAAACAACATAAAAACCACTCAGTGCTATCCGCCAGGATCTTGTGGCGTTCTTGCAAGGAGTCACTGCGACAGCTTTGCATCTGTTGGGTTTGCCTTCTGCCTAATGCTAGGATAACCTACACCCCCCGCCCCCCACCCCTGCCAAAACCACCCCAAATGCTGCCTGTTAATTGCAGCAACTGGGACAATTCCCATTGGAGATGGGGGATCTATCTGCAGTTCCCCAAGCATATGGCAATGGGCAATCACAGTCAGTTGACCTAAGGCAAATCTAAGATGATCTAGGGATTAAAAAAATAAAATAAATATCCTCCCTCCCCTCCAAAAAGGAGCAATACCACCCTGAATTCATGCAAATGCAGGGTTTCCAGTCTGGCTGGAACATTTGATGGTTCATTTAGAAAAGGAAAAGAAAAAAGCAGAGCAGAGGGTTCCCAGGTGGGCTGTAAGCCCTCCAAAGGACTTTTGGCAGCATCTGCAGATATTATTAAGTTTTCAGACTAGGTATGCGTAGCACAATAATTAGTTCCCCTAAAGAGACCCCAGTAATTGATGGAATTTTTCTGATGTCTATTATGAAAGTACAGAATGGCTCTTCATAAAAATCAATATTGGATTTTTCACTCTATATTTCGGATAAGCTAAAAATCAATATTAATACCTGGCTAGTAAATTCTGACACTTAAAGAAGTTTGTAGCACAAAGAGCTCACCACACTGCTCACTAATTGCTGTGGAGCTAACGAGGGGAGTGAGAGCACACGGTGCGGGCGTGATGCTGTGGCGATGCTCCTTGCGTGCTGCTATCTATGGACAGGCGGACATGCTCCGGTGGAGAGGCCAAGGCTCCCACGTTCCTGCACAGCCACCTCGCCGCAACCCAGACTAAACAAGGCAGAGCCACAGGAGCCTCTGTTATTTCTCGGAAAGGGTAGTCAGGCACTGGAATGCACTGCCCAGGGAGGTGGTGGAGTCACCGACCATGGGGGGTGTTCAAGAAACGTTTGGATGTTGTGTTGAGGGATATGATTTAGCTGAGAAGTATTGGTGATGGTTGGACTGGATGATCTTTTAGGTCTTTTCCAATCATGATAATTCTGTGATTCTGTGGTGAGAGGAGCGGCTGTGGGTGACTGAGGTCCTGCTAAAGGGGTAGCAGCACGCACGACGCACAGCGAAGAGACCCAGGAGGGAAGGAGGATGGTCTCTTTGCGCACATGGAGCTGGTTTCAATCCCCTTCGGTCTCTAAATTGGATTAGAGAGGCTGCTCCAGAAATACCCTCTGTATTTCTTTAAGAAATATCAAAGAAATGCCCTTCTGGAACACAAAGTTATAAGTGTAATTTTGTAGAGCTGGTTCTTTACTTCTGGTGATGCTCCAGAGTGGTCAGAAACCAAGTGAACAGGGAAGAAATAGGACATGCACTGTACATCAGCATTGCAAATATACTAGCTCGAACATTGTACAGTTTTCATGGATTTTAGGATTAGGACTGGAAACTAGCAAGTTGGGCAGAGAGCGCAAGTGCAGTTCCCTGCCTGTCAGCAAAGCAGGGCCGAAGGCTACCGGATCTGCCTGGTCCTGCCTGAAAATTGTCCTCTGCCAGGGACAGTGAGTCTGCCCTCGCCTCCTCCAGCCTGGGTTCCCGAGGCTGCTGCAGAGCGTCAGCTAGTGCCAACGGAGGGGAAAGGTTTTGAAAACGAAAGTGCAACCCAGGAGAAGGTCAGGAACCTGCCGGAGGAGTTGGTTTGTGTAAAAACCAGCTCCTTCCCATTTTACATGCAGCTCCCTTGCTGGTTTTCATACAACCCTTTTTAAGGTAGTGCTATATATAGTCAGATAGTGCTTTGCTGTAACTGTCTCTCTCAGTGATTGGAGTACGCATTTAAAAAATATTTAGCTGTATTAACTCCATGAAGAGAGATAACGATTATTGTGTCAAATTCACCTTAACCCCTAGTGAAGCAAGGCCAGTTAAAACCCAGTATTTTTACCACTATGTGTAAAATTAGCTAATGCCTGTCCCCATGCCCTGGCACCATCCGGCACCGGCGGCACCCCCAGTCCTCACCCGGCACGCAGCACATCGCGGTACTGGTTTGCAGGCGGAGACCTGCGGCATCCCCCAAGGAGCTGAGAACAGCAGCCTTTCCATAGAGAGCCAGATAATTTCCTTCTCATTAGTTCCTTTGACACAAGAAAGTTATCACAGCTCCTCGCTCTGTCATTGGGCTGAAGGAATGGGAATTTGTAAAGCCAGATACAGGTTTTTTTTTTTTTTAAATTATGGCAATAGAAAATAGTTGCTTTTTGTGGAAAACTGCAGCGCAAAGGGAGAGCGTATGCCTGAAGCTGGATTTCCTCAGGGAAAACAAGGCAATTATTTTGTTGCTATCAAGGTGATACCAGGGTGTTTTCTTCTTATTTCTAGGATGTAGGAGGCACTCACTGGTGAATGCTCCAAAGCACTGGGCTAAATCGACTCCTGCGCAAGAGAGGCAGCACAGGTTTCTTGTCAGCACGCGGAGAGCAGAGACTCTGTGCTGCCTGGGGTCCCTGCGCTGCCTGGGCTCCCACGGCACGGTGGCATTTCACGGTGTCCCTCCATGTGCGGTACAAATCCGGGTGATGCAGGACAACACGCGCCACTCAGACCCGCTCTGCACCGTCCCCAGCCCTGCCAAGGGGCTGCACTGTCCCCAGCCCCATTGCCCACCCAGCGCTTCCACAGGTGCAGGAAAATACCTCGTGGGGAGTGGGGAAGGACCTTTCCCCCTTCCCTCCCTCTCTAGCTGGGCCTGGCAGCTGCCTGCAGGTTTCTCAGCGAGGCACAGAAGGCAGCGATGGCGGGAAGGGGGTCTCTGTGGTCTCCTCCAGCCCATCAATCACGGCAGCTAACAGCCCTGCTGATGGCTGGGCTGCTGTCTTGGTCTTAATGATCAGAGGGAGCACTTTGCAGCAGCAAAGGGAAAGCAGGGCATAATATTTATTTACTGAAGGGAATACAGGCTGTTCCCTTCTCCTAGAAGTCCCTTCTCATCAGGAGAGGCTTTTCCTGTAGATGGAGAGGGAAGCTCGAGGAACTGAGCTTTCCGCTGAGATCACTGCACCCTTGGATGGAAATGGTGGCACACTGCAGCCGCTGCCTCCTCCTCCTCCTCCTCCTCACTGAGGCTGCGTCTCCAGCTGCTTCCCCAAGGCTGCCAGGCAGCACTCGATGAGTCAGAGACACGTCTTACCACAGACTTTACGGCTTGAGCTAGCTTCCAGACAGGGTCATCTGCTCTGTTCAGCTGGTGGTGAGCTGCGAGAGCACTTGGGTTGAGTTTTCTTATTTATTGCTGAGGGCTCCTGGGATCCCACATTTTTACTGACTGACACCCTTGGAGAAGTGGGTCATTTTCTGGGAGACACCTTGGATGGCTGAACCACAGACACCACGCTTAAGGTTACTTTACTGACCCTGGCAATTAAGAGGACATTCCCTTTCCAAAGGAATCACAGCCTCTGGGTGATCACATTTGAAAGTGTCCTCATGCAGGATAAAAAAAAAACCAGACAAACAAACCAAAAACAACCTCCAAGAGAAGAACATTGTGATAAGATTCATGGATCTTAAGGCCGGGAGATGCTGTAAGATCATCTGGTCTGGCTTGTCCGTTACATTCCGCTCTGCTGCATCCACACTGACCTTATGGCATGAGAAATACGATGTGGCACCATCCTATGCAGTGCATCATCCACTTTTTCTGTCAGTACTTGCAATTCATCATCTCTGGTGTCTTTATGCAGAAAGGAAGAAAATAAAGAAGATTGTGCTCTGTTTCTAACTTCCTTGTCTCCAGCTTCCATCTGTCAGCTGGTGTTAACGCCTTCTCACCAGCATCCGGTGGTTTTCCAGTGAAAGCCCAACTTTCAGCCATCAATCTACAGCCCAGGGAGCGTACAGAGCCAGCTTTTCTCTGCGCCTTCCTGAAAATTCTGGTACAAAACCTGCACAGAGGGTTTCACACCTGTAACCCCTCTCCCAGCTGACGGCAAGTCACCTGTCCAGCTCAAAGCTTCTGCCATTGGTAGATTAGATCAATGCAGCAACGTTTACCAACTGAACTCCATCTTACCCAAGAACAGAAAAAAGTTTTATTTACCCCCCCTATTTTTCCCCTTCTTTTTAAATTATTTGATCCCCCTTACACAGGCTGTAATCACTTATTTGAACAGTCAATTATCCCACTGCAGCTCAGTAACGCTAATTACATTCCACTTCTTGGTGATGGAAGTTGCCACGCTCTGCAGCTCATTAGCCAGGCTTCCTCCATTGATACAGCAGCAGCTTTTAAATTTCTTCTCTTCACATTTGTCAAGTTGGCTTCAATTTGTTCCTAATTAAAGCTTGGCTCTCCAGTGCTACTTAGAGTCCTTCTATCTGCTGTGGTTCGGATCCAGCCCTCACCACGCATGGTCTCCCTACCATGCTCTGCAGCCCACCATTCCACACACCCCAGCCCTTTAAAATCATACCAGTTACACATTGGTTAATGTGTTACCTCCCAATATTTTCTTCTTTACTGTCTGTAATCTGAATGCTCAGATTTTTAATTTCTTCAGGTTTTGTTTCCTCTGAGACCTTCCTTTCTATCTTGTGATCCCCATGGTACTGATCCTGAGGAACCTATGAGAAATGGCAGGGTCACAGAAGTGGTCTCACTTGGCATTCAGGTGTCTTCTGTGTATGATTAGGGACAAAGCCAGGAGAGGACTTGGTTGTTTTCACATTAACACTACCATAGCCAGGAACTACCTGGCTCCTTGAGGCCTGATGTTAGAAGTGAAATTCAGATTTGGAGTTAGGTTCTTCTGCTCGGTACTGGTGCAAGCAAGAGGTCTTTGAATGCGCACCCAAACAAGCCAAATGTAGTCATTGAAACCAATGTGTCAATAAGAAATGCTGACCTGAATTTTGGAGCTGAAAACTTAGTGGCTTCAGGAGCTTGGCTGCTTCAGCCAGGGCTGGCAGATTTGCCTTGTGCAGCTCCTGCACTCAGTTCTCTCCCAAAATCCAAAGGTATGATATAGTCCTCCTGCGTTAAACCCTCATTCATACCTTTGAAAGGTATAGCTGCTTACCTTGAAGTTATTTCCTAGGGTTCAAGTGCATGCCCAGGTTTTAGGAGGCCTGGTTGTACAGCCCTTCAGTCTGCTCACTCGTCCCAAACTCTTCCTGCCCTGCTCAGGGATGTTCTCTTAATGCCGACTCAACATCTCCGTGGGATCCAGACACCCTCCAGCCCCTGCCTGGAAGCTGCATCACTGTGAAGGAAACGATGTAAGGCTCACCAAGTTGAGGATCAATCACTCATGCTGGAACCTGGCACTGGCACTAGTTACCAAAGCATTCACTTTGAGGGCAAAATGAAGTCTTTGGTCAACTTCCCCAGCTGGTAGTAGCCGACTTCTGCTGCTGCGGTGGGACTAGTTTTCTTCTGGCCATCACCAGAAGCATTTGCAGAAAACACTTGAAGCGTCAGCAAAGCAACGGGCTTGCTTCGCATAGTGTCTGCAGCTCTGGCCCTGCTGCCAGGCCTCCGCGACACCGTCTTCTCTTGGTCAGCCTCCAAATAGCTCTACACATCCCAGCCGGTCACCCTCGCTCCTCAGCAGCCAAGTCGGTCTCCTGCGGCCCAAGTACAACAAACGCCGAGGTTGTCTGCTTGGCCAGCTGTGAGAATTCTGCCTCGCTGGGCCTCACGGGAGCCGAGGGTTGTTTCCCAATCCTTCCCATGGCCTCCTGGCTTTTCCCTTTGGGCCCACCATCACCATCTCCCTCTTGTCCTTCTAAAATTCTTGCCACCACGCTGCCTCCCTGCCCTGTGGTCCCGTCTGCCTCCCCTCTCCTGCATTGCTACAGCTCACTAAAAGGGCCTCGGAAAACCTCGCTCTTCATTTCACACCCCACTGCTCCTCCTTTGGGAAGGAAACGTACCCATTTTTCTTTTCTTTCGCTGTTGCCTCCCCCCAGTTCTCTCCTAGTCTTCCTCTGTCAAATTCACGGCTCGGCTTTCAGCTCTGTTCCTCCCTGCCTTGCCTGCTTTTACCTGGTGCCGTGTCCATCCCCCTCATCAGACCCCATTTCCCCACACCTCTCCTAGTGAGCAATTTGACTCTAGCTGCCTTGGAGAATATTTATTTTAATAGGTATATCCCTTAGTACACTGGATTAATATACCTGCTTACCTCTTCTCCCAGAGATCATTTTTTACGTTGTAAATTAAATAGGGAAAGGAAGTCAAAAGCCGAAGGAACAGATACATTTTTCAGTGCTCTCAGTGGAAGGCCCCTGCAAAGGTACGTTTTACAGGACATATATAATTGCATAGATGATTAGCGAAACCGCTGGGGCAGTGGGAGAGAAGCAAGGCTGCTATAATTTGTCAAGGCAGTTTAGAGATATGGCTGAAAATCATGCAACTGCTGTTCTACAAAAGCCTGTCCTGTAAACCAATACGTTTTCTTACTAGTTCATTGGCTGCCGTGCACTTTTTTTTGGTTTTCCTTTGCTTCAGAGGATGAGCAAATGCACATTTTTCTGGGAGGGGCGGGGGATGCCCACGCACTGCGGAATTTCTTGTTCTCAGTGTTGTGAACACAAGAGCCTTCAGGGAAACTTCACTGACTCCCGGTGGCACTGCCCTTCCTGGGAGCAAAGGGGTCAGGGTGAGGTCTTTGAGGTCAGTAAGGTCTCCTGAGTCAAAGAACAGAGAAAACAACTCTCTTGTGTTAAGAAATTTTTATTTGTCCTTTGGATCTGTAATGTAAGCACATAAAATTACAAGTGGAAGAAACATCATGCCACAAAATTGCATAGAATTTTTACAAAAATGTGAATTATGCCTCTGAAACAATCATAGATTGAGGAACCGAAAAATATGTACATGTTAACTGAAATAGTTCATCCTACTTTGAATGCAAATAATCAAGGACTAATCAATCACAGACACTATTAATACAATGTACAAGAGCAACACTGAGTTCAAAGAAAGGCAAGCAATGATGTCCCTTTAGTTATCTTTCAGTGAATGTTTAGCTAATACATGAGCATTAATTAACATAATTATGAACATGTTAAATCTAAAATGTCTGGCCTTCGTTAGAATTTTTTAAATTCTGTTTATACTGCCAAAACCCAAGCTATTTTCAGTAGTGTAAAGATATCTGAAGTGCACGACCTAGTTTAATATAGACAGCTCTATTCTATACAGCAGAAAGTCCACGATACAGCATTTCCACACATTCAACACGGAACAAGGCAAGTACATAAAAGGCACAAGACTTGCACATCATAAAGACCCTTTTTTTTTTTTTCATTATCTTACTCTAGTTCAAGTAATACCGATATTAAATGATATCTGTTTCACTGAAATAGTTTGACCAATGCAAGATGTACAGTATTACGCGCTACCTTACACCTGCAGAAAGTGGCACTGTACAGATATAAAAAAATGTGAGTACAGGAAATGGTCAAATACAAACGTACTGTAAAATGACTACAGCTGATAGTATATTTAATCCAACTGGTATATTTACTTATTTTTAAATATAAATAAAAGGTTAATTGGTATTTGCCCAAGTTTCTTTGAAGACTGCGGTGAAGTCTCGGCTCCGCTGAAGTCCACGAGAACGTAGCGCTGAAATTCAAAGGAGCTAAGATTTTGCCGAACAGCCTCCACTGTACAACGGTTTCTACAATGCAATAGTCTTCAGTTTTGTTGTGAACACTGCTATCAGTTTATTCTTTTAATAATTTAGACAATATGTCATTTTTACTTTATAAAATGCAGCATTACGTCTTGACTCTCTACGTTTTCAATGAGTGATTAAGATTTATTTCAAAGTGCAAAACAAGGATTAACAGAGGATTCATCTTTCCTAGTATTAAGATGAAAGTCAGATTTTTGAATTTTATGTTCACTAATTTCATCATAATCAGCCAGAATAGTTTAATCCAAAACATGATCTCCAAACAATGTGCAATTTTTCTTTCCTTCTGCTCTAAGTTTAAAAAAGAAACATCAAAATACTGTTTGTTTTCCAAGATTTGAACTTATATATATACACACCATTATTTAACTGAAAACTTAAGCTTGATTTGTATTTTATTGCTTAAATTTAAATAAAATAAGTTACTTTAAAGTACTAAAATCCTGAGGGAATGGAAGTAAAGTAACTTAACTGTTACGATGTATTAAAATGCCTCCCTATGTAATCGACTGCTTTCTCCGATTGCTTTTTATACAAAGTAAGGCCCCGATCTTGCAAACGTGTATGTGAGCGTTATTCCCCGGAACAGCTGCGCTGAGCCCCGTGGTGTGCAGGAAAAGTCACTGATGTGAGTTTGCAGGATCAAGCCTCGCGGCGCAAATCTACGTCTTTGCGAGCTGGTTTATCCTTTGCCCTCGGACGCCTCTTCGCCACGCGGCCGAGGGAAAGGCCTTTAGCGTTACGCCTTGGCTTGGGTACAAATAAGAATCGGTCTGTAATGTTTCCTAGTCCCTACTTCTGTTGGAACAGGAATCCAGAGAACAGCATTTCTTTACCTTTTCAAACATCCCGACTTTCACAAAGTCTCCCTGTCGTCTGATAGAAATTTCTGACAATGTGCTGTTATTTCTCTCATGCATCTCATACAGTACACCAACTTTGATTGTTCTTATTTGAAGAAGTCAGTTGAACGGATTAATACACATTTTTAACTAACAGTGATCAGGTTTCTATATTTTGCGTTTAAATTTCAGACCTTAGTAAAACTGAACCTCAGTCTTAAAAATAATGGAAGATTCTGTTAAATTTCAAATACTGTAGTCCTAAACATTTTATAATCCTATCAAATTCAGTAAGCTTAAAATATGATACTTAAAATCAATACTTTTGAGTCTGCAAAATATATATCAAATTTATATTCTAAAACTACTTTGATTTACAGCACTAACACCACAGAAATAATTTTATGATTCAGTGACTATTTTATAGCAGTAGAACCCAGATGTTAGCTTTCAGAAAGATTCTTTCTACTCACGTATCCCTGAAACATTTCATTTTTCCAAGAGACCATGCCGACTTCAAATAGAAACATGCTGTGTGTGTATATAGAGGGATGTGTGTGCACATATAGCTCTATATATATATATATACAAACATATATGCACTCACACAGTGTTCCAAACACAGACATACACGGACACGGACACTCTCCAGGCAGAGTTCTTCTCTTTGTTTTCCTCTCATCCCCACAGTTCCAAGAATTTTCAGCAGCAAATATATTTCTTTCCATGTGATAAACATAATATCAAGACAGCAAGCCACCTGTGCTTGCAAAGCTAAAAAGGATTAAATGTTTCAGTGCAAATGTAAAATGATGGTACGGCTGTCAAGGTGCAGTTAGAAAGAAGGAAACAAATATGATTAAGTACTGTTATAATATTCTCTAGGATCTGTCTTAGTTTGGAGCACTTTGCACTGGCACTTCAAAAGGAAATCTGCACACATTTGTCTCTGTACACTACAGTGGTCTTCATTAAACATTCTTAACAGTGAACATGGCCAGAAAATTACCCATTGTATATTGGCCAAGAAAAAACAAAAAGAGGAGAGAATGTTTAACATATCAATTTTCCCATTACAACTGCACTAAGCTTTATAATAATAATAAGATGAAGAATGAGAATGAAGACCTTTGCACAATACTTTTTATAAAATGTTCCTTTTGGGAAATGTGCACTCGAATGCAGATTCCTTTTGCCTCCCGAAGCGCTTCAGCGGCAGCTCGCGTCGGGAGAGCGGAGACGGGCAGCTGGGGAGCCGTGCGCCCTGGCGCACCGATTGTTGCTTGGGCAGTTAAAAAGTAGTATCAAATACTTTTTCTGGATTATCTTCTTCCAATTCCTCTTCACTTTGCAGAGGTTTATGGTTTGATTTTCCACTGTCAGATGCCAGGGAAGAGGGGGCAGAACTGTGGTCTCCATCTTCGCTGATTTTCCCTTTCATGGCTTCCTGTACGAACTCCAGAATTTCCAAAGGCAGTCTTTTGAATTTGTCTTGATATTCCTGATCAAGTTCCGCCTGCAACTACAACAAAAGAGACAAGCTGTCTTCAGGTGTATCTAATGAGACCGGTGCTACAGTATGGGGAACGTATCACATGAGACGGGGGAAAATTAACAACGCATTTTTGCAAGGTTCAAGAATATGTTCCTTTCTTTTTCATATTAGCGCCACACATCCAATACGCCGATTGACTTCCATGCAGTCATTGCAAAGCTGAAGGTACGTGCAGTCATTTGTGCGTAAGGCTGGTTTTGGGTACCATCCCTGGGTGCCCAAATCCTTAAAATCTATGTGGATTAACTGTATTGGTGTCCATACTCCCACTGGCTTTCACAAGACCCGACTCAAGTGCAGTATGGATCACAGAGAAGCCTTTGAAAGAGCAAGGCCTTAGTTAAGCTTCAGGTAGCTAATCACACATTAATCACACCACAAACATTGCTCTGAGAACAATATAGTCACTTTTGCCAGGTTGCTTGGGTTGGATAAACCATTAGGAAAAAGTCCGTTGTCAAAGGGAGTCAAAGAGGGAAAGGAAAAAAAAAGTTAAATTACATTTCTTAGGGCTAGATCATGGAAAGTTATATTATCTGATTAATGTGTCTTGGACATTACTGGGGAAAAAGTGTCATATCATCAACAGGATGCAAAAGGCATGCAGAAAGAAATCTGGCTATCAGTCTTCAGGAAGCTGTGGGCCCTTTCCCAGTATTTATTTGTATAGCCTTTGTTTTTAGTGCCCATATTAGGATCTGCACAATCCATTATTTAAAAAACATTAATGTGTATGAAGGTTTCAACTGAAGACAAAGCCAATTTTTTCATCATGACCAATATGAGCACAGCAGGAAGCAAAGGGGTGAGTTCCAAAGCCAAACCCGCTCCATCCATCCGTCCATCCATCCGTCCATCCATCCACTCACCTTAAAAAGAGGGAGTCAGGTTCTGCTAACTGTAGCTGCAGCAGTTTCACAATAGTTTCTTAGGCAACTGTATTTTGAGCTATATTTTTTCCCAGGATGTATAAATGTGCTATCAATTCTGATCCTTCAGCTCTATGCTCGAGTCTTTCCTGTCTGGTTTCAAGTCTCCTTCACCCCGTTGCAACGGCTCTCAACAGGTAATACAAATTTTCACCTGAACATTAGGACTTATACTACTCTTACCATCCTTGGCCTGTCCACAGCATGTGACTTTACCGCTACCCCTCCCTCTGCGCCCTTCCAATCCCATTCCCCATGCTTCTGTCCTGGTTTTCATCCTGCATCTCTGATTTTATTTTTGTGAGGCCTCTTCTCCTTTCTCCTGATGTGCAAATCAACGTCCTCAGCTCACCCGGTCTAGTTCTACATTCCTTAATTAGACAAATTTTGCAACTTTTCTTCCTTAAGATCTAAGATCTGGCTTTTTTCCTGTTGGTTCTCCTGCTAAAGTTCCTTTCCTGACTTGTTTCTGCAATTTTTCCTGCAGTTCTGGCCTCAGTTTCCCACCTTGGTGTCACAGTGCTGACAAAAACCAAGTCTGAGGCACAAGCGGTTGCATTAAGTACACTCTGCCTCTAAAATATATATTTGTATCAACTGTTAGACAGTCACTACCGTAACACCCTTCTTTCATGCAGTATCCTTCTTTTTTTCCCAAACTTAGAATCGTAAAATCAGAGAATGGTTTGGGTTGGAAGGGACCTTTAAAGGCCATCTAGTCCAACCCCCCTGCAAGGAGCAGGGACATCTCCAACCAGATCAGGTTGCTCAGAGCCCCGTCCAACCTGGCCTGGAATGTTTCCAGGGATGGGTCATCCACCACCTCTCTGGGAAACCTCTGCCACAGTTCTACCACCTTAACTGTAAAAAAAATTCTTCCTTATATCTAGTCTAAACCTACCTCCTATCTTAAAACTTCCTTTGTGTTCTGGCTTTATGTCTAGATAATATTTTCTGAAGGGATCCTCCTTTTGTCTTCATTTTGATAACACTTCCAAGAGTACACCTTCCCTGAGGAACAGTGCCATAGGGTGGTTGGCAGGAAAAACTCACAAACGATGCTGATCATCCCTCTCTGCCCAGCCCACCACTGGGGCCCTGCAGCCCCAGGACTCCATGCCTGCTGCCCAGTGACCTTCTCAACCACTGAGAAGCTACACCTGCCCTGGTCTTTACTTCAGAGTGACGGCAGCACAGCCGTCACCTAGGGAACCATATTGGGCAAAAGGTCTTCCATCAGGATGCAATCATGCTTTCGGTTCAAGTTCACTACTAAATACCCGCCTGGCTTAAAAAAAAAATGGGACAAAACATTCCTTGGGTTAATCTGAAACAGCAGCCAGGGCAGAGGCAGGGCACGCCAGCAGGCTCCAAGCACGCTGTGCACCGCGCACGCAAAGTGCCGTTGCCTTTCCCTGCTCAGGAGCGTTGGTAGCCGGGCTCTGGGCTGCCAGTGCAGATCTGCAGCAGTGCCCCAGCACCCCACAAAGTTCTTGCAGGGACGGGCAGCTTGGCATACAATATTTTTTTTATAAATCTAGGAATTGTGCAAAAGGTTCTAGTGCACTGGAAGGCAAAAGCTTTATACAAGGGCATGAATTTCTTTACATAGGAACGTCTGAGCCAGAGATGGGCTACTGCATTTCCCCACCTCATTTTTGTATCTGGAATTACTGAATTTGTAAATTTGGGCACCTCAGGTATAGAAAGAGGTATGTACAACCAAAAGCCAGAGGAAGCCTCCTGGCTCTCAACTTCCTTCAGAACCTTGATTTGCTTAATTAGGTTTAAGAGCAATAGAAATATTTGAAATCCCTCAGAAACTGAACATTATCTGAACCCACTGCAACCATAAGCATGTTGTTAGACAGCAATTGTGTCCAATATTCACCTCCTAAAGCGCCTCCGGTGGGTAATTCCCCCTAAGTCAACCGTTTAATAGAAATGACACGAATCTGGAGCTACCTCTCTCTCTTCAGTGTCTCCAGAGGCAGTCTATATAGATATCTCATCATGAGAAGGCTGAAGTTAGTTGAGAAGGAGCAGACAGTAGACAAGGAGGGTTGATTAAAACTGCAACAGCGTGTAAAAATTAGTTTTCTCTTTGATTTCAAAGGCACCGTCAGTCCTTCCCCCTGCAGAGCTTCAAGCGAGCGCCTTGGAGCCCATTCCCTGACCCCCAAGCTATCGCACAAGACTCCGGCTGCAACGAAGAGCACGACGGGTGAGCCTGGGTGCAACACAGCCACCCCACCGCCGGACCTGAACCCTTACCAAAGTCTTCCTCAGCAAGCTTGGGCCTTGCAAACCCACGACAACGATAACCATATTCTGTGGGTTTACAGGGACATTGTGGTTCATTCCCTAATGAAAGCTGCCCTCCCGTTAGCGGGCAGTAGCCATGCATGCCTTTTATTTGGCTTGCTGACGGCACGACGAAGTTCCACGTCAGTGTGCCTGAGTAAAAACCTCTCTGCGCAGCCGGCGTCCCACCGCACTCCAGCCCACTGTGCCCTTACTGTTCAGTTTCCTGCCCCCTTCCCGTCACAAGTCCATCTAAGCAGATTGCTCTGCTCTCTAGCTACTAAACAAGGTGACCTTACTTGCTTTTAGGAGTTTGGAGCCAGACAAGGAGGATAAAATGAGACTGATGATTAGACGATGGGCAGATCATTATCTGGACTGCTGTTCCCATTAACACAGAACAGCCTTCTTCCTTCTGTTCTCTCACTGTCTGCCCTTGGACCGATCCTCTGTCCTCTCTTTAATCCCCCAAAAACTCCACTTATTAATGTCACCTCCAGGCGGCTTTAGTATCCCACAAGGGGTTGGAAACATTTTTTCTTGTTCAGGTAAATCACACTCCCCTGCACTGCACTTACAGGCAATGAGTTAATACTTTAAAATTTGGCGCCATCATTACGTGTCTGCAGTGGGATCCTTGGGGACATGAGATGAATGTGTTACTCACTCTTGATGGCTGCGTCCAGAAGCTCTTGAATCACAGAATTGTAGAATCTTAAGGTTGGAAGAGACCTCCAAGATCATCAAGTCCAACCGTCGACCTAATGCCACCACACCTACTAAACCATGTCCTGGAGTGCCACAGCTACACGTTCTTTGAACACCTATAGGGATGGTGACTCCACCACTTCCTTGGGCAGCCTGTTCCAGTGCCTGACCACTCTTTCCGTAAAGAAGTTTTTCCTAATAGCCAACCTAAACCTCCCCTGCCGCAACTTGAGGCCATTCCCTCTTGTCCTGTTTCTATCTTGCTACCCTTTACTTTTTTCCTAACAGTGCTTGTTAAAAAGCATCAGCTGATACTCACATGAGCTTTACAGAACAGGTAAGTATCAGTATTGCTATCCCCAAATTACAGAGGGAAGGAGAGAAATTAAGCTCAGGAGGTGCCACTGGTTTGAAAGGGCTCTCCTCCACCCCATTTATATGATCGCTTATCAAAGCAGACAGACCCCAGCAGAGGCTTGGAATAGGCTGTGGACCGCTGGGCCACCGAGTTGTCCTGCTCACAAGAACAATGAGGTACGTTGAGGCTTTGATTGCAACTGTCCAGCCTCTGGTTAGGAACAGTGGATTCCACAGGGAAGCTGTGCCTGAGGGTCCTGCTTGACTTCAGCCCGCTGCTAGGCAGTGTTGCTGACCTAGGGGCTCAGGCTCACGCGCCCTCGTGCCCCGGCTGAACGGCACTGTATCCTTTGAACGTCGACTACAACCAACACAGCCTCCAGCCTTAGGGATGGAAAATGAGCAGGGCTTTACGCGACGAAGCCCGTGCCTTAGGGAGCAGAGCCAGCCAGCTGCCCAGCTGATCAGCTCACATTCCCTCTCAATTCAAAGGGCTCTTCAGCATCCTTGGCTACAACCGCTTTCCAAAAAGGGTCATCGTTCAGGGAAAGGCCTCAGCAACCCTTCCTTGGAATGTGGGAGGTGAAAATGAATATGGTCATTCAGCTAAAAGCAAGGAAAATACACTCAGGAAAGGAAACGGATGGTATTATTAAAACTATTTATACCATTTATACTTAGCTGTTATTAAACCTACCAAAATAACATAGCATAACATAGCGTTAAAATAGTGACCATAACATTAAAAATAGTAACTGTGATCAATAAAGAATTATAAAAGTAGAAATTGTCATTTCAGACTACCCCGATCAAGCCCCTGTAGACTTCTGCATACTTGCAATGTGATCTAATGAACTTCTGTTTCTACCAAGAACAAAAATAAAACGATCACATGAAAAACGCAACGTGCTGCCAACACAAGTTACCAGGAGGGCTGGAGTTCACAGAGTGGTTAGGTTAAAAAAAAATTAGAAAATTAAAAAATAAAAGAAATGTGTTAAACCCCTTAATCCTTAATTATTCCACATTTATGATGTTTCATGTTATCTTGTCCCTGAGTTTAGGCTTTGAATACTGAACTCCTCTCCCTCCTCAGTACCTGAAATACATCTCATCCCTCTTTCCTGCTGCACAATCTTTTTTTTTTTTTAAATTTCAGGATTGTTTTAATGTAACTGTGGAAAAGCAAACAAGCTGGGCTAATGAGGTTTAAGAATCTAATAATGAGCTACCAGAAGTTTCAGATGTAAAGTTAAGAAAAGTTTTGCAGTACATCAAGGCACGGGAAGTAGGTACCCGCACAAACAAAAAGGGTATTTGGATCTAGGACCTGAGGTATCAGGAGCGAAGACCTTACCATGTGCATTAAAAACAACCAGCAGACTAAAAGGTGACCCCGTTAAACACGTAGGAAATTTGGGAATGCCTCTGTGGGCTGGTGGCGTTGCCAGTGTCTTGTGAAAGTCTACTGCATCCGCCCTCAGCCAGCCTTCACGGCTTGAAGACAAGAGGCAGACACGCAGCTGGCCGATACGCAGCACGCTTCCCTCTGACCTCCTCCTCCTCCTTTTGGCAGCCCAAGGGAAAGGGAAATTGTGGGGGAAACCACGCCCAACCCATCTCCCTTCCTGCCACAGCAACACCTTTGAAGCTGTTAATGCGAACACTACTGCTCCTTCCTGTTGTATCTTAAAAGTGGCGTTCAGAAGTCAGCAATGAAAGGGTTTTCCAAACAATTTTCCCCTCTCTTCCTTCCCCGTACAACTTGAGATACCGCACGCTTGGTCCACACGGCGGTGTGACCTCGTGGCGTCGTTCTCCTGGTGTCAGATCCCATGCCAGAGGCAGTTAGTTATCTGATGTAAAACCAACCCACTTCCACAGGGACTGGGATTCATTCCAGCTCATGTGTTTTTTTAAAATACATTTTCAGCTCAAAAATAACAGAAGGGTGACCAATTAAAAAGCATCTAAAGAACTAATCTTCACGCAAAACTGTTTTGATAAAGTTATGTATGAATTACAACAGGTTACACGTTTTGGTGAAAAATACATTCACCAAAATGCAATTTAATTGAATGAAAAGCATTTGTTACGGCCGTATTTGCTTTGATTAAGTTCTTCCACTGCAAAAAATTGATATGACTCAAAATAAACTGTTTTAAGTACGTCTCAGATTTTCCATTCCACTTACAATTTTTTCCATAAGGTCAGGTTTTCTACTTTTGTGTTTCTTTTATCTCTCCTTTTAAATCTATCTTGCTTTGCATTATTCATAAATACTTTGTTTTCCTGATCACATTCATTTTTGCTCTGAATGATACAGTGAATCAAGAATGAAAAATACTCAAAATATCCTGGCCCAGCAATCCAGGTAAAAAAGCACTCCAAGGACTAAAGTTTGGCTTCTCCAACCATGTCTGACATTTCCAACAGCAAATCCTTTATTCTCAAGTTTGCAAAAAAGATTTTAACAAGTTTGGAGTTCTAAATCCAAATGTGAAAAATTTTTAAGTTGCATTATTTCCCCTTGAGACAGAGGGCAGCAAAATACCAAAATAATGACTTTTTTTTTTTTTATTAAATATTTGGTTATTGCATTTATTCACCAGTTGAAGTGTGATACCAGTTGGTAATACATAATTACCGTGGCACTACCCTCATGCAGCAGAGTATTTAATTCCACATAAGCAGTACGTGTTCTTCTTTGTTTTACTGATGAGAAACTCAACTGCGTTCATTTCTTCTGAGCAATTTCACAGAATATATTTCGACGAGAGGCAAAAGCTGGTCCCCACAGGATTCGTAACAAAAGGGGGACTGCAACCTCCGCAGGACACTTCTGTTCAGCAAAGGTCCCATCTTCCTTTTCACACGTCACTGGGAACGTTTCTTTTGTGAACGCCAGCGACACTGGTGAGCGACAGCATATTGCGACAGAAATACCGGTCTGAGATTGTGGCCCCTTTCTCACTCCTCCCCCGTTTCTCTAAATCTGCTAAAGCTCCAAATACTTATTTTTCTTCCTGCAAATGTTTGACCCATGTGCCTAAAGATTATTTTGAATACAGCATTTGGGGCTGTTATGACTGCATCAGACAACAAATATGCATAATGTCAGCGACCTCAATTTAGCTTCCAAAATAGCACATAGAGGACTCCCAGATTAAGGGGACCGAGAGCAAGCGAGCTGCTGTTCTGCTGCTTTTCATTTGCAGAGCTTACTTAATTAGAAAGCCATTCTGGAGGGATACAGCATTAAAAGACATATGAGTAGCAAGAATTGTTAAAAGCAGATGGAGGCTCAATAACAGGGAGAGTGAAATTGAGGAGCAGAGCTCAGGGATCAAGTGATTTATAGGCAGCAATTTTTGTTTAATTGGAAACAGAAGGAGTTTCTTATTAAGGACCACGTTATTCCCTCCACTAAGCACATTTCTGCTGGGGAGGCAAAGGAGTCACCACTGTGTAGCTGTCCTCACGGCCGCAGCCCCTCTGCAGCACGCGGCGTGCCACGGCGGGGTGCAGAAGACGGTGACTTGAGGTGAGGATTATGGGTTTGAGGAGAACCCAGGACTCCTCTGCAGGACCTCTCCAAAAGCGACATACCCACCTCTGCTGTGTGGAAGATCGGCCCAAAGACAGCAGCTGGGAAACGCCGTTTCTTGGCAAGCTGTTTACGCAGGCCTGGGAAAGGAGTTAACATCTCTACATTGCAGAGAGCACCTCAGTGCTCTCTCTTTCTTTTTCT
Source organism: Tetrax tetrax (assembly GCA_009806455.1). NCBI lineage: Eukaryota > Metazoa > Chordata > Aves > Otidiformes > Otididae > Tetrax > Tetrax tetrax. Next base: position 127,160 of record WHYT01016287.1, read on the forward strand.
CCCAGTGACTGCAAGCACGTGCAAAAAGGAACACGCTACCCTGTTAACGTTTGGGCTCAACAGCTACGCATAGACAACGTAGCTAAGCACGAAATGAAACTGTTCAGGCAGCTGAGGCTTTATCTCATGAGATGCTGGAGTGTGGAATCATTAAAGAAAACCTAAGGGCACTCAGCATCGGAGACAGCGCAGGGAACAGCATTGCAGTAGGCAGACGACAGCCGGTGTGGGAAATGTCTTCACGCTGACTGGAAAGCTCCCATTAACGATTCCTGTCCTCAGACAAGGACATCTCAATCTCGGTGCATGCCCAGCACCGTGTTTTCAAATAGGAGTTACTTTTCAGACCATGACAGACATGAGACACACCAGCTCCATGCTTTTCGCTCTGCCAGTCCCACCCCACACCCTTTTTTTCCCAGACAAAGCTGGCCTAGTCCTTCACGCAAGCTCTAACACACCAAGTTGATCTTCCCACGCTCCAAGGCCTCCATGAGACCAGGGGCACCTGCTTAGGAGTTGCTGTATTTCTGACTGATCCCTAATGCCGCCCCTGCCTTTCCACGTCAACCGGTTGCCCAGTCCACATACCTTCCTTTAGAAACTGCCCCAAGATGGGCTTGAGAAAAATCACTGTGATTTGCAACGCCTCCCTAATGTACAAAAGTCCCCGTACAAAGGAATCCTTGAATATCTGCTGTCTCACTCGACTGTAACCTTCGGGCCTTCAGCAACCCGTGTCTCCCCCTCTATTAACTGCAACCTCAATTAAACCAATGGGACTGGGGAGAAACCTGGGACCCGGGCTCCTGGATTTTAACACTCTCGTAAAGAAACTCGTATCTTCTTTCCGTATAGTAAATCAACATCTCTCCCAAGGTAAAAAAGTGAAGTCTGAGTGATGAGATGCCCACCAGTGTTGGCCAGGTTCTGTGTATTATGTATAGACGCCTGTCCTGAACCTCTGCTGAAAACTCTTCCAGCAAAAGCCTAAACTGGAACTGGTGGTCTTTTCCTACCAGCAGCTGTCTTATTAGTAGTAATTTCAGCTGTCTTGCATTTTAACGCGATAGCTTATACTGAATTCTATGGGAGGATTTTCTTCAAAATAACTTTGTTTCCTCTTTCTTCATGGGTGCAGCAGTTTATCCTCATGCAAAGCCCTGCTCTGTGCCTTGCAGGCTGTATACTTGGAATCACTCTTCTTTCTGATGGCTATTTTGTGTAATTGTTTCCTTTTGTGGATAAAATTTCTTAAGCTGTCAGATGGTTTTTTTGACTCTTTAAATATGTGACCTATGCATCTCATGATGCATATGAATAAAGATAATTTGAGCTGGTATGAATGGGACAAAAAAAAAAATTGCCTCCTTTTGAGCATTTGTAACATTTTGAGGCTAGATTCTGCTCTTTTTAATTATCATTGGAATAAGTTAGCTTCACTGTAAGCAAAAGAGAATATGCTTCGTTTCAATGCAATAAATCTCGAGAAACTCCACTGAAGTCTCAGCTTTCATCAGATACTGCCCGTAGTTCATTGGGGTGGATCCAGGGTAAATAACTCTAGCGACAGAGCCCAAATAGGGCTTCTTAATTGGTACTTTTATAAAGTGCTGTCCATACTTTGGATACTGCCTTCAAAACAAACAACTGAAAAAAAATCACTGCATCCATTACCTTCTTAACGAGTGATTTTTTTCCACTTCCACAATGCCTTCAGGGCACCCTGGAAACAGGCAGCTGACTGTCCAACAGCACAGAAGACTAGCAGTATTGTAACTCTCAGCTCAAGAGGTCATAACAGTCCCTTGGAAACTCCTTTTAAATGACATCTTGAAGTTATAACAGCAACAATATATTCCAGAAATATTTCAAATCCCGGGTGGACCGGAGAACGCGAGACTCTCAGAGCTGCACAGCACCACGGCAGCCGATCAGGATGTCTCCAGGGGGCCCTGGAATCCATGGGGCCACTTTATGTGTAACGTGTTTTGCCTAAAAGTGGTGCTGTCCCGCAGAGCGAGAGAGTCTGGCTATTTTTGAAAGAGGAGAGAGACAAGAAAATAAAGTTTCAGGTGCTTAAGGCCTTCCGTGCGAGGGCTCAGGAGCTGATGAAGTACAGATCTGAAAAAAATGTGGTGAAACTCGCACCATAGCTTTTGGATCCTTGCCTAAACTGAACTCTGAATACAGTTTAACAAAGTGTTTTTCAGTCTCTGCCATCCACCTTGCTGACAGATAATTACAGTGTCGCCTGTGCGTCTGACTCTTGGCAGGACGTCTCTTAACAGGTCCCATCAGCGCTGCAGAAAACTCCCTCCAAGCACAGAGGTTTCTTCTCAAATACAGCCGTGAAAAGGAAATAAATAATCTATTTCTCTGTCTCTCTCTAGCGGCATCACTGTGCTACTCAATGGAAAAGGAACAGAGTCGTCCTATGATTAAGTCTGGCGCCTCCTTTCTCTGCGGTGCCCCGCTCCGCCCTTCCTACTCACCCCAGGCTCTCAAGGCTGTTCAGAGTAACGAGAGCTCCTGACATACACCCAGCTCTGTGTACCTTGAGGAGCCATGCTTCTCAAGGTACATGCTCACTGTAATTTCCATGTCATTGATAATTGTCAGGGAACTGCGTGGAGGTTTAGAAGTAAGGCATCACCAGTTCAAAAAATAATCACTCTGATAAAGCCTCATGGTGCACTTTGAAGTTTACCTTGCGCTGCCTATACCTCTTCACATCAGAAAGCCTCTGCAGGATGGAGTCTCATTGAAAAGTCTGCTTGGAAAATTACTTAGGAGCCAGTCCTTCTGTTAATATCCTGTTAAAAATGAACGTTTTTAGACTAGAAAGCAAGCACTCTCTGAATAAAGATCAAAGCTTTAGAAGATTCTTTGAAAAATCTTTTCAAGTAGTTGCAGTTCTGTAATCCCTTGTAACAACGAAGGCTACTCCAAAATATTTCCTCACTCATTAACAACGTGAATCTGGCTTCCTCTTTACTGGTCCCAGAGATGTGCATTGACTCTCCCCAGATAATGAGCCAATTTAATGACTGACCCATTATTTTCCAACATAACAAGCTAACCAAAAAAAAATCTACTTAGAACCTGGCAGAAGTTTAACAGTGGAGACAGAGCCACTGTCCCTCATTTTCCATCTTCCAGAAATTATGGTTCAGTATTTTGACCTTTGTACTTCCAAGTGCCAGGAAAGTTTTGAGGCCGAGTATAACGACGACAAAAAGTTGGGACTCGATTCAAATTTCTATATTGATGTATACGTTCATGATTATATAATGAACATCAGAGGGAGAGGCATCATTGCTACCAAGGGCACAGAGTCTGCTGTTTGTGCCTGCTCTGATTATATATTACTATTATCTTCCCGTCTCGCCACTTCCACCATTATTTCATCCATATACCCACCACTTCTCATTGCTTCGTGCCCTATTACACAATGCAGATTGTTTGGTTTTTTTTTTTACTTGAGGAACAAAACTAGTGTGGAATTTTAACTGCAACTCTTAAAAACTTTATAGCTTAATGTAAGAGCAGCACTGCCCAGAGGTTCAACCTAATTAAAAATAGCCTGAAGGTTTTCACTTCCCAGTATCACAATGAACTTAAAAGGAAAAAAAACTCCTCGTCTGTACCACTATTACTGGACTAAGTAGTACTATGCAACGGGAGGTTAATGGTGCTATCCTCATGATTAAGTTCAAGGGATTAATATTTCAGTTCAGTTGTTTTTTATTTAAACATTTTTTTTCAAAGGTCATATTATCGCTGACTATTGCAAACTTGGGTAACTCTAATTACCCATCAACATTAACTGAACCATGCAGAAAACTTTATTTCAGTGATGTTCAGCAAGCATCCCACAAAGCAAAATTGACATATAAGGTAAGTTCATAATGCTGCATAAACAAGACAAAGCCTGTCCCACTGCTGCACAGAGTAGCTTGAAGCCATGCCTGTCACAAGGCATACCCAAAGTTCACTTAAGTCTGCAAGACGACAGCGATTGGCCTTGATGGGCCTTGGATCTCCAGTAGTGACAACCATCTAAGCACAGACACAAACTAACCCGGTCAAATGAAGGAAGCACTGGCACAAAATGGCACGAAGTGCATACTCCTTCCCAAACAGCAGTAGGTAATCTGACTCACAAAGAAAAGCGCAAAAGCCGTGTTTCAGAGGTTCACGATTTTCAACTGTCTTGTCTTAGCAGTTGAAGGAAACTGCAAAGCATGAAAGAGTCCGGAAAAGAGGAGCAGGTTGCTACTTAAAATCCAAACCTGCCTGAACAGCCAGGCAGAGATAACAAACTCCCACAGAGAAGGTCAGATGCCATTCTCGTGTCCAGACCCGTCCACCTTTCTCTCTCTTTGCGTACAACCTCAGGTGGGTTTCTGTTGAGCTCCACAAAAAAGGGAAACCTTTGAAGACGTTTCTCTCTCTTATTGCTTAGTATGGCTGAAGGACTACCACCCTGAGCATGCTGCAACCCAACCAGCCCGCACAGATCCCGCAGTCAGCTCTTCTCAAGTGCGGTGGAATATGTTCAGTGAGCTGTGGTGACAGAAAAATGTGCGTGTCAGAGTGCTTGTGTGTTTAAGGCCGCACTGTGGTATGCTTTTCATCTTGCTGTGGAGTTGGACATCCTAAAGTCCTCTTGAACAGCTCTCTTAATGATATTGCTAACAACACAGTTGGGTTTTGTGGTCAGACCTTCCTGTTGCTAGGAAAAGTGATACACAAATTCCCTAGAAGCCAGTAGAGACAGGGAAATAAAGGATATTACAACTTGTAACCACTTCAGTTCCTTTGGTACCTGCCTTCTCCACTGATCTCCGTGGGCCACAGCGCGCGGAGGTCACACTGGGGCCTCATCCAGATCTCAAGCCTACTGCAGGCAGAGTGAGCTTTTCTGCTGACATCAACGTGTGCTGCGCTTGGTCCCTGCCTTCTCCCCTTCTGAAGCTAATACAGTACATCCAAGTTTAGTTCACCAGAGGGTCAAGCTGGAACTGAGATGAATCCCATGGAACTTCACTAAGTCCTTTGCTTTTTTTTCCACTGAGAGGCATGCCATCAAAATGTATTACACGATCTCCTCGAGCTCTGATTTCTTTTTAATCTGATTTCATTTACGTGTATCACGATCGGTAACTTCTATCCTGGAAAAGTTTTGTACCATGCAAAACCTTATTTAATAAAAAAAAAAAATTGGCAGTAGAACAAAACCTCTTTCCATTATAAGAACTTATCTTTTAAATGCTCTATTGGTCTTTTGATTCAACATTACTTCTTGAGAGGTCTTACAACTTTACAGTGTATTTTGTGATGCCAATTTTGATCACGATCTAGCTGGAGATAAGTTTAATGAACACTAGAAAAATAAACGCCTCTCAGAAGTGATCAAGTTATATGAGGGAGCAAAAGAATACTTTAAAAACATTGGTTGCTTGGTTTGAAGCTCTATTTAAAATATGTGTAGAGTGCGCATTTTTGTTGAGGATACAGAAATTTATCTTCAATTTTGGGAGTATTCAAAATGATGGTAGGCAAGTATCAAAAATGAATGAGATCATTAACTTGCAAGAAAACCTGTTAGAAGGAGGACTATAAAATATCATCTTCTGCCCACCTCACGTAAATGTATTCAGAACTACAGAAATACAGACAAGCATTAGACGTAGTGATGGTGAGTGAATAATTAAGTCATCTGCCACTCTATAAAACAGTAAAAAGATTATTCTGAGTTAGTTACAGAAGTTATTCCTAAAAATTTCTTATCACATGTTATTTAAACTTTCTTACATATCAATTAGTTTGAAATAATAAGTCTTTAGGCTATCCATTAATTGCAGCACTGTAGACACGATCTGTATTTAAAATTAGGCAATGAAAATTAAGCCGAAGCACCAAGCTGTCTTGGCTAACAAAAAAGGTTTCCTCAGCCCTTCGGATAAAGAAGGAGAGATAATGGGGGCACTGAATTCACAGGAGAACTCCTTCTCAGTTTACTGTTCCCTCTTGTCACACGTTAACACAGACTGCCGAAGCCACAAGCCGTTACCCGCGTGTTTAATTCGCAGCGTTGCATTTTCAGTGCCTTCATTTTCCGATCGTACGGTATGACTCTTTCCAAACAAAAAAGAAAAAAACTCCAGTGCTTAATGCAAAGGAAGGCCAGCAGCACGTATAACCTGAAGGACAGCTGATTGAGAAGATTCTGCAACGGGATCATTTACAAACGCAAGGTAAACGTGGATGGGAAATTTAAAGAGCTTAGTTACTCTTTTAGAAGTTAGAGGGAGGCTGGTTGCAGAGGACCATGTGGTCTATAGATCAGGAGAAGACAACATTTTTAGTTTCTCTCTCTCCTGCTGTTATGGCCCTAGGCTCCCAAAGAAGGCTTCGACCCACTCTTTTAAGTCTGGCTGTCTTTGCAGAACAGATCTTAAGACAACTGAATTTCTCTTGTCTGGTCATATTTTGCTTCACTGGTACACTGAAACCACCATTTGGTATTTGTACCGTTATCGCTGGTTCGTGCTGGCATCTGTCAGAGGCACACAGCGTGGGCTGCCACCTCGGTCACAGCTGCTGGCTGCAGCTGCTCTCCTCTGCGGCACCTGGGATGGGAGCGGGATTATTTTTAAAAGTGCAGCCATTAACTGGTAGGTGGTTTTTGTCAAATCCTCTACGCGTGCAGCACGAATGAGGAGTCAAAGACGACACTCCGCGGACTCAAACAGATCTTGGGAATGGTGTCATCCTGCCATAGAGATTAGAAAATAAGCAGCTGAAATATTCTGTGTTGGGAGGTGATCATACCTGAGAGGGACGCTTCTGTAAAGTCAAAGCGCAGCAGCTCGCTGTCTGTCAGTCTTCTCCGCGTGCTACACCAGCAGCTACAGAGCTGTTCTGCCTTACTCTCTCCTGCATCCTACGTTTAACTGGACTTTAAATAAGACAAGGCAGAGGGCAGTCAGCTTTCTGTGTGCAGGACAGCTCTTTTTATCCTCTGAGGACAGCGGTTTGCACAAAAAAGAGAGATCCCCTTTAACATTCAGCCTAGGCACCGTGAGACTTCCCAGTGTCAGTATCCTGCACTCAGAATGGGGCTCTGATGAAAGACACTAAAAAATGTTCTCTATTATATGCATGCTTATTAAAAAAGTGCTCCTACTGGTATTAATAAATGTTACAGCAGGGAAACGAGGGTTAATACTGAGTCAATCCTCTTATAACATGTCTGTGTGCTTGTGGATGCATATACTCAAAGTAGGGGAAAAAAAAGGAAGGCATCTGATTATTTTTAAGTAAATCTAAAAAATTACTTTACTGGCATATACACAGACTTTGTAGAAAAAATTGTGTTAATGGAATATTCATACAAAAGAGGCAGGTTTTTTTGAGGGAGGACGGGTACAAAAAGGATCTTTGGTGAGATATTTATCAAATATCTTTTTTTTTTCTTTTTTTTTTCCTGATCTTCAGCATATTGTAAGGGAGGAACCTGCTGAAAGTTTCTGGGTAATGACAGAATTGGACATGAAAGTGGATGCTGTTGCGGTGGGCACCCATAACAGACGATCACATTAGGAAGACTGGGTGGCAAAGCTTGCTTACTTGCCCCAAAACTTTCCAATTACAGGGGGGCACAGAATATTTCTACTTCTTAGCAGGCAGCATTCAGATTTACAGGAGGTACTGTCTACTTTACTGGTGATTGGGTGGGAAAACAGACACCTGTTTCACAGAAAAGATCTGGATCTGTCAGCAGGCTGATTGCTTTTTCACACTGAATCCAGGCCTGCAGCAGCTCCTAGAGGGGATCTTGGCCTACGGAAAATCCCCCAACATGGTTTATGTCACTGAGCTAAACCTGCTTCTCAGGGAGCTGCAACCATTAAAGAGCAGCTGATACGACAAGAAATTAACCCCAGTCTTAAAAAAAAAAAAAAAAAAAA